>CM021108.1:610915113-611515113 GCA_007115665.2 Sequoiadendron giganteum | reverse complement strand
GTGCAAGTATGGATTGAAAACTTATCATATAACAGGGAGATGCAAGTTATGTGTAGTTGGACAATTGTTTTACTTCTAGATTGAGAGCAAGGCTAGTGGTAAATGTGCCTAGAATTCATGAGGAGTTGCATGATTTCCTTAGACCAAAGGGGAGGAAGCCAGAGTTGAAAATATGCCACAACTGGGGTGATATTATCCCATACCCAGTCAGCACTGTCTTGAGGGTGTATGGTTTTCAAGGGACCCCACATGTGCTGCCATATAATGTGCCACCAAGAGTTGGTTTTGTTGAAGTTATATGGTAGATTGTTTGTATCCATGAAGACAACCTTACAGGAAAAGGTAAAGGAACATTTTTCTGAGATTATACTGTGGTGTCTGATTTTGTCTTTTTGAAAGGAGGTTGGGTCTATTTTGGAATTGTTTTTGAAGAATACCATTTGAGGTGTGGTCCCTAGAGGCAACATGATCCTGAGGGTTTCTTTTCCCTTTTCAGACAAAGGATAAAAGGTTGTAAATTTGTGCATGAGTTCAACTTCCCTGAGGACCTAATTAGAAATGAATTTGGTCTAAGTAGGCAAGAATTAAACAAGGAGAAATGGATAGCTTATGACAAGCTATTGTCCATTGTGCACAAATTGGATCCAAAATATGATCCATTGATGGAGTTCAATCCATATCATAAGAAAAATGACTTTTTGATGGACAACTTCAAAGAAATCATGGGCATCTTAATGACTAAGAAGATAAACCTGGAGTTAGACCTGGGCATACAGGAGCAAGATGAAAGGCCACTTGAAATGAGGCCAACTTACCAACCTACAAAAAAATGGCCTATTTATAGGAGGAAAAGAAATGATAGCAGTGATGAGGAAGAAGAAGATAGAAAAGGAAAAAAAATAATGAAATTGCCTGCACAACCAGCTCCAATGCTCAAAACACCTGGAGCAATTGAGATAATTGATTTAGAATCATCCCCTAAAAAATAGTCCGTCACCACCACCATCAAAGCCAAGCCCCAAGAGGAAAAAAATTGAGGAGTCACAAGAGGACTTGGTGGATGAAATTATTGTCACTAACCAAAATATGTAGATGGGTATGCCTTCTCCTCCCAAACTAGTTGAAATGGTTCTATCTGATCTGGATATGAAACGAAAATGTGTGCAAGATGCAAGGATGGAGGCCTGTAAGGAGTTATTAAATGATGATTCCTTTGTAAAAACTCTAGTCTTCTTAAAATTAGTATGGAGAATGAAATTGAAAGAGGTATCAGGAAAAATGCAAGAAGAGAAGAGAATTGAGGCTTGATAGGTCAGACCAGGAGAATGATGATGAAGTAAAAGCTGAATTAATGAATGAATTCAAGAGCATCACTCCTGAGGAGGGGAGAAAACTAGTAAATCAAGTTGGTATCTTGATTCTACCTGAGTGGGACATTGTAGATGTAGTAGCTTTCAATGTTATTCTAAATTCCAAGCATCCCCTACGAGATTCTGAAGAAGAGGTCAAGGCAACATTGCAAGATTCTACCTTTAGTGAAGAATACGAGACTTTGGAAATTTGGGCTTTGGCCCCTCAAGGGAGAAATAGCAATGTTACTGATATTAACCCAAACCTAAGAGGGGGTTAATAATAAAGAGAGCTTCAGAGATCTCAACCATAGAGGCCACTAATTTGAGTGTAAATGTGGCCAAATTGGCCCAAAAGACTACTGAGAGAGAGGAGGCTGAAAAAAGAAGCCTAATGGAAAAATATAATTTTATAATTGGAGAATATAGTAAGGTGCAACAAAGGAATATTGAGCTGCAAACTGAGGTGGATAGGTTGAAATATAGGCAGATTGGGGAAACATCAAGTGCCCCAGGGATTAGATTGTTTCCTTCAACATCAAGGTCAGTGCCTTGTGCTTCCCCCATTTTTTCTACACCAGGATTTCCCAGTCAAACTCCTCCCCTCAGCCCTACTTTAGAACCAATTAATGAAGAAATAGAATGCTCTATTGATTTTACAAAGAAGCAACTAATGCACAAAATTGCAGAGTTACAAGCATCTTTGAGGGTAAGTGAGGAGGGACTATTTTCAAAGCAAAGGGATATTATTAATGCTATATTGAGGAATTTGAATGAGAAGGTTGATGAAAAAATGTCCTCTGTGTATTCTTCATATTCTTTATTATTAGGTGCAATAAAGAACATTGATAGGGATCAGGAGGTAGCAATACCATTAATTGAAAAATGGATCCCTAGGGCCAATGACTTAGATATAATGTATAAGGACTCAAGGTTTCATATAAATAATAGGCCCCAATCATTAAGGCCTACTTAAGTGTTAGTTAAGTCATTGCAAGGTTTTCAAGCCTTACTAGATGATTTGAGTAGGAAGATTAGGGAGTTGGTAAAGAATTTTGATGATTGGAGTGACACATTGTTACCTAACATAATTGATGAGCATGGAAATATTAGGTCACTTCAACAAGGGCAGGATTGGGTAAATGAGGTCATCAATGCTCAAATTAGATTAATTTGTGATGACTCAGATTATGATTTATTGGTGAGCTGTATGGACAAAATTATTAGCACCAGCTCATTCTTGGAGTCTTTTGAAAGAGAAGAAAATCAGGTGGTAGTTAAGTACACGCCTTATAGTGTCAAGGTGGATGAGGCAATTAGGTTTAATTGGCCAACTGATGAAGAATACCAGCAGTGGGTAAATGTATATCTAACTGACGAGGAGTGAAGTGGAATAGGCTGCTAGAAATTAACAACTCAGTTGTTTTAGTTATAACAGATTCTAGTTTTATTTTTGGTGACAATTTTAGGCACAAAATTCTTGAAGTTTTGTTGCTGCATCAACCATTCTCGGCGGGTAAGATGAACAAGAAGATTCTCCAAGGAGATTGTTGTTGTAACAAATATTGAAATATCATAAGGTGGTCCAAGTGGCTGGTGACATGTGTGCTTTTTGTCTGATGCTTGTTTGCTCCTTCATTTTCTATAAGAAGGATTTCAAGGCCAGAAGTATGAGTTAGCAAGTTAGATGTTTTTGGTAGAGTCTAGGTGAAGTTGCAGAGCAAATTGTAAAGTCTGATAGTTTTAGAGAAAATGAAATTTAGGTTTTGAGTCATTCTGTTGTAGGTCTTGAACTCTTGGAGATATAATGTTTTATGAAAATACTAGCATTTGAATTGAAATGATTAATTCAAGCTCATGTCTCTCCATTGTACAAGCATATCTAAATTTTGAATAAAATGATCAAGGGTTATTTTGTTCATCTCACTATTGTGGTGTGTACAATTATTCTTTTAGCTTTAGTTCAAGGAATTAATTAAAATCCTTAAATGGGATTGTAGGTTGATATGTTTTGTATAAGGATTTGATAAGTAGTATTGGGTTAGAATACAAATTGATCAGATTGTAAGACAATGTTATTGAGGATTTTATATGTTATGTGTTAAATCTATCATGAACCCTTAGATGCTTATGACTTTGACTCCTCCAATATGTTAGAGTGTTGACATGATACATGTGCTCTTTGGAGCATGATATGTTCTTATGAGACATATGTTCTTCTTTTGAGGAGACATGAGATTATGATGTCATGATATGTTTCTAAGTTATGCAGATGTGCAGGTTTGAGCACTAACTATGATCTTGTTTGGTTCTCATGGTATTGGGTACATTGGTCATTTGCTTGATTACTTCATGATGGTGCTATATTGCATTTGGAGTTAGCATGGATTGATCATGGAGGTTCTCATGGATACTTGGAGACTTGGGTGATGCTAGAGTTCTCTTGTGATTAGAGACACATTGTTGAGATGATTACTCTTTAAGAGGTTTTCAACAGGAAGACCAAGTTGCCTACACATGGATATGGATGTGGGTCCATTATGAACCTAGAGGAGATTGTTCTTGGAGAGAGTCATTGTGACTTGGTGCACCTTGGTGGAGAATTCTCATTCCCCACTCTTGGTCTACTCGATGGTTTATCACTTGAGGTATATGCTCATTATTTCTCAATTGTGTTATGTTATATCTTTCATAGATATGGATCTTGAGCTATGGATAGTTGGTTAGTTCTAGAAGATTCATTTTGAGAGATGGTTTATTGGGCTGATTTCCTGATATGAGAAATGGATATTAGTTTGATCTTCTTTAGTTTGAGAAGCTTACATCCATTTGGTTATATGATACATATGTACATTGGATCTATGGGATTGAATGGTTGGGTATTGTTAAGGCTTTTTTCTTTTGGGGTTATAGAGGAGATCATAATTGGCACAACTTATCATTTTGAGGTGTTTCAGTACATTATGATTTACATGTTCTCTCTTTATTTTATGGCTACTTCCCAAATATTCATATTCATATGATATGGTTGGACTGGGGAGAGTTAGGTTGACATGTTGTGAGAGATTTTGTAGCATATGTGTTGCATGTGGATCATTTTGACTGTTCCTCATATTACAATGCTACACCTTGGTTGAGTGTTGATTGGTAGACTTAGTATCCTATGATCTATTTTCAGTTTTGACATTACCCATGCAGTGGGAGTTCCTGGATATGTATGTTCCTCACTTGACAGGTGTTGTATATGGAGCTTGTGATTACAGTTTATGGGTTGGATATGTGGATGGAATGGGTTATGCTAATGTTTTTATGTACCTTTAAGGTATGGTTTACTGGATGGATTAGCATTTACTACGGGAACTTTTTTGGTCACATGGGTTTATCAGTTGGATGCAAGTGATCATTCTTTTGATTGTTGTTCTAGCTGATGTTTTATCTTGTTCTTTCTTGAAGGAACCTTTGGCTTTAGATTTGTGTTATGGTTATGGTGCTGAATTTGGTTGATGGTTTTGAATAGCTTGTGAGAAAATTGGAGTTATGGAAGTATCCTGTAGCTATTGTTATCACTTGAGTTTGATGCTTGTGTTCTTTGAACTAGTGCATATACACCGTGGTTTGTTCCTTTTTCTTCCATGGGTGGCAATTTGGGAGATTATAGGAATTGTTGCCTGATATGGTGGATATCTTGGATGTTGTTGTAGGTGTCTTGTTTGAGCATGAGAGCATGTTGGAGATTTATGTGGTTTCATGGATGGTTGGTTTTAGTTTTGATGATGTTTTTTCATCAATTGACTCCTAGAAGTAAAAATATTGTTTGTTCTATTGGCTCTTGCAAGGTGTTTGACAAGTGGGAGAATGTTGGGAATTAAGATGTATCAACCTTGGCATTTTCCCTAACATTTATTTATTATTTATTTTCCTATATTTTAATTTTCATTCTCATCTAATGTTGTCATTTTTTGTGAGTTGGCACGGTGAGTTGTCATCACACTGGTAGGTGACATGGAAGGTGACATGGATGTTTTTATCTCCACATGAGAATATAGGTGTCCCATTTTGTGTATAGATTCTCTGCCATGTGTTGGCACTTTGAGAATTACGTAAGTCATCATTGTATGACGAATTCCTATGATGGGATCTATGACATGTAAGAGCTGAAAATATAGATTCTATGATAGGTGTGACAAGTGTCACATGGCATCTTTGTATGGAGAAGGTAGGTGCTCAAGTTTGGGATATGACAAATTTGTAAGAGTATGTAAGAGCATCTTCTATATTTAGCCTATTATGACAGATTCTCTTACATCTATAAGAGGTTGTCATATATGATAGATTCTATGACATTGTAAGGTGTGTATGTGAATCTGTCATACCTATTTTGGGAAAATTTGGGGCACCCAAGTATGGAGGTTGGTTGGGGTGTAAAAAATGCATGTACATGTGTCACAAAGGTAAAATATGTCCTTGAAATGTGTCCCACATGGATTTGGACGAGTTTTGCATAACTCCTTATTGTAGCTTGCTCATGAAGCTACCTATATGCTTGTATCTCTCTATAAAAAAAGGTTCTTGAGGGAGTGTTTAGTATGATTTGATTCATTGTAGGGTTATGCTATCAGATTTTCTCTAGAAGAGAAAGATATAATCTCCATGTTAAAGTTGTGAGCCTAAAAGTGTTTTGTAACCTTTTTTTTGTAGATTAATACATTGGTTCGATGCTTTGGAGTGTAGGGGTTTTTACCCAAAATGGTTTTCCCCATGTATATTGGTGTTTCTTCTCTTTTGTCTATCTTTCTACTATTCTTCTTCTTTTATTCTTGAAGTGTTGATTTACATGTCGTTATGCTACCGAAACTTTCTTAGATCCACAAATGACATTATCTTTCCTAGAACGGTTAATGTAATGGGAAAATTATCCATGTGTGTTTTTTCTCTAAGGAATAGTAGTATGTTCTTGTATTTGAAACATAGGATACTGAGTGTACATACTATTCCTAGAAAGTTTTCTGGGATATCTATTTTTCCCTTCACTGGTGTCAGTAATGGCTATTATGGTTGTTGCTATGGCTACTGTTATGAGGGTTGCTATGGGACCCATCCCACTACTTGGTCATGTCCATCCTAGCCTCGTTGGTCCCACCCCTATCCAATATGTTGATCCTACTAACCTTGTCCTCTGCCTTGGCCTACCCCTTGACCTTTGGGTCTCCCTCATGGGGATATGCCCTATTGGATCTGTAAGTTGTAATGGAGGCATGAACCATCCATCATAATCCAACATAGTCCTAGCATCTACTTATCCTTCATCATAAACCCATGGTTTGGCCACCAGTTGTCTGAATCCCTCTATGACCTCTTGAGGCTATATGTATGGCCCCCATGTGACCTCCCTAGCATTCCTCACAAAAATGCTAGTGTAGTCATTTATTGGTGCATCCTACACCTCCCTAAACTATTGAGCCACTCTATCTAGAAGATATCTCTCTACCATGGTGTACTCTTAGCCCTCCATGAACCGATTATGTCTAGCACAAAAGAGTTGTTGGTGATCATCATACCAAGTAGCAATCTATAGCCATTATTGTCATCAAAATACTTTCATATCATCGATGATGCATCACCAATATGGAATCCCCAATGGGCTTGTGTGTTGAAGTGTAATCTAGCCCCTATATCAAACCACCATAGGCTCATCTAGATCTACATCTACCATGTGAATGATTGGTTGGAGCACAACAATGTGCTCCCATACCCATATGTATAGTACAATGTAACCCTTGCTTTGATGCCTCTACCTTGGTAGTAGACGAACTGATGCATGCCATGATAGAGTGAAGCCAACATCACTAGGCTCCATGTGAATAGTGTCTTGTATATCATCCAATGCCATGTAAGTCCCCAAAAAGACTAAATCCTCCACCCCACTAGTCTAGGGCCATAATGTTAGAAATTAGTGCACTAAGTATCAATTTGAATATCAGTGAACATCTTGGATAACACTCAAGGTCAATCTGTGAGTTCTCAAGGATGAAATCCTCTTGGTGAAGAGCCTCATGGCATGTGTCGTATCCAGAGTCAATATCATAAATAACTCGATCATGGATAAAATATCATAATATCCTCCACACATCCTCCAAAGTAACTATCACCTTGCCAACAAGGAGATGGAAGGATGAGGTCTCATTGTGCCATCACTCACACAATGTTGTCATCATGGCCAAATGTGTCCTCACCATGGACATATATGCAATAAACTACATCCCAATCTCCTACAGGTGCTCCTATCAAATATCATCCAAATCATCTAGCTCCTCAAGCAAACTGAGCTAATGCTCATAAGGCATCAATGGTGGACAACCTCCTGCATCCATGAAGCACACAATGTCAAAATTTGGCTAAAATCAATAAAGTTTGGAGATTTTTCACTCCAATTAACAATCACATCATTGTTTACAAAGGTATCTCTATAATTATTTTTCCAAACAACATCACCCCTATTAAAATCTAAGGAAGCATCACTAAATTCAATGGTGTCACAATATAGTGATGCAAGGCTTCACCTAACTTTGATGCTTAATAAATGCATGAAAAAAGTGAAGTACAAAGAATTTTTTGATTTTTGTACCAGTGGTCATGCGCCTAGAGTTTGTTGGTACTCTCAAACTTGGTAAAAAATGTGTAGCGAAAGCATGCAATGAGCTATTTTGTCGGAGGGTAAGAGAAAAAAGCTTAGGAACTCTCAACATGTGAATGCATGTAAATAAATTGAAAATGACCCTTTAACACCTATTTATTCCTAAACATTAGGATTTTTTCCCTAATTTGAGAGGAAAGGGTGAGTGCATGATCATGGGGGTCCAAAAAGTGACAATATGACCCAAAAGTGGTTGTCAACATTTTTTTATCCAAATTTGATGAAATGAAAAGGGTTTATTGATAAAATTTTCATCTTTCCACCAATATAAGATATGAATTATTTCAAATTAAATAGATAATTATTATTGATTTTCTACATCCATTCTAACTAAAGTCCTAATTCATAGGCTAATTGAAAGAAATCTATAATTCTCAAACGGTTTCATATTTTTTTAATCCAAAAGATGTGACACATTCTATGCTTTTGATACAATAGGTTAAAAAAAATGATTTTCAAAAAAAAAAAATTCAAGGTATGGTGGTCAAACAAATAAGTTTTAATATTTATTAAATGTTTCTAATAAAAAATTCATAACTAATTATTTACTTGCAAAAAAATTATAAAAAAATATGGCACATCTACGCATGTGTCCTTTACTTATATTGAAAGTTTCAAAAAAATACATTAGTTTTTGCTTGTACTTAGGCCAGTCATACAAACACTTTCTTTTTATTTTTTTCCCAAAAATTTAGTACTATTGTATTGAAATTTCAAAATTTCACCAAATAGATTTAATTTTTTTTGAAAGAAGACTAATATCTTAGAATCTGCATTCAATTTTCTCCAAATTTTATTGTTGTACATATTTTTCAAATTATGTTAATAACCTATTCAAATTTTTATGTCAAGTTAGCTAACTATTTTTCTAAAAATATTTTAGCACTTGAGGGCCTAGTTTGGACCCCCATGATCCTACACTGACTCAAAAGATAGGGTTTTAAGCCTGTTTATCCAATTTTCAAACTCTAGGGCATATTTTGGGGTGTTTTTTCCATTTCTAAGCTGATTTTCGCATCATGGAACCTTTTGTAACCCATGAATCAATGTTACACCATTGTCGAGAGAACAACCCAAAATTCAAAATTTCCACCCAATCTCTTGAGGGGGCAGGGTACCAGCTTAATTCCTATCACTAAGGAAATAGTGGTGCATCCAAACAATTATAATTTTTTTAAAATTTTGATCTAAGCAGTAGCATTAATATGAAGAGCATCAGTCTCTGAACCAACATAATAGGTACCTCACTTCAAAGAGGGGAAAAATGTAGACACTTAAAAATATCATGAATGATACTACTCACTTGAATTTGACCACTAACTTCATTCCATCCTAAATTTTATCCTCTTTTTCCTGTTTAATTAAATAAACCTAGTTATTTAATTAAATGCATCATTTTCATCTATAATCTAATTGATCTAATTAGGTTAATTCCTACCCTCTCACACTAAAATTTCATCTAGTTTAACTAAATAATGCAAAAAAATTAATTTAAACCCCTTTCTTTGTACCCTCTCATTTAATTAAATAACCTAGATCATTTAATTAAATGTAACTCACCCCTTTTTAATTAAATAAGTCAATTATTTAATGGATATCCTATTATTCCTCATCTTGCACAATCAAAATATAGTGTTAATTACTAAATTGCTAATTTCCTTTCCCATCCACTTGGATAGGGAATATTCCAAAAGAACATTCTCCTATTTGGCTCAAAAAAGGGAATGCTTGTTTTCAAACAAACTTTGTAAAAAATCTTTCAAAGTTTTTACAAAGTGTGTTTTCTTGAATCATTCTCAACCCTTGATGATTTCTTTGATGAGCATGTGATCTTTTATTCTCATCCATTGATGAGAATCCTTGATCCATGTTTCACCCTTTATTCATTATTGACCATTGATTGGTTGAATCAATCTGAGCCCTTGATTCTTAATTTGCACTCCTATAAATATTTCACCATTTGGAGAGAAATGGATCCATATTTTCATATAAAAGTTATGTTGTTAAAATAAATACTCACTTGCATCCATATTTAGTATTTGTTAACATTTTAATTTAATCTTCATCAATATTAGCTTAAGAATCCATTAATGGCTTCCATTTTAACTTACTTTACATCCATTTTAGTATAATTTTGCATCCATGGTTTACATATTTGAATTTTTTTTCCATTTAGCATAGATTGCATCCATCTCCATCAAGAATTTTAGCATTTAGAACTCATCTTCATCATTTTAAACTAGTTTTGCATCCATGTTTCATTCATATTTCATCAGTTTTGGTTTTCATCAACAAAACTGATTGGAACAACTCATAGTATCCAAGGGATTTGGAAAGGGTCATCATTCCACATCAATGTGACATCAATCCCCTAATGGGATAAGGTTCAGTGTCTTAGAATAGCTTTCTTTTACATTTTTGTGATTGTTTCATGTTAGTTTAATGGTTTCTTTGTTCTTTTATGCTTTTGAACACCATCTCATTGGGATCATGCCTTAGTGGATTAAATATTCCTCAAATTCATTTGGATTTTTTGTATTTAACCTATACTATGTCTATGGTCACACTTATTATTTCTAGTGTTATATGTGCGAGAAACTGTGTGATAACTTGGTTACTATGAGACATGATTACTAGTGAGTTATTTTGCAAAGTTCAAGATATGGCCATGAGGTTTAGGAGGTCCTATAATGAGAGGTGACTTAGGAGGTCCAATAATTAGAGGAGTCTTAGGAGGTCTAATAATTAAAGGAGGTATAATATCCAATTGTGCATTCATAATCTCAATTGAGTTAATCACTTCTTGATGACCTTATATTGATGGGGGATCTAGTGTCACCTTAGCATCTTCATCTATGCAATTCATATTACTATTTCTTGAAATAAATGTATCAATGATTTCATCCTCCTATGCTACAATATCTTCCCATGTGGGAGAGGTATTGGGAGAGAAAAAAACAAGATTCTCATGATGCTCAATGATTGGATCCTTTAACAACAAGATACATTCTTCACAAATAAGTGAGATATTAGGAGAAGAACAACTATGATTGTCATAAATGTACATGATTGCAACCTTTTGTGACAAATCATTCTCATAAGTGGGAGAGATATTCGGACAATAAGTAACATGATTGTCAATGCTTTTATTTTATTTCCAAAAATTGTTCTCATATGTAGAAAAATTATACTTATACAAGCCATGTGATGCCATAGCAAACCCACTTATTGTAAAGGAAACATGTTATTTTCCTATGGATCAAATGAGAAAAATCAGATAGGTTTGAAAATTAGAATTCCAAAATAGAAATA
Organism: Sequoiadendron giganteum; assembly: GCA_007115665.2. Lineage (NCBI taxonomy): Eukaryota > Viridiplantae > Streptophyta > Pinopsida > Cupressales > Cupressaceae > Sequoiadendron > Sequoiadendron giganteum. The sequence goes on along the minus strand of CM021108.1, from coordinate 611,503,758 downwards.
AGTTATGGACAGAGGACACACACATGGATTTAACAAATATTTTTAGCCCAAAATGACTAGACAAGGGTGCCCAAGGTGCCCTAGTCTAGCAAGTGTTTCTACAAAATTTAAAATTTGGGAATGATCTACACTGGCTTAGGGTCTTATATCTCAAAGGTTTAGGATTGAAAGTTGATAGACTTCTATAAATGCACCAAAACCTAATTTTTCTATATGAATCACTTACATGCATATAATTTTGGATATACTTAGAGAAATTGAATAATTCAAATCATAATTTATGTAAATTAAATGGTTTAATTGACTAAATTTTCCAAAAATTAAAGAAAAGTAATATTTTTTTATCCTTTGGAATGAAAATACTATGTATTTTTTTCAGTTATTCAATGTTTTTCACAAAAATATGCATGCATAAATCATCAAATAATTTTGTAATTAATTTTATCAATGAAAATAATTTAGATCTAAGCCCTAGACACAAAAAAATAGATCCAACTTTTTAAAAAAAATCTCCAAATTATTTTCCAACTTTTTATGATGAAAACTAATGAAAATGGATAGTTTTTTGAAAATAAATACAAATTATCACCTATTATTTTCAAATAACCAAGGTTTTGAATTCAATTTTCATATTTTATGCATTGAAAAATTAGAAAAATTCTAAATGTAAGATATGTCGAGTTCACCAAAATGTTTTGATCAGAAAGGGATTCTAGGTCTAATGCTTAGATCACTAACATAAATCCTTTTTCAAAGAATATAGGATGCAAATCAACAAGGGAATTATATTGATCTTCAACCTTAAAGGTAAGTTCAGTCAGCCCTAGATCTAATCCCTTTAATGCCTTGGAAATTGATTGTTTGATGAGATGTAAGGATGAAACTAACTAACAATTAAAATACACTACTCTGATGTGAAATCATTAAATCTAGAAAGTCATAGACAAATTTGGTGTTCAAAATTAGACTGAGAAGACTTATGTTCACCTATCATATAAATTTGGAGCTGAATTTGTAGAAGCAAGTCACCCACTGCACCTATGTCTAAGTAACTAAATTTATATTTTTTCTTTATAGTCATTGAGTTTCTAATCAGAGGATTCTTCCTTTTAGATCCCATTTTTGGATCTATTGGAAGAATGAAGAAGAATACTTCGATGTGTTGTCATTGGTGCCAACATTGGTTTGTGACAGTTTTTCTCTATCTGATAAATAGTGATTCAAGTACTCGAATTCGGTTATCCGGTCTAGAATTGTTCATATCATAAGATCGATCTATGAAGTTTTAATACGTTGGTCGGGGATATTAATTATAGCTATGGACAAGTTTTTTAGTGATTTTAATTGAATAGGTTGTGATATATAAATGATAGAAGATTTTCATATAGGCATTGTAAATTCTTCTTGCTGACATGGTTAAGTGGTGTTCACTTCATGGGTGATTAAAGGGTTCTTTATTAGGTCTAGGCCGACTTGTTTTATGTCTTGCATGTTTTGTTTTGAGTGCTAAAGAAGTTTATGTTTTGATCTGACAAGCTATTTTTAATCGAGTATGTGCACATCTAATTAGGCTGAACTAATTGATATATGTTGATGTAAGTTGGTCTATCTATGTATGAAATATTTCTATATTAAAATGACATAGACATAAGATGCATGTGTGTTATGTGAAAATTGAAAGTGGTGATGTATGATAGTGTGATATTGAGTGAATTTGTTGATAGTTATTGTGAACTTGCAAACTAGTGTAGGATTTTGTTCTCCAGAGCTTGATTAGAACTGAACTTAGCAAACAGAAGGTGTGTTTCATCATTTCATCCTTTTGGAAATGAGACACACTCTTTTTTAATCATTTTAGTATGTGAGCCTTTAAAGGACAGTGTGCCCTGTAATATCTTATAACTGGTTATAATATATTGCGATCTAATCCTCACCATGGTTTTTCCCATTCTAGGTTTTCCATGTAAAAATCTAGGTGTTCATGTGTCATGTGATGTTATGATTCCTTTCATTTTTTTTTTACAATTTTAGCTATATATGTTTTAATTATTGAATTCTTAGTAGTTAATTGGTTTAGTATAATACTAATTCACCCCTCCCCCCCTCTCAATATTCTAGGTGTTCAAAAATTAGTATTAGAGCTTGGTTCCTTTTAAAAAGTTTAACAACTTAAGGAGGATCTTGAAGTTTCAACACATGGATGATAAAATGTATCATGTTCCTCTGGAAGAGATCACTGTAATTGAAGAAATCCATGTTTCTCTTGATGATCTAGATAGAATTGAAAGTGAGAAAGAAAATCTATGGGATAACTTAAAAGAAACAAATGAGTGCATCAAGAAACTAAGAGAACAAATCAAGAAATTCAAAAAAAGGCATAGAGAAGTAAGCGATCAGTTGACGAAAGAAAATGAAGACATCACCAGACTAAAGGTACAAGTGGAAGAAGAGAAAAGAATTTAAGATTGTCAGAAAGCTGAAATCCAGAGCAAGATTGATGAATGCAAAAAGCTTGAACAAGAAGTGGTAACCTTAAGGTCTGACTTGGAGAAAGCAAGAGATCATGAGGAAAAAATTCAAAACAAGCTCTACAATGCTTGATGAGCTGATTTTGTTTTAGAAACCCTCTAATGACAAAGGTAGTTTAGGACTTGAAGAAGGAAAAAGCTCAAAGGAAAATCAAACTCCTAAGAAAGTTGACAATCAAAGGAAGACTCAAGGAAATGGTAGATAGATCAAGAATCAAAGAAGCAATAATGGAAGGAATCCTATCAAATAACCTAGTGCTCAAAGGTACCCATATTTTAATGGTATTTTTTTCATGTAATAAATTTGGTCATAGAGCAAAAAAATGTAGAAATAAAATTAATCAAAATGTTGGATTATTTTCTAGACAATATTTTTCTTGCAATAAATTGTGACATAGAACTACTAAGGTAGAAGTCAAATAATCATAATGAGTAGATTCAATACTGGTAGAATGATTCAATATTTTCAAGGATATTGCTACACATGTAATGAATTTGGACATAAATCTAACTAGTGCAAATCAAGATTAAATACAAATTAGTCTAGTTAGAAAAATGTTGTGTGCTACACCTGTAACAAACCAAAACATATTTCAAAATTTCGGAGAAGCAAGAATGAGAATAAATCTAATTAGGAACAAAAGTATAAATAAAGTGGATCCTATTGAAGTTAAAAAGGAAAAGGAGAAAATATAGAAGAAAAAGGGAGAACCTAAGATTAAGGATGAATGAAATGCATTTGTACCTGAATGTTGTAAAAACTTCTAAAAACTAAACCCAGTAGTGGATTTAGGGGGAGCAATTATAGAGAAATCTTATAAAACCTTGATATAAAAGGTGTTAGACAGTGACACAAAGATACATGATATGAAATGTCATCCTGAAGATGTTGAAAAAGTTTTTGATAGAAAATATACAATTTTGGAGATTTGTGGAGCATTTTAGGGTTTACAATGTATTACTAAGGTGTTTATCAACGTTTTGTGAGTGGAATACATTAAATGTAAAATTAGGGCAAATCGGTAAGGAATAAAGTAAAAATTTAAGTCAAGTTAAATTAATTTTACATATTCCGAAGAAAACAAAGTGAGCTGAAGCAATTTGAAGGAAATTTAGAGTATCTAGCATCAAACCCTAGTTTTTATCGAAGCTTGAAAAGGGTATTTAATACTATCTATACTCTGTGGAATCTAAATATATGTAGTTTCCATAAGTTTAAACAGCATAATTGAGGGAAAAATGGCCACTCCCATTATGGTTGAAGCTTTTGAGAGACCTAGACCAAAATTCAGAAAGTTTTCATAGAAGGTTTACGAAATGGACCCCATGGGTGTATTTTCACATATTCTGAGTAGTGTCTTAACCACTGGGGATACTAGAACCTACACCTATACAAAATTGGAAGAATTTTACCATCAGGTGCTCAAGGACCAATGGCTAAAGGAACTAGTTAGAGATGATTCCACAGTAAATCCAGAATATGAAAATAATGTAAGGAAGAAGCTAGATGTATGGAATTGGTTCCAAAGATTTTGTAGTGAAATCGATGCAAAGTTTGTAATTATGGCACTTAGCAGAGTTCACGCTTAATTTTTGTGGACAAGTGTAGTTGTAGTAATTACCAAGGAAGTGATTAAAGCTATAACTGATCTCTATAACACTATACTTGTACCAATGCTAAAAGCTATGAAGAATTTTTTTGTCATGAAAATAATTGGTGCCACATATGATGGGAGAGAATTGACAACCAAACGCATAACAAACCCTACTGTAAGATATGATGTAATTATGATTGGTCAAAAAATATATTTTACCAATATAAGCAATTTGGTATTTTCAATTGCAATATATGTTCCATATGAAATGGTGGTTAATGGAAGGGATTATGATTTGTGTGAGTTTCTCTAGTAGTAACTTATGGATAGCCTAAACCAAACTAAGATAAAGAAGTATGCATTCAAGGTTGGTACATTGGTAGTTTGTCTACTATTCTACTTTTTGAGAGGGCTACTTGGAAGGAAAAAAATTATCTCGAATCACAATAGATTGGTGGTACATCAAATATTTGAACATTTACATAGCTTTAGGGACTTCAAAGTGAAAAGGGATGCTTTAACTACATTCTTCACAATTTTTCATAACAACATATATGAAAGAGATAGAGTTCCAAGGAGCTTAGTAAGGAAATATTCAAAGGAGATAACTTTTCTTGTGTCCACTAATGAGTGCATCATAAAGGTGGTAAAACATAAAACACTATGGATAGAACCTATAGGACATGACATTTATTAGAAAATAGCTAAGAGCCTCATTGAAATTTTGTAAAGCAATCTTAAGGATCCCACTCTACCTTGTCATGGTACATTTGAAGAGAAGTCTACCAAATTGCATTTGGAAGCTTCAGAACCTCAAAGGGCTAAAAGAGTAAATAGAAATGTTGAGGCATTCTATCAAATTCATTCAATTTCTAAGGATGATGTTGAAAGGCTAAGGGAATTTGCTGATGAAAAGAGGGATAGATCAACTGAAGTGCCCTTTGGGCCTAGAAGATCAGGAAGAGCATCTTCCACCACTACCTCTACATTACCTAAAACACCTGGTACATCAGCAATAGTAAAAGGAAAGAACGTAGAGAAAAGTACCCCTGGAGTAGTTAATGTAGCTACTTCCTTTATACCCAACACTAGATCTTCTAAAATAAGAGATGTACCCCTTGTTGCAGAATTTTCCCCTAGAAGAAGAAAAAATCAAAAGGAAATAGAAAAATGAACTTAAGTGATGTTGTATAGGAATAAATTGATCTTGGCCTGCAAGAGGAGAAGCAATCAAAAATGAATAGAAGAACTAATGTTTCCAGTAGCAATGAAGAATCAAAAATGAGAGAAAATGTTGAAATATTATCTGATGAAGAAGAGACAGAAGATGGAATGGAAGATTTCAAAATTCATGTGCATGAGAAGAGAGAAGAAGGTACATCAAAACCTATGGAGGAAATTCCCAACTCTTCTTTGATAAGTGATCTTCCACCTCTAAAGATGGAAAATTTAGTAAATAATTTGATAGAATTTAAGGATTTTTTAGCTACTACTAAGCTCTTTGATGAAGTTAATAAAGATGATAAATAACCAATTGTAGAATCTTTCATTCAATACATGGTTATTTTTAATGATAATATGGAAACTATAGGGAAGAAGGAGACTAACAATGTATGGGAAGGTTTAGTACAAAGAAGACATGAAGATGTAATTACTGATGACAAAATGAAATCTAATGCCTTGAAGACATATGGATCCTTCTTATCTAAGGAAGATTTTTCTACCCTGTTAAATTAATTTTATAAGTTTTTAGGGTCAAACAAAGAGTCACTATTTTAATGAATAAAGAGAAATATAGTACTAAAATTTTGAGGCAAGAGACTCTTTATACAATGAGGGAAATGTCAAAGAATTATGGGATGAGAACTGGTTCTTCATCTCATACATCTCAAGCACAAGAGCTCACTAATATTACAGAAGTAAAGGATCATCTTGTTTTGGATATGGTTGGTGATACAGATGTTTCTTTAGGGACACCTTATCCTCTGAATGATATAGAGGAAATAACTAGTAAACACACTGAAGAACAACATAAAAATGATACTAGTAAAAATCCAACAGAAAACCATGAGGATATTGGGAATAATGGAGAAGAAGACAACAATGAAGATGTAGGAAACAAAGATGAAAAGGGTAATGATGAAAAATATGATGAAGAAAAGGAGAAAGAAAAGAAAGACAAACTATCAAAAATAACCCCAAAAAAAGAAGAAGAGGAAAAGAAAGAAGAAAACAAGGAAGAAGTGAAGAATAATCCCCCAAGAACACTAAGTCATCAAATTCGTCTAGATAATCATCTAGAAGTACTCTTAAGGGTCTACTAACAAGGAAAATAAGGATTTAGCATGTGCTACCACCTCAGTTGATTCAAATTCCATCACATCTGGACAATGCAGATCTAACTAAGATGTAACTTGTAGAAGAGATAAAGATTTGTGGTACTTTCTTAACTTTAGAACATAGGAAATTGATCATACATATTAGACAAGGACTAAATTGGTAAATGAAGCTATTAAGGCTTTACAAGAGACAACCCTGAGTGCCACAATTGATGATTCCTTAGTGCCTATTGAAAACATAAAGTTCTTGGTTGATTCTATCAAATAATATAAGTCTATCCTTAAGATATAGAATGAGAAAGAGGTAGAGTCAAGACTTCTAGAGAAAAGGTTATTGGTTCTACAAGATAAATGTGCAATTTCAAATAGCAAGGTTATGCAAAGTCTAAAAGAGGTAAAGGATTGTGAAGAGGAAGCTCAGATATTATTTATATATTACATGTAGTGGTCTGATGCCACTCAAAGCATTAAAGACCTAATGGACTCAATAGAGTCTCAACTTTCCAATGCCTTTAGAACCTATAGGATTGTAGATGATCAAAATTATATTGCCTAGAATTATATTGTATACTTGTAGAGAATTTGTTTCACCTTATAGCAGTAGAAATAAGCCGTAATGAGGTAATTTTGACAACTTGGAGATCTGGTAATATCCAAACACATTCTTATATCAAGTGCCTTGGTGGATGTAGAGAAACTAGACAAGATGAATCCTAATCCATCCACTCTGAAAGAAGGAGAAGAATGCTTAGTAGAATTGGAATCATTTCACAAAGCACTTGACAGAGCAAAGAGAATCTAGGATGATGGAAAACTTGCTTGGGAAGCTATTCTCAAGGAATTAGAAAGTTCCCCTAGTTCCTGTTAAATGACTTTTTTAGCCTTTTTCCTTGATGTCAAAGGAGGAGAAGGATCTGTGTGGAGAATGGTATGTGTAGGGTGAGAGTAATGTTTTGAAGAAAATTTTGTGTATATCTAAAAGGGGGAGTTGAGTTTGCACAATTTTGGTTTGGCACGTGAATTTTTTTTTTTGTATATTGATAGGTCCAGATAATAGTTTATTTTTTGTTTGTTTTATGCAAAACTTAAGATACTTTTAAACATAATTTCTAATAATATTCCATATCATACTATCATTTTTATATCCATTATGTAGACCTAATCCCAAAAACATGGTGATGGAATTTAGGTTTAATATATTAACATTAAATGGTTTATATGAATATGTGTATGGGAATGTTGACCAAATTCTATGTTTAATTATGATAGTTATCCTTATGTACATATTTTGTGAAACTAAATTATTTTTAGCTAAATGAGGAACCATTATAAATAATTGTTGTAGGATGAACCCGTAGTGAAAGGGGTGTTGGACAATGAAACTGGGGAAATTACAGAAACAGTTGAACATGATGAATGTTAAAGGAACTTAATGAAGATAGAATGCATCCTATTATAATTAGTTAATAAAAGATGAAGAAGAGGTCTTTTATACATGGGACTTTGATAGATGGGCGTATGGTTGCATGCATTTTATTTTGACAGAGCTCTAGTTTTGATAGGATTCTCCTTCTTTTTCAGTTGTAGATTGAATAATTCCAAGTCTTAATTCTGCACTCTAATTATCTGGGAGTGGAGTTACTAATTTTGATTAAGTTGTTGATTTCAATAAAGATTCCCTCTATTTGTATATAAGTGTTGGTTGAGTCCATAGGTTAATTATTTGGTTTTTCGTAGTTTTATGTTATCTATTACTTTCGTTTTGAAACATGAATCTTCAAGATGATTGACTATGATTTGTGTAAGAATATTTTGTAATATTTTATCTTATGCAATAAATGGAGATCAATTCATGGAATTCATGAAATCTATTAATTAGACTGAGTTCAATTAAAGTGGGAACAGTTACTTGAGCAAACCACTAAAGGTGTTGTTCTTCACTTCACCTTTTAGTTTTTTTTTTTTGTTCATAGTTGTTATTAGTTTATCATTGTTCACGAATCGTATGCAAGTTACTTAATATTTCATTTATTGCTTATTATGAATGAATTCTTATGAACATGCATATAATTGTTATTAGTAACACTTCGAGGATAGGTCAGTTGAGTTAGTATTCTTTATCAAGTTTCTAGTTAACATATTTTCCTTTCATTAGCAATAGTTCAATCAAAACCTTTATTGCAAGTACCCATAGCAACTAGTTTCAGTTTATACTTTTACTATTTTATAATTTTTTGAATTTCCAACAATTAGAATGACTTTAGCAAGATAGTTTAATTAGTTTAAGTCCATGAAGGCATATATAATGTTGAACCATCATAATATTACACACCTTGGTCAATTATTTAATGTAGTATTAAGTGTAAAGTTGATTGTTTAGTTAGTTGACCCTTTGAATTCAGTGGATTCCACAAAGTTTACAAAACATTAGCTTAGACTCTACATTCTTAGTGCAGTTTCTAGGGATGGAGCTATATTCATAGTTTTCATAGTTATTTTTTTCTTTTCAAAGCATTAGGACTATTAGATACCATCCTTTTCAACACTAGAGATACTAACATTGTGCATGACCACTAGAATTAAAGTCATATTTCATGTATGTAGAGGTAGACAGATCCCTTGGGTAAGTTCCTTCCCTCCACATGCCAAGAATATATTTCAAAAATTGGCGACCCTAGTAATCAGAGCAAAGGTACCACTAAAGAAGAAAATTCCTTTTCACCAACCTCTACCACACATATAGAAGGAGCATACCACACCATGGATGATGCAACAACTACAGTGTTGAAAAGAATCCCTCCTTCAACCTTGCTAGTTTTCTATGGGTTAATAACTAAAGACCCATATACTTTTCTCTTTGAATGTGATGTCTTATGCAGAAGTTATGGTTGTTGGAATATGGATTGTAAGTGTTGTCATTGATGGCAACCTAAGTCAGTCTAGACAACCTTAATGACATCTGGTCTATAGTATAGTTTTGGTTTCTACTAACAAAACAGAGTGAAGAACCGGACATCTGGTTATAAGCATAAAATTTGATCTAAACACCCTACCAGACAAATATTTTGGGTTGTGGATCTCTGAAGAAGGAATTTTAATGTCTGTAATACCTTGGTGAAGGATTTATTTGATACACACTCAGTGGTTCATGATCTAGGAGATCCGATATACTAATTTGTTGGCTATTTGTGCTAGTAGGCCAACCCAGTGAATATAGTAATTGCAGATGTATAAGAAGTAATTAATTAAATATATTCATGGTTGATTATGTTTTTTTAGGTCCTCTCTTTGTCTTAACCAACTTTGGAGGATGCACATAAATAATTTGAGGTGGATCTAGCCGACAAGGTGGAAGTAACTTAATATTTTATGAAGCTGACTGATGAATGAACAAATCCTTGTTTGCGGATACATATATGAGATCAGTTCTACCATTTTTGTATGTAGAAAATGTAGTGGGAGCCATGATGAGAAAATATCAGAGTGTGATGCAATATTTAGCAGAGTAATAGTGTGGATTCATCTTGATGTGATGCGAAGAGTAGATAAGAGCAGAGCAGAGAAAAGCAAAGAGAATAATGAGTCTGCAGATCTAGAATTCAATCTATGAGCTTCAATGGAATTGTAACTTGGCATGAGAAGATGCAATCATCTTAGTTCAACCTTTAGATGGTCTTAATCTGAATCTTTTTTATGACAGTGAGCTTTTTTTCTTGAGCAGTGAGCTCTAGGCAATGCACCTGAATGCAAGTGCATTCCCTTTTGTATACAATTATATTTGAGTACTCAAATTGTGGATTAACCTCCACCGTGGTTTTTACCCTAACAAGGTTTCCATGCAAAAATCTATGTGTTATGGTGTAATGAATGACTTCTTTGAAAGCATGCATCTATCTTTCAATATTATGTTGTATTGGTTTCATGTTTCTGACGATTAAAGATAAAAATTGTTGAACATTGATTCACCCCCCTCTCGGTGTTCCCTTCAGTCCAACAATTGGTATCACAACACAATTCCTCTAGAAGAAGCCTAGTAGCTTGAGGTGGATCTTGGAATGTAATGGACTCTGATGGTCTTCAACAGTAGCTTCTAGTGGCACTTGATAACCTTGATAAATCTAAAGTAGAAGTTAATGAATTGAGAGAGAATCTTAAAGATGTGGAGAAATTAATTCAGGCATTGAAAGATCAGATTGTTAAATCCAAGGAGAAGAGAAAGGATCTCTCTGATTAGATATAGTAGAAGTAGAATGAAAATATGGATGATGCTCACTTGAATTAGACCTTGAAGGAAGTAACTAAAGAATGTGAAAAGCTTGCCAGAGATAATATAAACCTAAAACATGAGATGGAATCTATGATGCTGAAAATGACTAAGGAGATTGAAGAAAGGAAGAAAAATGAAGAAAATCTTGCTCTGACCCTAAAAGAGAAATCTGATGAATGCAACAAAATAAATGGGGAATTCACTCAGTTGGAAAATGAGTTGCAAAGATCTAGAAACAATGAAGAAGAACTTGGTAAGAAGATTACTACTCTTAGGAATGATCTTGTAATTGCAAATGAATACAAAGAAAAGTTTAAGATCCGTTTAGTAAAACTTGACAAGCTAACTCAAGGAAAAAAGATTGGGAATGATAAAAGAGGTCTTGGTTATGAGAAGAGTGAAAGCTCTAGACCGGGACAAAAGAACTTCAAACAAATGAACAAAGGTGGAAGATATCCGGTAAGACAACCTAATGCTCAAAAGTTTAATGGATATTGTTTTTCTTGCAATAATTTTGGTCATATGATTGCTCAATGTAGAAGTAATATAGAATCAAGAGATTCATCATTCTCTGGTCAGTGTTTCAAATGCAAAAAATTTGTTCATAAATCCATTGAATGCAAAGAGGTGTTAAGAAGGAATGTTAAATGCTATACATGTGGAAAATTTGGGCATGTTGCTAATCAATAAATATCAAGAAGAAACCATTGGAATGATTAGAATAGAAAAGAAAGCATTATGTGCTAGAATTGCAACAAGCATGGTCATATTGCAAAATTTTGCAAAAACAAAAATGTAGGTAGAAGAGGTCTAGTATACAGAGGAAGAGACTTAGAGAAAAATGATAAAGGGAAAGAGAAAGTGAATACATATGAAATATGAGATCAAATGAAGAAGACATGGGTAAGAAAGAATGAATCTGAAGCTGGAAATGGTTCTACACTAGAACCTGCTTCTAGTAATTCTTTTAATAATTAATTTTAGGCCACTAGCCTAGGGGGAGCTCTTGAAGTAAATATTTCCTCCTCTATCTATGGATGGTACTGGAATGTAGAAAATAGTCTAGAAGGTATATTTGAGGTGCACAAAAGTTTTGAAGTACTCTCAGAAAAGGAATTCAAACAACTCATAGGTCGGTAGAATATGTTTTGATCATTGTTGAGAAAATAGAGTATCTGAAAATTTAGGGAAAACACATTTATTGCAAGTATGTGAACTTAAAAAGATAAGCCATAGTAGTCGTTTGTCACTTTGCACAAAGAAGAAAGGAAGGAGAGCACTCAAAAGAAGAAGTTTGAATCAATGAAATTGATTCATCGACAAATCTCAAAAGCAATAAGGTATTTCAATCTAATCTCGAATTCTTCATACAATTTAGTGTGTGGTTAAGAACCCTAAACTCGACAAGAAAAATAGAACAATCAAAGGTTTGATCACTCTAGATGAGTACAACAGTGCAAAGATTAGGTCGATGAGGAATTTTTTACTACCTGATGAATTGAAGAAATTAAGCAAAGCTAAACATGGAATTTTGGATATATTTGGAATGAGTTTCCATACTTCAAAAATACGGAATTCGTAAAGTTCATATTAAGTAGATTACATGATGATATCTTGATCTTGGACAAACCTTACACTATTTCAAAGGAGGTAATCAAAAACTTGATGGGATTATGGAAAATTGGAGACATACCAAAGAAAAAATCTATCTGAAACAAAGAGGTCAAAACCTTAACCGGAGTGATAGGAGATCATAGAGCCCTGATAATTGTGATAATCAAGAATCCTACTACAAAGTATATTGCACACAAGATTACATACAAAACCTTCTACCAAAATCAAGAAGGATCAACATCGGCTGGTGCAATCTATATTTCTCACAAGATGATAGTTGAAGGTCAATACTTTGACCTATGTGGGTTGCTAAAGGATCAACTCATGGAGAATGTACAACTGACAAAGGAATCAAGTTACCCTTTCAGGTTTGGCACCTTGATTACATGCTTAGTAATGTACTTTCTAAATTCTTTGCCAAAACTTGACAATGTGGTATGGAAGACAAACGAACCGGTATGCAAGCAAATATATTCATATTCTAGGGGTTTGAGTTGATTGGGATCTGGAATTTCAAATTTTCTTTAAGAATGTACTTAAGAAGTGTGGTTCAGTCAATATTTCCCTTCTGGTAAGATCAATTGAAGTTGGTTCCTCTTTTGGTAGCATTGATAAAGGACAAAAAATAGGTAAGGGAATTGTTGAATACAATCCTTCGAAAAGAAAAGTTCCTCGAATTGAGGGAAAAGTAAAAGAAAAATAAATTGTGGATGTTCCTGATGAAGAAATTGAGGATCGGTAGAAAAATGAATCAGAACTAGAAAAGGTTGATGAGGAAGAAGATGATCTGACAAAAGATAAGCTACAACAGATTATTCAAGGAGAAGGTGGGATGCAGAAAATAGAAAATTTATGGTCTGTTAGACCATCATATGATCAAGACATGATTCTAAATGTGTTAAATGCTCATGTTGAGCAATGCAAGATTAAATTGAAAATTCTGTAGAACATTCTACTTGATGAAATGATTGAGTGCAGCAAAGAAACATTGAATTCTGAAGCACAAGAAAAGGAAGCTGGTGAAGTTATCTCACTTGAAGAGGCAATTCAGATTGTCCCTTTCTAAACTGAAGAATAAAATGAATGAGCTAAGGCAATGCATAATTTAATCCACTAGCATCTACAATTATTTTATATGTTGGCCCCATGCAGTCAACAATTACAAAGAGAAGTTGGATCAGATTAAAGCTGAGTTGAATGACATTGGAAAAACTTTTGAAATATCTCAAGATCCAGATGGCACTATTAGGAGAAGAATTTGAGAACTACAGACAAAACACAAAAAAATCAACTCTCCAAAAACACTCTTGTGGACACCTTTTGGAAGGTAAAGGATCTAACTGAATGCATATAGGAGCAGATGATGGAAATACTGTTAGGAGAAGAATCTAGGAACTACAGAAAAAAAACAAAAAAATTCAACTCTCCAAAAACACTCTTGTGGACACCTTTTGGAAGGTAAAGGATATAACTAAATGCATATTGGAGCAGATGATGGAAATACTGAAGAATGGTAAGGAATTAGAAAGAGAATTACAATTCCTCAGTCTTTAGTTGAAATTGTTAACAAAACTTCCAAAAATAATAGTTTGATCATTATCATTGGAATTACAATAGAGGCCTAGAAGAAATTCCTTCCGGAAATGAAGAAAAACTATAAGATAATATTCTAAGGTATCAGTTAATTACTTTTCAATTTTTTGAAATTTTGATCAAAGGAGGAGAACTGTCTGCATATATGTGACAAAGTTTTGAAGCCTTGAGGATTTTGAACACATGTTTTGTCACTTGGTTTTGGCATTGGCATATAAGTGATTTGTCACTATTCCGTCATTGTTCACTTTTTATCTTTTTGGAATATGCCATCCATGCTTTGTCATTGATTTCAAAGGGGGAGATAATGCAGTGAAAAATGCCTCATAGGGAGAGAGAACATCTTATAAATCAAGGGGAGAAAATATCAAAAAAGATTTGGTAGCATACCTATAATGTTTACGACACTTAGCCATTTTTCACTAAGTGTTGCCATCAATGCCAAAGGGGGAGATTGTTGGAATATGGATTGTAAGTTTTGTCATTGATGGCAACCTAAGTCAGTCTAGACAACCTTAATGGCATCCAGTCTGCAGTATAGAATTGGTTTCTACCAACAGAACAGAGTGAAGAACATGACATCCAGTTATAAGCATAAAAGTTGAACTAAACACCCCACCGGATAGATATTTTGAATTTTTGATCTCTGAAGAAGGTTTTTTAATGTATGTAATACCTTGGGGAAGGATTTCTTTGATACACACTCAATGGTTCATGATCGAGGAGATTTGATATACTAATGTGTTGGCTATCTACGCTAGTAAGTCGACCCAATGAATATAGTAATCATAGATGTATAAGAAGTAATTAATTAAATATATTCATGCTCAATTATGTTTTTTTAGGTCCTCTCTTTGTCTTAACTGACTTTGGAGGATAGGCATAAAGAATTTGAGGTGGATCTAGCCGACAAGGTGGAAGTAACTTAATATTTTATGAAGCCGATTGGTGAATCAACAAATCCTTGTTTGTGGATATATATATGAGATAAGTTCTATCATTTTGGTATGTAGAAAATGTAGAGGGAGCCATATGAGTAAATATCAGAGTGTGATGTGAGATTTAGCAGAGTAATAGTGTGGAATCATCTTGATGTGATGTGAAGAGATGATAAGAGCAGAGAAGAGCAGAGTGAAGAGCAAAACCAGTCTATAGATCTAGAATTCAATCTATGAGCTTCACCAGAACTATAACTTGGCTTGACAAGATGCTATCATCCTAGTTTAACCTTTAGATGGTCTTAATCTGAATCTCTTGTATGGGAGTGAGCCTTTTTCTTGAGCAGTCAGCTCTAGGTAGTGTTTTTGAATATAAGTGCATTCCCTTTTGTATACAATTATATTTGAGTACTCAAATTTTGGATTAACCTCCACCGTGGTTTTTCCCCTAACAGGGTTTCCATGCAAAAATTTGTGTTTTATGGTGTAATGAATGACTTCTTTGAATGCATGCATCTATCTTTCAATATTATGTTGTATTGGTTTCAAGTTTCTAATGATTAAAGATCAAAATTATTGAACACTGATTCAGGCCCCCCTCTTAGTGTTCCCTTGAGTCCAAAAATTATTATACTTCTAATCCACATAGGTTGAAGCTTTTTCTTTCCACTCTTAAGGATGCATCTTTGAGATGGTTTATGGGATTAGGTAAAGATGGTGTTCCTAATTGGGACACCAAGAAGACACTATTCTTGGAGAATTATCAAGACTACTGTAGAGGACCTGATAGGAGGAAGGATGATATATTCTAAATGACAAAAAATGATGATGAGCCTTTAGAGGATTGTGTTGAAATATTTTAGTTTTCTCTTAAGAAAAAACCTCCAAAACAAGTTATCTGAAGAGTCTCTCAAGCTAGTCTTTTTTAGAGGAATTAATGAAGATTGTATTGATGCCCTCAACCTTATTGGGAGAGGATAAATCTCACAAATGACATTTGAAGAAAATTGTAAGATATGCAGAAACTATTCTAGGACCTTCACAAAAAGGCCAAGAGAAAATATAACATCATTTCTTGGTAAATCATCTATTGGGGTTTCTAAAGTAGAGTTGAGCAATTTGTTATGCAATATGAAAGAGGATATAATCAATCATTTGGATACATAATTGGATACTCTCCACATTAAGAAAAATTAGGAACCTGAGGCTATGCTCACAAAATATTATCCAAGCTATAGGCAAAGAAAAGAAAATTATCAATGTAAAAGAGTGGCCAACATCCAACATGATAAAGTTGAGAAGCCTGATTTTCAGCCCATTGAAGGAGATGTTGGACAAATCCTTTATATAACACAAAGGATACCATGGCAATAGATACAAGGTATGCCAAAAGACCCCATTAGATTTCATTCATCTTTTCATATTGGAAACCAAAAATTTTCTGCTTGGAACTCTCAACCCTAGAAAGTAAATCAAAACTAGTGCCAAAATCCTCAATGGCTGAAACCTCAACCAAATTGGAACCAACAACCAAATATTTGGCCACAACAAAAATTTCAAGGTTGCAATTATAATCCATAATGGAAAACCCAATAGAATTAATGGCATCCTAAGTGGTAGAAGGGCCAACTATGGTGACAACAAAATATGAATTATCAGCAACCCATGCTCCCTCCCACTAGTACAAAAACAATAATATGTGACTAAGAAAACTACTAAAAAATTATTATAAATGATTGAAAATGGTCACGTGACTAGTAGTAGTTTATTGTTAGTCATCTATAACATGATCGAATTGATGAATAAACCATTTTGAGTCATTTAGTTGATCAATTTGGTCGTTAATTTAGTCATCTGATTGATTGATTTGGTCGTTGGTTTAATCATCTAAGTGATTGAATTTCTTGTTAATTTAGTCGCCTGATTGATTGATTTTTTCATTGATGTAGTCATTAATTTGATTGATTTGGTAGTGTGTAATTTGGTCATTGAATGTTTTAAACTAGTCACTTATTCAGTCATTTTTTTATTTACTAGTATATTTTGTTGTTAATTTAGTCATTGCTTGATGTTAATATGTCACTTATTTAGTCATTTTTATTTACTGATTTGTGTCCTTTGGTAGTGTATTTAGTCATTAATTTTAATCACCATTTTGATCAATTTGATAGTTTATTTAATTGTTTTCACTCACTGATTTATGTCAAGTGATATGTATATTGATACATTTTTTATTAATTGCATAATCATTATATTTAGTCATATTTATTAACACTAATTTTTGTCAATTGGTAGTATATTTAGTCAATTAGTAGTTTATTTAATTTTTTTTGTTCACTAATTTCTACCTATAAGTGTTGGAAATGAGGCAATGCTTTAATTGAGGTTTAAACATGTAAAAACACAAAAAGCATAATCTATCATTCATTTACATATAATGAAACAACTATTAAGAAGATAAAATACTGAAATATTGAGAAAACTTGTTCTTACAATAGATACAAGACAAAAATGTCTTTTTTTTTAAAAAATGTACTATTACAAAGTGTGTTTCTCAATGTTGTGACTGAGAAAACTGAGTTACAATTTCTTTTTCTAGTTATGCAAGATATTACAATTTTGATGACAATTCTATTTTGCAACTTATTTGCAACTGCACATACATGCATGTTGCACTCTCCACAACTTTTCCTCTTATCTACACCTCTTTATCTACTTTGTATTTACCCTTTTTTTCACCCCTATTCTATGCGTCTACTTCTTACACAACAACATATCCCCTCTTCTATAATGCACCAGTTTGAATGAGCGGAACCTAAACTGTATGCATGTAAAAATGGTCTGGAACATGATTCATTAAATACTTTCTATTTAATTAATAAATTATAATTCCTCTACTATTATAAATAAATTGATAAATTTATTTATATGGTTCATTCCCTAAATTCTTCTTTTCTAAAAATCATTTTCCTCTTAAATTAATTAAATGCACAAATTAAATAATTTTTATTTAATTAATTTCCCTCTTCCATTTAAATTTGAATTTTGAATTCAAATTTAGCACATGTCTCCATATTTATTCTAACTACCTCCAACTCATCCTCCACCTCATAATATGTCACATTTTCATTTATTTCTAATTTTTAATTAGGAATATTCTCTCTAACCTCTCAACCTCCTAACTTCCTGGGAGACACATGGCTCCTTGTATTAAATGATGCTCTTGGACACTTGGAAGATTGGATCTTCCAAATGGAGAAGCCTTCATGAATTCTTCTAAGATCTTTGTGCTCCACCATCGATGCCTCAGGATCACGATCTCAACCATCTATCTTTGCCACCTCAACTCAAGCACGGAAAAATCTACAAATAGAGAGCATTTCTACAACTTTTCATAGGGAGATTTTTACAAGTTTATGATGCAAAAATATTAAGAGAATTTGGAGAGCATTTTATTTCATATAATGTTATCATAGCAATTCCATTTTAGCATTTTATTTCATTGCATCTTTTATACAACATCATCATTAGATTTGCATTATTAGTTTTAGTATCATTTCAATTACAACAACATCTCATCATAGGAACATTCAACATTCAAGCATCAAAAGTCCAAAAATATAGTGATGTAGGCATGTAGTTTGCATTGCACAACATCTTCTCATTTCTTAGGTTTTCACCTCTATAGATTCATGTGCAACATTTAATAGATCTGAGAGCATGAATTTTGAAGGTCCTTAAAACTAGAGAACCATAGAATGATTTAAAAGGATAGCAGTAGCAATTTAATTCTGTTATTTCTATTTTTTTTATGTAATACATTGCATGGAATGGTAGGCCTATATGCTATTCGCTTAACTGGGTGATCAAAAAGCAGAACCCATTCATTTTATTGTATTTTAAACCTTAGAGGGCCTACCTCCCCACTTCGAAAGGAGGGAATGACCCAACTAGGAACACGCTAAAGCTAAGCAACTTCCAGCTGGGATATAAATGTGGGTACTCGAGGAAAGTTCAAGTATCACCAGGATTGTTTCGACAAGAAGGGAAACAATGGTCTATTTCCATATTGATGATCCCCCACGAATGGAATGCTCCTACTAAAACCCCTTTGGGGTATGTGCAGGATCATGATGGGCCAAAAAGTGGCGATATGTAAGTGATATGATGGCCCATATGGCTAACGAATTTTTTTTAACCCTAAATTGATGAAACGAAAAGGGTTTTTAAAGGAGATTCTTAGCTTTCCACCAATATAAATTATTCTTTAATTTGAATTTAATAAATTATTATTATTCATTTTCTATTTGAATTACAACTAAAGTCCTAATTGATATGCTGATTGAAAAACATCTATAGCTTTCAAAGGGTATCACATTTTTTGGATCTGAAACATGAGTCACATTCTATGCTTCACATACTATAGGATTAAAAAAAAGAATTGAATTTCATAAAGTTTTGACCAAGTTAAGGTGGTCAGAGGTACGAGTTTTTTATATTTTTTAAAAGTTGTAATAAAAAAATCATAATTAATTATTTACTTGGAAAAAAATTACAAAAAAATATGCATCACATCGAGACATGAGTCTTCTACTTATATCTAAAATATTATAAAAAATATTATCATTTTATTGTGGTTAGGGTGGTCAGACATACACCTACTTCTTATTTTTTCCCTGAAATTTAAGTACTACTACATTGAAATTCCAAATTTTCACTAAATAGATTTTTTTTAAATAAAAGAAAACCTAGTAGTTTAGAAACTACATTCAATTTTCAATAGATTCTATTCTTACATATTTTTGAAATAATATAGTCAACTTATTCAAATTTTTATGTCAAGTTGCCTAATTCTGATTTTTCAAAGTTTTATTGCCACTTAAGGATCTTTTTTTTCCATGATGATCCTGCACAGGCCCTTTGTTGTAGTAAGCCAAAAATTACCCTTGTCTATTCTTTGGTGCAACAACGATTGTTGCCAAGACATCCACATTCTCGCAATTCTTAGTAGAGGTGAAAAACTTGTCATGGGAGATTCATGGGAGTTTGAAGCTTGGTTGACCCGAGAAGTGAGTGGAATGTAAGTGGGAGCTTGTGTGGCCAAGCTTCTAAATCACCCGCTAAGAATAAGTGCGGTTGGAGTAAATCCATGTGGAATCCAAAAGAATATTGTCTTACACAACCTAGGATTGTGCTAGTTTGATGTGTCTTTACCAATTTGTTTTTAAATCAAATATCCTAGAAAACATCACACAAACATAAGAATCCGCTAAGAATAAGTGTGGTTGGAGTAAATCCATGTGGAATCCAAAAGAATATTGTCTTACACAGCCTAGGATTGTGCTAGTTTGATGTGTCTTTACCAATTTGTTTTTAAATCAAATATCCTAGCAAACATCACACAAACATGTTCAACTATTGATTCAGAAGAAAATCCAAAACCAAAAAATCCAATATTTACTACAGAAACCAAAAAAGTCTGTCAAACTGCCAAAAACTAGAAAACATTTTCCAGATTAGCGCATCCATTGCCTATTCTAGTTCCTCACTTGCATCTTTTAGCGCATTGATCTATTATTCTTGCACATCCCTAACATAAACTAACACATTCATTTATTGTTTTAGCACATCGATCCTCTATTATAATGCATCTCTGTAATTCTATAGTGCATCTATTTATTGTTTTAGCGCATCCATCGCATGTTCTGGTGCATACCTGCAATCCTTTAGTGCATCTATTCAATTCCATAGCATATCGAATTTTTGGCACATTTGGGCATTGTTTTAGCGCATTTGGTAAATTTGCAAACAAAAAGCTAAATTTGACATCCTTTCTGCCATCTAGAAAACACAAGAATTGGGAAAATCAAGCTGTGGCATTTATGCTAATCATTTTATGTTAACGGATTGGAAACCAGCAAAATTTTTCAAGAAATCCCTTACTAAAAGAATAAAAAAACCAAGGAAACCGCTTAGTTACTATTGACGCAAATTTTGCAAGGGCAATAGTCTTATGGGAAACTTAGCTATTGGGGGACCTATGCACTTAGCTAAGTGACCTCCAGATTTTATTGAAGCCAACTCTTCATTTTTATGGGGGAGGTAAAGGGTTAGAAGGATAACATGTAACAATCAAACCTAAACTAAGGCAATGCGCCAAATTATAAGAGAAATAACTGAGCACAGTGCTGAAGCAAAGGCTCGAATGGTAACTGTTTTTTATCAAATAGATGCTTCGAAGAAACTTCAAACATAAGAACATCAATTCATTGCATAGAATAACCAATAAAACATAGGCCAATGCAGAAGAGTAACAACATGATCTACATTTTATTAAGTTGTATGAGATTACAAAAGCTAAAAATAGACATTCATATACTTCAGGAAATGAAAGCACAGTCTTAATATCCTATAAAATGCATGAAAAATAGAGAGGCCGAATTGATTGGCACATTCTGCAAACTCAATTTTAGTAAAAAATATTACAAGAGGTTAATTCCTAGTGCTCGAGAAATTTTAATCTATCTAACAACAAGCATTACAAAGAGAAAGAGGCTTCTTAAATAAGCCATCCCACCACTTGAAAACCCCAACGAGAAAGATGCTTTCACAAAAAAATCAATGATCCAAATTCCCTCGAGCTGGCACCGAATAGAAAGATCATTTTACAATGCACCAGCAAGCATGTCATTTGGGAAAATAGGGCTACATAGCAGCAGAGAACATGTGACAGTAGAGGAGAACCAATGCATAGGTAGAAAATCCTAGATAATGGGCACACAAAAAAGCACCATGCATCGAACACATAGAGCTCAGAAAAAAGGAGGGACATCCCAACAAAAATCCTTGAAAGGAAGCCACGTGGAGGACGTCGATCAAAAGAAATCGTAGAGTGGGGCCGACTTGGAAAGGAACGAGAGAAGGCCACGCGTTGAACACATGGAACCCAACGGAGGAAAAATGATACCGCTTAGTAGGAAGCTCTGATAGGAGGCCATGTGGAAGACACCGAGAGCTACTAGTGATAACGAACAAGGCGAAGCCGTGAAAAGAAAAGAAAATCATGAAGGCATAGCGGTTTGTGAATAAATGCTCACAGTTTGGCGACTCACAGGGATATTTCACGTGCGGAATGAAGAACCCTAGAAACCTTGGTTCAAAACCACCATTATCGCTCATAGCTAAGAGAGGGTAGCTTGAAGGCCGATCCAGACCTCGCTTGACGACGCAAAGAGAGCGCGCAGATTTTTGTGTGCCAACTTAAGATCAATGATTGCCTTAAAAGGAAATCTTCTAGATACCTTCGCCTCCAACTCAAGCTGGAAAAAGAGCTGCACTAGATGATGCACTATACCTTCAATATTTTTTCAGTCGTCAGAGACTGATTGAAGGATTGGAAAATAGAAAGATCCTGCTTCTTCTCCTCGATACTTTCAATTATGTGTTTGATACCTGCCACCATTTGATCTATGATGAAGGGCAATGGGAGGCCTCATTGAGTTAAGCGGGAAAATTTTGCTCACATATCACTAGTAATCTGGTTCAATTTCGCCCTGCATTCTCCCACATGTTGAATGGCTTCGTGCATGGAGATGAGAATATTTACACCCATAGCCACCGCTGTTCGATCTTCAATCCCCACACCGCTAAATGCTTCATTGAAGGCTATATATAATTTTCCCAACAATCGCCTGGCCTCTGAAACTTTATCGAAATTCATCTCCTACACTCATTGCATTATTTCACTAACTACCCCACATAGACTAGTAGCCTGTACCATAAAATTTAGACTGGGCTGCAAAGTAAGGCACAATGCTTTGACCTTATCCTAGTACAACACATGTAGTTCCTTGGCAATCTCCAGTGAGCTCATTTGGGGTGTAGGGGGTTGGGCTCTCAAAAGGTCTAATTCTACAATTTTGTTTCCCAGGCCTGCCTTCAACTCTACCATGCTTCCTTCGAGGATGGATAGTTGACTCCTCAGAGTAGAAACTTCTCTCTCCTTCTCTCCCAAGGCCAATTCGACCTGCCTTAGCTTCTCAGTTTCTTGCTCCAAAGTGGCGTTCATCTCATTTACCTCCTCATTAGTGCTCTGTCACAGCTATTTTAGGCCATCATTTGACAGCTTCAATTCATCACGAAGAGCCTCTTCAGTCACTCAACACTGCTCAATATCTTCTCATAGGGCCAAAATAACCTCCACACCCAAATCCTGAAGCTCATTGACTTTGTTTTCAACAACATTCTTTTCATTCTGAACCCGATTGATTTTCACTTCCTAGGCCTTATTCTTATTCGCCCAGATATCTACCTTACCCCTCACCTCTTTCATCTACTCATACTTTCTCTTCATTTGGCAACTGAGCTTGAGGAATTCAGTAGTCACCACCCTCTAGGTTTCCTCCATCAGCTCAACTTTATCTTGCAAACGAGCCTACTGCAAGTCCAGCCCTATGGCATTGATAGAATAGTCACTTGGAAGCATATCCCTAACCGACTTGATCACATTGGGGGTGATTTTCACAAACATCAATGAATTCTGGCTCTCATTGAACATAGTTTGCAAGAGAGGCTCTGCTTGCCTGCCCACATCCTTTTCCCTTCTTTTCTATATTCGGCTTGCTCGGACACTTTTATTTGCATCCACCTGCAAAAAATATTCCCGGGATGAAATGCCCATTCCACCAACAAAAAGAAACTCCTGAGGAACTACTAGTGGGAAGGATAGCATGCTTCAAGTATCGATGGACTTGCTAGGCCTCGTAATAGTTGTTGGGGAGAAAGGCAGAAAAAATTGACTACCCGGAGATGATGAAAACATGGAGGGAAGAAAGGTCGGGGAAGTACTTATAGGCATGCTGGGTCTCAGGGATGCAAATTGTTGACTCAAAAGGTTAGGACATGCCACCATTTGTGTTTCAAAGGTGGGAGGAAAAACATGAGACGAAAAGGGACCCCTAGGAGAAAAAATATTGGCCTGCCTTGGATACCCAGTGATAGGAATAGCTGGTGCAAATGAAGTAGTAGGGGCAGATGAGGAGGAGACCAAAGACATAGTAGAGATAGAAGGAGGAAAAAATACCTGAGACTCCTGAAGACCTACAGTCAGTACCACCGCTTCTGCTCGCTGCGACTCCTTCCCTCCTATAGATTCTCCTATTTGTGGTCGCTTCTCCTTCAGAGAACTATCAAGATCCACAATAACCTTTCGCGGATGCCTGTAAGACCTTGGCCTCTTCACACCTAATCTAGAGGAGCTGAAAGGCTCCAAAATCTACGTATTTGAAGAGTCGCCCCTTGTGCAAGATATTTATCAGTTATAGGAGCCCTCTGGGCTACCTCTTCTCTGCGCTCTGGAGCTGCACTTTCTGCCTCATATAACTTCTCAAAACCCAAAGAGTTAGGAGAGTCTTCACTGTCTAGATGCTCTCGACACTAGATATTATCAAACATGTCATCTGATTCCACCTCCTAGAAGAGCACACCTGTCATTTTTATCTCTTGCCTATACATCTAGAAATCATTAATTTTTTCAGGCCTCCACTCGAGCAAGTGCAACTGGCTGCATAAAAATTGATTTATCTTGTGATTGACGTTAGGCTTCACCACAATGTGGTAAAATTTTAGCCAAGGCAATCGACCTAAATTAGAAGGTATATACTCTAGGCCGACATATAATCTTACATTCCCCTCATCTGCATTTCTCCGAGGGTTCTAGAATGGCCGAGGCTAGTGTGGAATCTTAATCCCAATCTTTGACAGATTGTTCTCAAGATTGTATCGGCATGTGTCATAGATGACTATCAGTCCAAGATTACCCAACTTAGAGTATAAAATCTCTGAGCTATTCACCTTCAAGCTCTTTTTCTTTATCGACGATACAGAGCCAAACATGGCCGACATCACCAAATAGGAAGTCAGATGCTTCCCTCCCCAGTAATCATTCTTGATATTATAGAGCTATCTAAACACCTCCAGGGCTAGTAACCTATCAGAAACAAAACACGGGAGATGGAAAGGCTCCCGGATGAAACCTTGGATGTGGAGCATTGTGAAATCCTTCCCAAAGAACCAATCGCAAGGTGGCACAAGCCCCCTCATCTATAATTTTTGGCTTTGATATAAGCGAGCAGTCATGCTGCCTCCATTGTGATCTAAAGCTCGCAAAGTTGGAGCTAGGAATGCATCCTAAAATGTGTAGTAATCAAAAAAATTTGAAAGGACAAGAGTCCATGTCGAAACTAGCTTTCTCACACCATGTTCATCAAATGCAACCAAGGCCATGAATTGCTAGAAATAATCAATATTTTGGTGCAAAATCATGTAGACTAAGAAAGAGGAATACCTAAACCTAGAACCAAGTTCAAACTCCCTCATTTGCTGGCTCATCCCATCAATTATGACCTTCACAAAGTCCATCAGCGAAGGTGTGGCATTCTTCTTCAACATGAAGTTGAGACTCATTTGGAAGTCAAAGACTTCCTTATCTATATCAAATCTTCATACCAAAGCCAACATAGAGAAGATGGAGGAGGAACTCGACTTTAAGGCACCTAGACCAACTGGGAAGCTAGGAGGGGCATAAACATCTGAAGGCTGACCTGTCTCAGTGTTATAAAACTACTGCGCCATCTAGAGCATCTTCCAGTAACCTTGCAGTCTGGAAATGTCAAAATCTTCAACATTCTGAATAGAGAGAAAAGGAATGCATAGCATATCCTATAGGGCCTAGGGGAAAATTACCACTCTCAAATTGGGGCCACTTATGATTCTACTCTGAGGGTTGAAACATCTTGCACATGTTGCCACAATCTCCAGACAATGATGCACCAGAGGAACAATGTACTGGGGAAGCCCACAGTTCCACAATTTTATATGAAAAGAGTTTGTAATCTTCTTCATTTTTTCACATGCAGCTTCCCTTAGGCTCTTGGGGTTTTGAGATAACTCAGTCTCGAACATTGTCCCAATCTTTTGATATTAAGGCCTGGTTTCTAGGAGAAATCATGCCCACTATTTTCTGGTCCGCTGGCTTGGTAAAGGGCTAGGATGGCTTTGTTGGAATTCCTGGGGTAGCATAATAATCGTGGGTATAAATATTTATGCAAGGTGCAAGAATTCTTTGTTCATCAATACTCTCTGTGCCCACAGCCTGTGCTGAACTCTCTACAATTTAAGCCATTTCCTTGTATTTTCGAGAGACTTCGCAAAATCTGCAATTCAAATTTTGAAAATGCTTCCCTTCCTTGCAAATGATTTAGACGGTTACATACTTGTCGAGCTTACACAATAAATTCCCTCCATGCGCTCAAATTTCTTTTTGATTTTTGAGAAAATTAGTTTAGCAAGTGTACATGCCAGCTTTTCACATTAGTTACTCCATGCACCACCAACCTTTTTTGTGCATGCGAAGAGGTCACCAACCTACCAAAAGAATCCTCACATTTAAGAGATATGACTTCACATAAGGTGGCGCTTTATTTCTCTTAGAAAAAGCACTAAATCAACATTGCCATATCTTTTTTTGAGCCTTTGCATTTACTGACTACTTGATCATACTCAAGTGCATCAACTAACGGCTTCATCTTAAAAATATTTTCTTTGATTTAATCACAACAACAACATTATCATGTTGACAATTGGCTCATTCTCGTCCCCATTTCAAAAATTCGAACAAAGCAAGTGGCAACCGCATCTGATGACTTACATTATTTCGCACGCCACAACACTGATTATCAAGGCTCCTCAACACCATTTTCTTATGATGTACTCATACCTTGCCTCATTAAGGAGAACCATGACCATCTATAAATAAGACCCTTGGCAACCTTGCTAACTCACAACTATATTCAACATTCATAGCAATTAGGCCCTAGCATATCTTAGTGATTTATCATTTGTCTAGAGTAGCAATAGATTATGGAAATGCCAATTAGACTGGTCTGTGAGAAGACCCAGGCTTCCTTTTTAGGAAAAGTTAGGTGTAGGCATTTAAAATGCATAACAGGTGTAAAAAAATTGTTATATGTGAAGGCTATCAAATGGGTAATAGGCAAGGATTGTGTAAAGTATGAGGACCAGTATAGAGTAAAAACTAGCATTTGTTCTCACTTCGTCGCTTCTTTACTAGACATTAGAATCTCCAAGCGCAAAATTTTGAAGCTAACCAAGTGGATTTTTCATCGACGTTACCTCGAGGGATTGGAGAATGTGGTGCAGGCTGCTGAATTTGATCGTGGGGTCCCATCCGTCTGCAACCTGTGTCGACTGCTCACCTTCAGAGGACCTGTGCCAACCAAGCCCTTTCTGCATGGATTTGAGATTGAAACACACAAGGAACACCGCCACAAGGCTCGCGCTGGCTGCCACTTCCTCATGAAAAAGTATAATGTTGAGCCCTTTAGAAATGTGCAATGGTACGAGAATTTTGAGAGGATGGTGTTTCCCCACCTTGTGCCACCTGCTGCTGCTAGTCCCTCTAACACCTGAAAAAAATGTGAAAAAGATGCTTCTCCATTTTGTTTTTTTGTGTTTGCCAACCTTTGCCAAACTGTCAGCAAATATATATATATATATATATATATATTGAAACATGGCCAATGGCCTCGCTAAATGATATATATATAAAATGTAAATGCTCCCCCGAAAGTAATATAATATGCAAGTTTTCCATATTCTGGCTCTTTCTTCATTTTATTCAATTTTTCAATACTATGGTTGTTATTCTAAAAAGCACTGAGAAAAACCCAAACTAATAAAGCAGAAAAAATATTTACATATTTACAAATTTACTGCATAAGTTGAATAAACTGAATTTTTTAAGGTGTATTCCATTAACTGGAATACCTAAAGCTTCACCTTCCATGGTCTCTAACTCAAAAGAGTTATATTGTTTGCACTAGATGATTTTGAATGACCCTTCCCAGAGATTGTCGAACTTGCCATGTTGGTCGGGCTTTGTTTTGCACTCATTGAACTTGAGCACCAAGTCTCCATAGTGTAGCCCCTGGTCAGATGTCTTTTTATCAAACCACCTCTATACCACCTATTAGCAGTTGTTCATGGCCTCGAGAGAATGCTCGATTTTCTCTTGAACCTCAAGTAACTCAGAAAACCATACATCCATAGCTCCATTCTGCTCAATTTCAAGAGATTTGAGTAGTTGGATAGCAGGTATTTCCATAGAAATGGGCAACAACACCTCCTTCCCATACACCATCTTCAATATCTACTTGGGCATGATACTGTCTACCCATAACACTGTTTGGAGGTTTTTATGCCACTCCCTCTGGTGTTTTGAGCCTATTCTTTTATACAACTTGATGAGGTTTTTGTTCATAGATTCAACAAGGCCATTCCCCTGTGGGTAATAATTGGAAGAGGTTTTTAAGAAAACCCCATATTTTAATGCAAATTGGCTCATTTTAGAGCCGAGAAATGCTTTAGCATTATCAAAAATAATCATCTTTGGCAGGCCAAATCTGGCCACCAATTCTTCCAAGAAGTTAACAATTTATGCTTTCGTTGCATTTTTCAACACTACTGCCTCTTCCCATCTGGTGAAGTAGTCAGTTGGTGTTAAGATCCACCTGTGTCTGACAGATGAAAAATGGTTAATCATGCCAATGAAGTCAAGACCCCACTGAGCAAAAGGCTCTTCCACTACTATGGGTTTCAGTGGCATAGCAACATTTTTCCTTTTTCCAACAAAAAAATGACACTCACTGCATGACTTTACCAATGAAAATGAGTCATTGAATAATGTGGGCCAGTAATAACTAGCACATATTATTTTGATTGCAGTGGTTCTCACTCAAAAATTCCCTCTGACCGGGCCACTCTGATATTGTTCCAATATCCTTTTTGCTTGCTCCACAGTCACACATCTTAACATGATACCAATGAAATTTCTTTTGAAAAGAACTCCCTCCAAGAGAACATAACCATTATTTTGCAATCGATAAAAACGTCTCTTAAATGAAGGGATATCAGTCGGATACCTTCCGTTCTACATAAAATCTATCCTGTCCTCCAACCAATCGTTATTGAAGCTTTCTTCATTTAGTAGCACGGGTTCCAAAACTTTGAACTCAGCAACTGGTTCATTGTTTTCAACCAAATACTCACACAGTCCATTTCCTTTGACAGTCTTAACTAGCTTAATTTCAATGTCATACTCTAGGATCTTAGTTATCTAGTTAGCCCTTTTCTCAGTGATTTCTCCTTCCACAATGTATTCCCGCACACAAGGGTGTGGCACACAAACAATCACCTTGTTGCATGATATAAGGTGTCAGAACTTCTTTAGCCCCTTTATGATAGCAAAAGCCTGCTTCTCTACAAAATTATATTTCACCTCATATTCTTTCAGGGTGCATGAATAGAATGCAATAGGTGATTCTCTATTATCTTCATTATCCTTCTACATTAGCATAATGGCAATACTATTGCCACCACCAAAGACATACATAATAAAATATTTTGACAAATCCAGATTAATCAATACAGGAGTGGAAGATATATCCTCTTTTATCAGCTCGAAAGATTTTCTAGCTTCCACCGTCCACTTGAAAATCTAATCCGTTTTCAGCATCAGGGTAATAGGTCAAACGATCCCTGCAAAGTCCAGAATGAATCGACTCATGAAATTGAACTTACCCAAAAAAGATTGCACTCCTTTTTTGTTCATAGGTAGAGGGATTTCCCTGATTGCATTAACTCTTTCTGGATCAATAGCAATACCTTACTTTGAGACAACGTATCCCAATAGCTTCCCTTGAGGAATCCCAAACACACATTTCTTTGGTTTTAGAGAAATCCTGAACTCCTAGCATTTCTGGAAGACAAGCTCGAGATGATCAAAGTGATCATCGACAGATTTAGAAAACACCGTCAAGTCATCTAGATAGGTAAGGATAATCTTATGCATTGAATATTTGAAGGCAATATCCATAGCTCGTTGAAAAGTGGCTCCGAAATTTGAAATTCCAAAGGGCATTTTAGCATACCCATATGTTCCCCACTTTGTAGTGAATTTTGTTTTGTGTTGGTCTTTCTCCTTCACATGAATCTAATTATAGCTGAAGAAACCATCCAACATTGAAAACATTTCAGAACCAACAACCATTTGTAGAACTACCTCCATGGAAGGTAGGGGGTAATGGTCCTCTGGGGATGCCCTATTCAAGTCTCGAAAGTCCACACACAACCTTATATCGCCATTCTTCTTTTGGACCAGCACTAGGTTAGACACCCAAGTGTTGTGCTTGATTGGGAACACTATCCGGGATCCAATCAATTTATTTAACTCTGATGATATGAGTGACTCAATCTTCATATTTACTGGCCTCTGCCTCTGATGAACCAAATTTTCTCCTTCCAGTAGCTCAATGGTGTGCTGGATAATCCCGGGGTCATATCCCTTAAGATCATCATATGACCAGGCTACTACGCTCAGATACTCTTCATAAAAGTGCTTTAGCCTTTCTTTATTCTTTTGGGAGATGCTTTTTCCCACCTCGAGCTTTTTATCTTCTCCGATATGCAAATCAGTATAGTCGCCTTTGTCAGCTACAAGCTTTCTCTTGTCTTTCATTGCATCCTCAAAATCAAACAGACTCTCCAGAGTAACTAGGCCTCTAGGGAGCTTGTTTGATTTCAGCTAGATTACTTGATCTCCATAAGCTTCAGCAATCTTTGGTTGCAATTGGTCAGCAAATTCTCCAGATAACTAGAGAAATGACATAGTGTGAGCATCACTATCAAACACCTACCAGTCCTAATCATTATTCAGGACAACAGGTCACACAATTACTTGCACCACATGTCCATTTTTTATGAACTCAGAAGCTGGCTCAAACTGAGCTCTGACAGTTGCCATTCTATTAGCTTCAAAGTTTTGCTCTCTGGGTACAACTTGGATATTGAATTCCTGAAAGCCTTCAATCAGGTCCTAGACTCTATGCTGGTATGATCACATCCGGATATTCTTTGCAGTAGAGAGCCGTTGAATTTGGTTCACCACCAATTCAGAATCTCCAAACACCCTTATTTTCTTTGCACCCATTTGTTATGCCAAGATCAAACCATGGATGAGGCTTTCATATTCTGCTTCATTGTTTGAGCATGCAAACTAGAAGCGGTAAGACCTCAAGGTCTTATCTTCAAATGAAGATATCGAACATATTCTTGCACCGGCTCCAACTTTGCATCTTGCTCCATCAAAATGCAAGGTCCATAACTCAGAGGATGCCTCACCTTCAGACTCTCGAGTCACTCTGGGCATAATCTGGTCTTCCTCATGTATGACATATGTTCTGAGACCAATTGCATGATAGTTGCTGAACGGGTCCATTTCTATAAAATCATTCAAAAGAGCCTCCTCTGCCTCTATCTGGGAGTTTCTTGCTTCTTCTTCCTTGAGGAGTTTGACATTAAGCCTCTCTCCGAAAGTGATTCAGGTATGTGCTAGCTTGAAATTGAGCATGGATTCATCAGCTACATATTCAGAATGCAAGGATTCCAACAATAACTTCATCTTGGCTCCACACTTCATTCTCAAAATCAAGTGTCACCAGTCCACTGCCATGTAGCCTCCAACATTTGCAGTGAACTCTCGGGACAAACATATCCTGAATAGAGGAGGGACGTCAATGAGAACAGTATCCAAATTCATGATAATGCTCGGATAGGGAAACAATGTCATGGGCAATCCTTTAATTACTCTGATGGTGTCAACCTTGTTCCCATCGAGTTGGATGACTCCTTTGTTAAGAGGCTCGTATTTGAGCCCCAAAGCATCAACTACTTGCTTTGGCATGACGGTGGTGCTAGCACCAAATTCGATCATATAATTATGCAAAAACTTGTTACCAATTATGAGTGTTAGAAAGAAAGGCTTGGGTTTAGGTTTACTCTCTTTTTCTTCTTTCTTTTCTTCTTGTTGATTGGCTAAAACTCTATCCAAGTCCAGCTTGGATGTCTTGTTCTCCGAGGGCTGCTCCAAAATCTTCATGTCTTCTTCTCCTGATAATTCCTTCTGTAATAGCAGCATTTTCTCTAGGATAGCCAAGATATCCCACAAGGAAACATTGGTAGAGAATTTCTTTAGTTTCTCCACCACGTTGAATGGCGTTCATGACTGATGAGTCACGGTAGCTTGCTCCTTCTGCTTCGTAGCTAGTGTATCCAATTGTTTGGCAACAACTGGGGTGATCATGGGGGATTTTTCTTTTGGAGAGGTGGATTTAGGGAACTGGGAGCAGCCGCCTTGGACTACTATGGAACTGATGATAGATTTTTTGACGGACTAGGTGTTGAATTAGATAAACCCTCAATTGATGAAGATGTGAATTCTCCAGTGAGTCTCCACTTTGAATGTGTATTGTAATCTGATTTCACTTGTGGCACTTGGGCTACTAGAATATCATTAGGGAATGCATACTCCTCTGCTTCCAACAAAGAAAAGAGCTCCTGGTCTGGAGCTATTTCTAACTCTTGCTCTATAGACATTCCTTGCATTTGAGCAGTGATAACTGCATTATCCATTTACTGTGAGCCATATGTATGGACTCCAGAATTAGGCATGTTGCCTTGGCTACATTGCTCTGCTATCTTCTATTGCAAATTTTCTCTCGGACAATTTTGGGGCATATGTGTATCATTACAAGGGAAACACCATGAATTAGTTTCCTCGGCAATATTTTTTTGTCCCACTACTAGCTCCTTGCTTGAACTAGGATGGATGGTTTGCATTGGCATAGTCATTGGGACTACCTGGTTGTTCTGCTGAGCTTGGGTATTGTCGTGTGATCTATCCTGCCACTAGTTCTACTAGAAAGGAGCCTTCCCACCTTCGTAGTTTTGGTAAGCCATCTTATGGTAGCTATACTATTGCCGCTTCATATTGGTTAACTCATTTTTCATGGTTCACATCTGCTCCCTCATCTCGTTCATTTCAGCTATCAGGGGGTTAGGCACTAGAGCTACACTCAACATCATTCCCGGGTACACATACATAGACTGGGAAGGAGTTGTAGGAGCACTGGTTGAAGCTACCTCTGATTCTACAATGTTAAACTCTGGGAATATTGGCATGATAGGTCTTGGCGTTAGTTTTCCAATAGCAATAAGATTATTCTTCACAATGACGACAAGGCTGTAGACATCGGGTAGAGTATTTCTGCCAAGAGCCTGTAGCATCATGGAAATATCAACATTTATAGACTTCAAATAAAACATGAACGCCAAATATGGAGGTGGCCGACCACCAACAAGAACTCTCTGCTAAGTAGAATGAAACTGAGCATTGAAATCGGCTAGAGCTCCCTGAGGAGCTTGCTTTATATGAGCCAGCTAGTGATATAGCGAAGACTTGTTGCTAGCATTTGAGAAGCGTTAGTAAAAAGGATCTCTGAGATCATCCCAACTGGCAACTGTATTAGCCAGAAGAGTACAATACCATTTCAATGCCTTGCCTCTGAAAGAGGTGGTGAGTAGTCTTAAAGCCACATTCTCATTAGTAACACCATGCACCAGACATACATCTACTACATCTTGCAAATGCTTTGTCGGTGTCTTGGAATCATCCCCAGAGAACTTAGGGATAGCCTTTAAAGTGGATGTTGGGATTGGAGCCCATATTGTAGGAGGCACAGGCACTACCAATGGACTACTAGCATCTCATGCAACATAATTTCTAGCAACCATTGGTGTAGGAGATGAAGGAGAAGAGGGAGGTGAAGTATTAACTTGCCAACCTCTCACCTGGACTGAAACTAATGGTGGTACAAGCAAGCTAGGGAACCTTGTAGCTTGAGACCTAGTGATAGGCCTATGGCTCATACACTCCTATTTATCAAGCGAACATGCTAGTTCATGTCCCACCGAGCATGCCAGAAAAAGAATTGTTGACGCAAAATTTTGTATGGGCAACACTCTTATGGGAAACATAGCTGTTGGGGGACCTGTGCGCTTAGCTAAGTGACTTCCAGATTTTATTGAAGCTGGCTCTTCATTTTTATGAGGTAATTTAGGGTTAGAAGGATAACATGTAATAATCAAACCTAAACTAAGGTGATGCACAAAATTATAAGAGAAATAAGTAAGCACAGTGCTAAAGCAAAGGCTCGAATGGTAACTATTGTTTATCAAATAGATGCTT
Organism: Sequoiadendron giganteum; assembly: GCA_007115665.2. Lineage (NCBI taxonomy): Eukaryota > Viridiplantae > Streptophyta > Pinopsida > Cupressales > Cupressaceae > Sequoiadendron > Sequoiadendron giganteum. Next base: position 611,469,722 of record CM021108.1, on the reverse strand, counting down.
CAGAAACACTTCAAACATAAGAACATCAATTCATTGCATAGCATAACCAATACAACATAGGCCAATGTAGAAGAGTAACAACATGATCTGCATTTTATTAAGTTATATGAGATTACAAAAGCTGAAAATAGACATTCATATACTTCAGGAAATGAAAGCACAGTCTTAATATCCTATCAAATGCATGAAAAATAGAGAGGCCAAATTGATTGGCATAGTCTGCAAACTCAAGTTTAATAGAAAATATTACAAGAGGCTAATTCCTAGTGTTTGAGAAATTTGAATCTATCTAACAACAAGCATTACAAAGAGAAAGAGGTTGCTTAAATAAGCCATCCCACCACCTAAAAACCCCAACGAGAAAGATTCTTCCATGAAAACATCAACGATCTAGATTCCCTTGAGCCATCGCCAAATAGAAAGATCATTCCACAGCGCGCCAGCAAGCATGTCATTTGGGAAAATAGGGCCATGCAACAACAATAGAGAACACATGGCAGTAGAGAAGAACACATGACAGTAGAGGAGAACCAACACATAGGTGGAAAATCCCAGGTAATGGGCACACAAAAAAGTGCCACGCGTCGAACACATAGAGCCTGACAAAAAGGAGGGACGTCCCAATAAAAAGCCCCGAAAGGAAGCCACATGGAGGATGTCGAGCAAAAGCAACCAAAGAGTGGGCATGACTCGCAAAGGAATGAGAGAAGGCCACACGTTGAACTCATGGAACCTGGTGAAGGAAAAATGATACAAATCAGTAGGAAGCTCTGATAGGAGGCCACTTGGAAGACGTCGAGAGCTCCTAGTGATAACAAACAAGGTGAAGCCGACCGCTACACAAAAATCTGCAACCCTTCCCATACAGAAAAGGTTGGTGTATTCTTACTGTGAGTGAATCATTGTTTCACTTTTCATCCTAAAACCACCTTTACAATTCCCAAGGGATTCCCAAGAAATAAATTAGAGAGGACCCATTGGCCGATCAAACCCTTCAGAAGTATGCTCCCCGACTAGTCGAATCCCAGAATCTAATCTCCAAGCTTTGTATGGCAATGGATGAGGCCCTAATATGTGTGGGCATAAGGGATCTTAGGGCATCCTCTAGTAAAGCAATTGAATTCACTTATTGCCATAAGGTGGCATCCAAGACCAAGAACAACCAAGCAGTTTTTAATAAGAGGGTTGATGAAATCAAGAAGGATTTTGGGATCTTATACAGTTATGGGTTGCCTCCTTTCTTTTCAGAAAATGGAGAGGTACTATCAATTGAGAATATTACAAAGGAGGTCTGAAACAAGATTCAGACTCATTCAGATCTTCCAAGCCAAAGCTCAACACCAATAGCATATGACATCGAGAGCGAGGTCCTCCAGCTTTCACGCCTCTATTATCACTTTGGCATTGTTTCAGTGAGATGGGGATTTGTTTCTTTCAAGGAGGTCTTTGAGTTGGATCAAGCATATAAGGCATTTAGTAGCCTTGACCAACCAAGTGATGTGGATTGGGAGACGCTACATTTTGACTTCCTTAAACTCCAAGAATAGCTAGAGGTCTCAGTTCATGCCTTTGCAAGAAAAGGCCCCTTGTGAGTCACTAGAACTACGAAGCAAATTTTGCCTTTGTGTATGTTTTATCTTTCGGCTTTATTTTGTCTTCAGGAGGATTCTAGTGTGAGGAGTTTGTATTTCTGAATAGACGTGCAATGCACCACATGGTGGTTGTGTGTCTCTCAATGAATATTTTCTCTCTTGTCAGAAAACGGACCACGTGTCAATCCAACGGTAGTTTTCTTATTTTCACTTTTTGTAGAGAAGAAGTTGTCTACCTGTTTGACACGTCACCCCTTCACATCGTAGCTCTACAAAGGAATGTTCAACTTGGAGTCTGAGTGAATGCGTTGTACTTTTGGTCAATAAAGAGATATGAGTCAGTGCCACCAAATCCACTTGGGTGATTGATAGTACTGATTTTCAGACTATCTTTTGGGATCAGAGCAATTACAAGGGTTGGTCCTTTTGAAATATCTAAGCGACATAAATATTGGTAGCTGAAAAAGATCTAGAGGAAAAATCCCAAGCTATCAAGTTTGGACGTTTGGTATTCATTAACTCTAGAGGAGGTCGGCATTTTCTCTTCTAAGGCGGCTATATATTAGAAGCGGCAAGCATGAAGAAAGGGTTCCAAAAAGTTTTACTATTAGAAAAGTGTTTTTAGTTTTTCTTAGCTAGAAGAAGAATTTCTTTTTAAAGTTTATAGAATACTGCTTCACTTTTTCATGTTATGTCCTTCTATGATCAAACTATTATCGGATTGGAATCCGATCTTTGTTTTAAAGTTCATCTGAATTTGAAATATAGGTTATTCTTAAGAAATACTAGAAACTATGCATGATATGGTCTTTTTCAATATTTCTTTCATTATATCTGTGTCCAGAATATAACACTGTGTCTTGTTGATCTGAATAGTTTTGGTTATCGTATTTCTATGATGTTTGTGTATATGAACGAATCATAAACTTTAGAAACTGGACTATGTCATTGGACTTCTCCATTTTCTTTGTAAGGTTATCATTTCTTTCATAATATGCTATATTAAGAAGGAGGGTTTGTATTGCTTTTAGAACATTTTTTTGTTACGTCTGGAACTTCTATGTTTGATTCATATCTTAATATGCATTTCCTAAGGGTTGATTGAATGACTACATCTGTGCTTGTATTGAGCCTCTATTGTTCATTCTCTTCTTGCCAATGAAAGGAAATGGTGTTATGTGTCTAACATATCACTCATAGAGGGAATTTTGTGATTTTGAAATGTTGTAAAAGCATTGGCACATCACCATCTTTCATGTGTTTTTTGTTTGCATTTCTTTTTCCCTTTTCCCAAACTCAGAGAAGAGTCATCTTTCTATAAAAATCTTGAAGGTATTCAGTGACACGCATGTTGTCCCCCATTCGCTGAATTTCCCATAAGACTATCAAAGAAGTGTAAGATTTTATGATCAACAAATACATTAGCCATATCTTGCAACAAAGGCCTTTGAGGACTTACAACATTCATAGCAAGATCTGAGATGGTTGATTGAGATGAAAAATATAATGAGCTTCCTTCAAACATGAGCTTTCTAACTATGTAATCCTATTGTTTCTCAAATACTTGTGGCAATGAGGATGAATATAAATTTAGGCTATATGCCATAAAATTCTACATCAATAGCACTATGTTCTTGCACATTTTGCAAGGTACTATTATTGTCTACTTTCCCTTTGGTTTCAAAAGTGATAAGCAAGTTTCCTTCCTTTCCCCTATATAACTGGTCTTATCACATGTTTAAAATTCATTAGTTGATATCTCTCTATTACAAGAAACATGTCTTACTTTTTTAAATCTACCATTTTCCTTATAAAGACAAACTTCCTCATCTTGGTTAGCCACAATACCCTTTTCATTGCAAGTAACTTCATTATGTCCCAAACCATGACATTTTTCAGAAGTAGACTCTGGTGATTCAAAAATTATATCCTAAAACCACTTACCATATCTAGATATCATCTAAATTTGATTGGGAAAACCTTTGGACATATCCATTAAATATTATTGTTGTATTATATAAATATAATAATAAATAACAAAAATAATATATTATAAAAGAATTATTTGATGGATTGTTGCAAGTGAGTTTTAAATATCATATTATTATAATAAAACTACAAAGAGCTAAGAGAAATATATACATCCCTCTCTCTCACCTTCCCTCTGTACTTTTTTCTATCTCTACTCACCCTCTCCCTCTCTACCTACATTTCTCTCAATTCATCTTATGTTTTCTCTCCCTCCCTCCCACCTCCCCCCCTCTCTCTACCCCTCTCTCATACCCTTTCCCCTCTACTTCTCTCTATATCCCCTCCCTACCTTCATCTCTCTCCACTTCTCTTTATATCCCCTCTCCCTCTATCCCTCCATCCATACCTCTCTCTCCACTTACCCCTCCCTTTATCCCTTGCTCCCTCACTCCCTCTCTATCCCTCCCACCTTATCTCTCCATCTCTCTACCTATCCCTCTCTACCTCTCCCTACCACCCTCTCTCCCTCACACACACACAAACTAGCTCTCTCTCTCTCTCTCTCTCTCTCTCTCTCTCTCTCTCTTCTTCTCCCTCTCTCTCTCTCTCTCCATCTCTACCTTCCTTTCCCTCAATCCATCTAAAACTACCTCTCTTTCTACCTACCTCTCCCTCCTCAAATTTCCCCTCTCTCTACTTATCTCTCCCCTTCCCTCTCTACTTCTCACTATATCCCCTCACTCTCTCTACCTATCAATCTCTCTATTCATTTTGTAGACATGCAAAATTAACATCATGCATTCCTTATAGTTAATTAAATCATATTCGCCCATCAATTAAATAAATCAGGTTTATTTGATTAATCTCCTAAGGTTATCTCCTTAATTAAATAAGTTAAATTATTTAATTAATCTCCTAAAGTTCCTCCATTTAATTAAATAAATCCAAATGTTTAATTAAATCTCTAAATGTTCTTTATCATCTCATTCAATTTAAATAAATCCAAATATTTAAGTTGAATGTCACAATCACCTAACATCAACTTAATTAATCAAACCATGATTAAAACTAAGTCTAATCCATGTCACATCCTCTAGATAATCCCACTTGCACAATAAATCATTTATTTTGATTTATTAAATCTCTATTTTCCTCACAAGGCATATTCCCAAGGAATATTCCCTCATTAACTCCATTTGTTTGACCTTTTTGTCCAAACAAATTTCCCCCCCAAAACTCTCAACCATATGCATTTAATGCTATTTTTCAAAATTCAAACTTGCCTAATAAGCATTTACTTGCACAAAGACCAAAATGTGCTCACCCTTCATCCTCTCACATCTTGACAAGTGGCATGAATCTATAGATTGAAGATTAGTCCCACATTTATCCACTTTGCTTCTTCTTTTCTCAATCTCGTCTATAAATTCAAGGCTTTTCTCCTTGATTTCCATCCACAATTTGAGCAATCTTACTATAGGCATTTTGGAGTTGATCATTATTTTGCATCTCATTTCCATTATCATCATCTAATATTATCTAGGATTTGGAAAGGGCTCCTTTACATATCAAGGGTACACCAATCCACTATGGAAAAGGTATGCATTATGCTTCTTTAAGCTTTCAATTAATCTGTTGTTATTTTATGAGGCATGATGGATTATTTCATAGGAGCACTATTATGTTTGCATAGATTAAACTAACCCATGCTAATGAGTGTTGAAGTTTAAGCTGTTTGCAGATTTTTGGTGCTTACATATGGCGCTAGAAGGAGGGCTTTCAGATTTCAGTCTTAGCATTCAGATTTAGATTAAGTTTCTTTGATGACTACTATGACAGTGTAAATATTAGATGTCCTATGCTAAAACTTTTCTAAAAAGCTAACGTGACTTGTCTACACCACCTCATTTTGTTTATGCTTCCCCATTTTGTTCATGCCATAATACCGATTCTTTCAAAAATCTAATGTACTTTGGATGTTGGTTAAGGGTTTTGGGTAATTGTTGATCTAGATTACCATTTAAATCCAATTCTTATATTGATGCTTTCATTGTTGATATAGCCTGCCATAAATCTATAGTCATAATAAGGGTAATCAATAACTTCTTTTTGTTACAAAGAATTCCTCACTTGCCTCAGTCAAAGTGACTCTTTCAGTATCCACCCAAATAAGGCAATGTGTAATGATGCTTTCAATTTCCACCTAGATAAGGCAGTGTGTAATAATGCTTTTAGTTTCTACCTAGATAAAGCAGTGTGTAATAATGATGTGTATATACCTATTATAAGCAGTCGTTTATTAACTTTTGTGATAACATCTTCCTGTAATCATTCTCAATATATAAAATAGCAGTAACTGCGCTATTTTGTTTTGTATTGTATCTCTAGTTTTAACAGCCTCATTGTTCAGTTGACCAATTTTTTGTAGCCTCATTGTTCAAAATTTCTGGATAGAAATACGTGATTGTAAGGTTAATGAGATGTGATGAATAGTCAAAATATATTTTAATTCTCATTACTCTTATCATATTATACGGGCGTACGCTACTCCTAAGTCAATTTTAGAAGAGGAGATAATATTATTATTGAGCAATTTACCTTTCCAAACTTCAGCTATTAAAGTTTTGATACTCATTACGGTATGTAATTATATGGGCCCTAAGTCAACGTAGAGATAATTTTTTTTAAAAAAATTTGGTGTATAAATGAAAATAATACCGTCACCATTCAAATCTCCAACCTCTTTTTACCGAGGCAACTTATGAGTACTTCATAATAGTATATATGCATTTAGCTTTGAGGAATACTCTGTATGTGCATGTGTAAATGGAATAAATTTTTATGTTTGTTGTGACATAAGACCTACCACTTCCAGCTAGTTTCCAGAGATACTTCTGGAAGGGTTATACCACTAGGTAGTGGGCCATGTTACAATAGTTTGCCACCTCGAGAGAAACCCACAAAAAAATAGGGAAAATAGAATTTTTCTTTGAGCTTGGACTCGTCACTCTATAGATCTACCTAAAGAAAGAGTTCAATAATAGAGTCAGTCATTCATGCCTTCTAACAGTTTCTTTATTTGTACACATCATTCACTCAATTCAAACATTCCCTGTTGGCCATTCAAGAAGAAGAGAAACATACATTTCCTGATCTGAGGTTTGCGCATGTTTCTCATACACGTAGATTTCTTGTGTAGGCTTGTAGATGTAGGGGGGTGGTGATGATCCGGTACATTTCCATCGCCAATGCTCACCTAATCAAAGCATAGTTTTCTAGGAAATTTTATTGTAGTTCCTTTCACTCATGCCTTGGTACTCAAGCCCATCTCCTTCAAAAGGTTTGACGTATTACCTGTATGCATTCCAGTGAATGGGCAGGAGCTGTTGAATCTTTTACTGCCCATTCTCATAAATATTCATATCTTTCACCCGTGTGATGTTTCTGGTAAGGAGCTATTCAATCTTTTAAATGTGTTTTCTATCAATTAATGCATGATATTCTTTGTTGGTAGATTTAGGGCATAAAAAGTGCATGAGAATATTGAGTTAGTGGATGGGAAGTCACGCGGGGTCGACTAACTCACTATAGCAAACACAACAAATATTGTATGCATTAAACAACAATGTGTTATATTTTAGGGGGATAAATGCTATGCTGGAGAAGTATGTCTATGGTGTTGTACTTGTGACAATAAAATATTTTGTTCGTTGCACTATACATTTGAATCTTTATTTACTAGCACTCTACTTACAAATCTTTCTGGAGAATTCATTGGATCATTGAAACATTTGTTTGAGATCTGACATTCCATAATAATGCGATTCAAAGTGCAAATTTAAGTGTGTGTTTAATAAATTTCGATATCTATTGGCTACATTACCAAGGTGTACCTTTTGTTGCTTTATGACTTGAGGGTGTGGGACCCAAACAAGCTTTATGGTGGAGGAAAATTAGAAATTTAGAAATCATTTTCTTGTTTGACAAGTTGATAAATTCTATTGGTTTGAAACTATATTCATTTTATCATTATCATTGATTCCTTGAAATACCATAAATCATATTTCTAATAATTTTGTATTGTTTATAGGTTGGCATTGGAGGCAAGCATCAGAATCAAACAAAGGCGAACTAATCAAAGTTGGAAGACTTGAACTTGAACTTGGAGAAATTATTTTTTTATTCTTATTGTGACAATCTAGAGCTTCCATTCTATACTTTAGTTTTCTATTTTTAGACCAGCTTGCTTTTTGGATTCTAAAAAGAGCACTACAAATTTTTTAATTTTTTACTACAAAGGGCTTAAAAAGAACTTTAGGAAAAACTCACTAGATTTGTTTTTAGGATTAACAATTGAACAAGGAAAATTCCATATTTCATTTTGGTGCACTAAAAAGAATCAAATCATTGCTTTGTGGACTTAAAATGAACAAGTGCTTCTTTGTTTTGTAATTACCTACCAAAGTAATATCATTAAAAGGATGTATGCACTTCTCTCGCACCTCATGGTGATATTGAGAATCAAAAGGCCTTTTGGTGACATTAAGTTGCATAAGTAATTTGTCACACACTTCAATTTGGATTTTAAAATTGAACAAATCTTGCGAGTGTCAGTGGATTATATTGCGTACATTCTCTCTCTTTAGTTCGCAACAAAGATTGATCAAGTTAAAAATATGTTCGCTTACTTTTGTTTATCTTAGAGGGCCTACCTGGTGGGAAAAAGTAATCACCCCAGGGAACGACCCAACGGGGAACATGCTAAAGCCAAGCGAATTCCAACCGGTATATAAGTGTGGATTCTTGAGGAAAGTTCGAGAATCACAAGGATTATTCTGACATGAAGGGCAGCAATGGTCTCTTGCCGCATGGATAGTCCCCCACAAACAAGATGCCCACATTAAAACCCCTTGTTTAGCAAAGGCCAAAATCCTTTCTATTTTTTGGTGCAAAAGGTCATGTCCTTTGAATCCACCCCATGTAACATGCGGTTCTGTTGTAGAGATGAAAAGATTCCATGGGAGTTTCATGGGTATTGATGCTTGGTTGACCCAAGAAGTGAGTGCACTATAAGGGAGATCATGTGTGGTCAAGCATCTAATCATCCACACTGAATATGCATAGCTGGATTTATCCAAGTGGGAACCCAACAAATATTGTCTCTTCATCCTAGGATTGTACATATTCTTGGAATCAAAAACACATTGGTTTGATTGAAAAAATTTGAAAACAAACATTCACAAGATCTTCAAACTTCCAAACCCTTTAGGGAAGCAAATACCTTTGACGAATTCAAGTTCTCTTGCTTGCCCTAGGGATTAAATCCTTAGAGGTGTCTAAGTACTTGGGTTTTATCATCATTTTTTCTCACTAAAGTCAACAATAGGAAACTTTTGCCTTCATTTCCCTGACTTTCCACATAATGGACTTTGTGGGATGAGAAGAAATTAGGACATTAGACATCTAGTCTAAAACTTTAATCAAGAGAGTGTTTGCGCTAAAAATAACACATTAAGAAAAGTTAAGAGACAATTGGACCCCACACATGTGTTCTTCCAAATGATTTCCCACAAAATCAGAATCCACAAACCCAAGTTCAAAAGTCTTAGTCCTAAAGCTCATGAGGAGCGTCTTGAAAGACTTCTTGAAGTTAGAGAAAGGTTGGTTTACAATTTCTACAAGAAATCCTCAAGAAACAATCCTAACTTTTATGAGTTTTATTACCAAAAAATCCAAGTCTTCTTCAAAGGTTTTCATTTCTTACATAGGAATTATTGCATGTTCTACAAAACCGAGGTCTTGTAAAAAGGATTTTTTTCTAGGTTTAAATCTAGGATCGAAATAAATCACTCTCATTCATCCTTCAAGAATCAAACTCAAATCCCATCTCACCAACAACTCTTGAAAATCTTAAAAACATCATCCATACTAGACTTTTGGAAAATCAAAATCATTTTGTTTGGTTAGATATGTGTGGATGAATCCTTCTACACATATTTGATCAAATTATCAAATCCTTGTGAAAAAAATTATCCCTTGATAAAATCCAACATCTTGGGGTCTAGGAGTTCATTGTCTAAAATCATCTTGTTTGATTAGGGGTGTCTTGATGAATCCTTCTTTACACCTATAGTCAAATTATCATCTTGTGTGCGAATATACTCTAGGACAACATCCAGCCTCTTAGATTTTAGAAGTGGATTATCTCAAATAAATCAACCCAAAATCAAAATCCTAAAGTCTAATATCTCCTCCAAGATTTCTCAAGAGTTCAATCATCCGCACCATCCATCCTCTATGTATCTCATCCCCATTCTTTGATCCTTAAAGAAAACATGGTTTCTCTTCTTTGAGCCTAAAGTTTAGACCAATCTAAGGTGTTAGAGGTTCATCTCTTACATTCCTAAAAATTGATCCTTATTTTATGGTTCAAACTCGATCTCAATACAAGAAAAGCATGGAGCAAAACAAAGAAACATCCACTTCAAGTGATTTAAGTCAAACTGAAACAAAATTCAACCCTACGATATCCATTGACCTCGCAATCAATCCTCCTCAAATACCTCAAAATACTCAAGAGGAAGGTTAAGTGGAAGACATCACCAACAAAATATTAGGGATGACATAGGATGAAATCCTTGAGATGGTCCAAAATCCTAAAAATCATTGAATCATTAATGCCATCATGAGGTTGTATCCCTCCCAATATATGCTCGAATTAGAAAAAGAAGGGGCTAAACTCCCTTCTGACTATGATGTAAGCACCCTCTTGGGATCATGCCTCAGATCACACCCATGCCTCCATCTCAAAGCATCACCCAAAGTATCCCATAGATCACATCATCCCTCGCTCCAACCTCGCCAATTGTTAGCAAGGGAAGATCATTGCTTCATGCACTTCAAACACAACCCCTTGTGAGAAACTGAGATTTGAATGTGAACACAACATCTGATGAATCTGTCCCGATGAATCCATTACACCTATATGTCCCTCTCACATTTCATAATCATACCAATTCATCATTATTTCATGCAACACCAAGTGGTTCACTCGATACACAAACCTCTCTCCCTATGACCTCATAAGGAGAAGGTGATTTATTTGGAGTGTGGGGAGTCTTTGATCCCTCATCATCATCCCTTCAAGGGAATGCATTTCCTATCTTTCCACCATTTCCACCTCTACCACTTACATCCACATCACCCCTTGGGTTGGGTCTTCCTCCTCTACCCGCCATCAATCAATCAAATCAGAACACCATATCAAATCCTCATGTCTTGCCATCAATATCACAAAAATAGATGGAAACCATCCAAACAACCCCAACAATTAATACATCCACTATTCCCCAAGTTTCTCAAAGCATGGTTTCCTAAGGACCAAGCATCTCAATCACACCATCCACAACTCAAACCCCGATCATCAACACAACCTTTCCACTCATCACAACGGTCAACACCATTCCCAATCCATCGCCACCACCACCAAAAAAAACATGGAAAATTCATTTAGCACCACGTTGCAAGCTGCTCAACAAGCCGCTTATCAAAAGGTGCTCCAAAATCAACAAGTTGCCCAACTAGCTACTCAGCAAGCACAAGCACAATTAGTGGCACAACAAGTTGCACAAGCACAACAAGCTACACAAGCCGTACAAGCCACACAAACCGCCCAAGTTGCGCAAGAAGCTCAAGCCGCACAAGCTACTCAAATTGCACAAGCAGTCTAACAAGTGCATGCTCAAGCCCAAGCCCAATATCAAGCTTAGTCAGTGCAAGTGCAAGCATAGTACCAAGCACAATTACAAGTATCCCAACAAGAAGCATATCAAGAAGCCTTGCAATATTATCAAGCACAACAACAAGCGGCTCAACAACAAGCCCAAAAATAAGCCTTTTTGGCACAACAACAACATGAATAACAACAAGTGTTGTTGGCACAAAAGAAACACGACCAACAATAAGAATTGTTGGTTCAACAACAAATATTACACTCAACAAAGCTTGCAACAAACTCACACGAGTATCCCACCCGTCAATCCAACACCTCAAAACATGTTCACCCCACCTCCTGATCCACAAGGTGACATGACAACACAAATCAGACTGCTCTCACAACAAGTTCTTGATCTTCAATCAAGAAAAACAACAAGGACACACAACAATCTATGTCCGTATCATTTTGACCGGAGCTCAGCAATGGTGTCATTCCCAAAGGGATTCAAAATCCATAAATTTGACAAATATCATGGGATAAGAAACCCTGAAGATCAGATCAAGGAGTTCTAGTCACATTGTATGGAAATCACATACAATGACACATATCTAATGTGATTTTTTCCTTGAAGCTTGGATAGTCCCGCTATGGAGTGGTTCTCTCATCTACCTACTAGAATAAGAACATTCTAGGAAAACAAAGATGCATTCCTCTAGAATTATGCATTCAACATTGGCATGGATGTTAGTTTAGAGGAACTCTTGACGCTCAAATAGGTAAAGGGAGAATCATTTGCCTCCTTCCTCCAATGATGGCGATCCAAGGCCAATCGGATCAAGTGGGTCATGCCAAAAGAGCAACAAATCTGCACTATCATTGCTAATTTGGACAAGACCTTGGAATTCTATCTAAAGATGCAATGCATCACCACATACGACCAATTGATCCCCAAAGCGCTTAACATCGAGAGAGTCGTTATTACACAAGGGGGCACACCTACCTATCATGAACATCAAGATAGTCGCCCATCTTCCAGTTACAATGTGAAACCTTGCACATGGGAAAAGAATAGGAATGTCACCAATGATGGGGTGGTCGATGCCAATGTCATCATCAGTGCTCCAAAGAAAAATAATAAAACACATCATCAACTGTGTAGAACAATAATCGCAATAACACGCAACCCAATGTGGTAAACCAACAACCACCCCACAATCATGTCAACAATCTCAATAATCAAGGAGGACCACGTCTGTGAAACAATTATCCCCCTAACCAGAAATTCACAGCCCTTGGGGAGTCAATCAAGTCCATCATGAAAAAAATTGTCAATGAGAACCTCATCAAGATCCTCACCTATGACAATTACCAAGAACCCCAGGTGAAACCACCCTGATACAATGAAAATTTTCTTTACGATAATCTTAAGCTCAAGGGGCATATGACCGCCAACTGAATGAAACTAAAGAATGTCATCCAAGATCTAATCGATGACAAGTCATAAATGTGGAGCAACTGACTGGTAACCAAGATCTAAAAATATACACGAATTCGATGCCTAATCACAACCAAGGAAACAACAAAGGGAAGCAAAAGTATGGAAATATAAATAATGTATACGATAGAGTTGTCACCTCCCTAGAAAAATTAGTCACTAATGTTAGAATCAAGGTAGCCAACGTTGATTGTGGAGTCACCACATGCAACGGAAAAGTCACTATCACCAGGGCACCGCAACCAGCTAAGACCCCCACCTCCAATCAAAAATCCATCCCTAATGGTTAAAACATCCTTGACTAGTTAAAAAGAACCCCTGCTCAGATCTCCATCATGGAGTTACTGAATATTTTAGTTTCCCACAGAGAAATCCTCAAGCAAGAATTAGCTTCATCTATAGTCTCTCCCAACCTTGATACAGAGCAATTTCAAGCTATGGTCGGTAACATCACCACTCCCAACCTTCTCACATTCTTCTATCAGGAATTCCCTACCCAACCATCTCACAACTATGCACTCCACCTAGAAGTCCCGATTCATAAAAATAAAGTCAAAAGGGTCTTGGTGGATGGAGGTGTAGGCCTCAACATTTGTTCACTCAAGCTTATCAAGAACCTGGGAATCTTTGAAGATTCCATTGAAAAATGTAAAGGTATCACGATCATATCTTACGATGATCAAGAAAGAGTGTCCTAGGGCACTATTCAACTCCCTATTCAAGTAGGGCTAGCTATTATGGAAACTACCTGTCAGGTGCTTGACCTTGACCTACCATGTAACATCCTTCTGGGCTGCCCATGGATCCATGGGATGCAAGAAATTGTATCAACCTTCCACCAATGCATCAAGTTTTCATACCAAAACCAATATGTCACAATCTATGGTGATCCTAAACCCTTCGCCTATTGCAAAAATCTGGAGGCCAAGTATTATAAGGCTCCCCAAGTGTCGAAGAACAATGAAGGCCCCTTCACTCCATATATCTACCCATCCAACATTGCCTCCACTTCTAGGACAAAGACACCCACCATCCCCGACATATCCAACATCAAGCTCATAATCCAAGACAATGGGTGTGGAGAATATAGAATGAATAAATGAGCCTTTGTAGTCAGGGAGTTACCTCAATCCCCCAGATCCTATGGATAGCCACAACCCACTAATACAACATATCAAACCTTCAAATTGGATCCCTCCCGATTCAGGTGTTGGTGGTGGATGAGAGAGATGTATCCAGTCTCCCCTATCAAGAAGAAAGGCCCACACCAAATCTTCCCATGGATGAAAGAAGCAAAGGATTGTAAATGATGTTGGGCATGGGTTACAATAAGAATGCAAGTCATGGAAAAAAAACACTGGCTGATTGGAACCCATCATTTTTGAAAGGTGAATGAAAAATATTGGCCTAGGGTGTACCCCTTTGAGTGTAACCATATGTGGAAAAAGTCCCCCAATTAACATAGTTATGACTCCCCCTTAGTTATAGCAATCGCCCTCCAGTTACCCGTGTCCACATGTCGAGTCATAGATAACTTTTCCTTTGACATAACCGATGTGTCTAGTAGTAGTGATGATGAGGATACCATAACTGACCTACCCATGCTTTTTGAAGACCCCTCCCTACTCATGATTAGCACCTTATCTTTTGAGTCAGACCACCAAACTCACAAAATAAACTTGGTCTACCCACAACTCATCGATTATGACCAATGAGGACCACCGATTCTAGACACGTTCGAAAATGATGAGGTGCCCTCAAAATTCATGGGATTATGGGATACAGTACCATGTGGAGATCATAAGGCTAGATTTGACATCACACTAGACTCTCATGCCAATTACAGGGAGATGATTGAATCCTTCAGTCAGAAAAGTGAGAAATTGAGAATAATCTCAAGGACCTTGAGTGAAAACCACACTATGGCACTCTCTAACCATATAATAGTAAAAATAAATGATGCATCCAATGTTGAAAACCTCTTTGAGGCACCAGAGGATGAAGGATTCAATATTCCCCTCACTGCACTTCATCAAGAAAAATCAGTGGTCTTGGCAGAAAAATGCAATCCTGTCAACCTAGGAATAGAGTAGCTACCACACATAAACTTTAATGTTGAATCAATTCTAATGGAAGAATAGAAACTCTTAGTTGCATTCCTGAAAGAAATAAATGTAAACTTTGCATGGACTTATGTTGATATGCCTAGGCTTGACTCAGAGGTAGTAGTTCATCACTTGGCAATATATCGTGAGGAAAAACTTGTTAGGGAAAAACTCAGAAAGATGCATCCCCAAATAGCCTTGCTAGTCAAAATGGAATTGAAAAAACTCTTGGATACAGGGTTCATACACCCGATCAACTATCTAGAATGGGTGTCCAACCTAGTACCTATTTCAAAACCGACTAGGGGCATTCGCATTTGCACCGATTTCAGGGACTTAAACAAAGCATTTTCTAAGGATGACTTTTCACTACCCAACATCGACATGATAGTGGATATGACAGCCAGACACGAGATTCTATCACTAATGGATGGGTTTTCTAGATATAATCAGATCATGATAGAAAAGGAGGACCAACACAAGACAACGTTCACATGTACATGGGGAACCTACTGTTGGAACATGATGCCATTCAGGCGAAAGAATATAGGTGCAACTTATCAAAGAGCCATGGCACTGATCTTTCACGACATGATTCATAAGACATTGAAAGAATAGGTAGATGACATATTGGCTAAATCTAGAAAAAGACAAGACCACATATCAGCTTTGAGCTCCATTTTTGATAAGTTGGAAAAGTATAAGGTCTGCCTCAACCCAAAGAAGTGTGTCTTTGGGGTAAAATTAGGCAAGCTCTTGGGATATATCGTGTCAATGAGAGGAATCAAGATTGATCCTACCAAAGGCAAGGTGATCCTCAAAATGGAAGCACCCAGGACACTAAAATAAATAAGTGATCTACAAGGTAGGATCCAGTCTATCTGCAGGTTCATAGCACAACTAGTAGATAAATAGATCCCATTTTCTCATCTACTCCACAAGGGGGTAGAATAAAAATGGGATGACAAGTGTAACTAGGTATTTAACAAAATCAAAGAATACTTACTCACACCACCAGTTCTGATGCCGCCAATTCCAGGAAAACCACTGATCCTATACATTTTAGCAACAAAAACAGCTCTCGGTGCTCTCTTAGCCCAACATGATAAAAACGAAAGGGAAAGAGAAATATACTATATCATAAGGAACATGGTAGGACACGAGCTAAACTATACTCATATTGAAAAAGCTTGTCTAGCAGTTGTATTTACAACTCAAAAATTCAAACACTACATGTTGGATAATTAGATCAAGCTAATCACAAAGATAGATCCACTCAAGTATCTACTCTCCAAAGCCACTCTCATAGGATAGACAACCAAGTGGTTCATGATATTAACAGAGAATGATATTGAATATGTAGAGTGCAAGGCCATCAAGGTACAAGTAATTGCGGATCAACCAGAAGAAGCACATATATACATAGAAAACCCACTTATCTTAGAGTTCCTAGATGAATCAATTTTCAACCTAAGTGTAGCAAACCAGAAAGAGGCGAACCTTCCAAGTCAACAAACTAGTACTAAAAGAGAATCAGAATAATGTGCCAAATCTAAATAGTAAGGGAAAGTTTGAGCCCAACTAGTTGGGACCTTTCATCATCACAACGAGCTACAAGTTAGGGGCATATCAATTATCAACACCAAAAGGTGAGCCTCTGCAAGAGCCCATGAACAACTCCCATCACAAAATGTTTTATGCCTAAAATATTTCAAGGTATAGAACCAAAAAATATAAAAAATTCAGAAAATGTCCTAAAAAAATGGTCACCTTGATGAAAACCTGGTAAACAGGCGTCTTGGTGATAACAAAAAAATTAAAAATCCAAAATAATTAAAAATCAGAAAAAGGATTGAAAATAGTAAAGATAAAATTGTCCTCTAGTGAAAACCACTTCGGTGGCGCTTTGGACAAGTACCTTGGTGAAAACCTAGCAAACAGGCGCGAAGTGTAAATAAAGCACTCTCCATCCATGAGGATCTTCATGGCTTAATTTTCACACTCACTTATCCATTACACCTGACCATTCATCCATCATTAATCTCCCATCCATCCATCTGCGTTCATACAATAGCTTGATCTTGTGTTCATATCAGGATCCACCCTAGTACTACTTGGCATATTCCTAAGGTCAATTTTTCCTACCTGTATCGAAGTAGTCTATCACATCACACTAGGGGCATGTTCCTATACCTACATCAAATCGGATTCATGTATATTCTTGTGATCTTCTTTAAACATCAAAAAATCCAAAAAAATCATAAAACATAAAAAATCCAAAAATATTTAGAAAATCCATCAAAAAACCCAAAAACATTCAAAAAATCCAAAAACATCCAAATCATATCAAAATCCAAAACATGTCAAAAATCTGAGAAACCAAAAATAGAGTCATCCAACTGAACTACGTTGTCTCTAAGCTTGAACGTAGGCAAGGTTGATCTATGATCATCCCTCGAGACATTTTAGGTCAATCCTTTAGGCGTCCGTCATAATAAAATTGCAATCCATTTGCCCATCTATCTCATCAGTAATCAAGTCTATGTCAGTCAAACTACGTGGTCTTTGTGTGTATAACATAGGAAAAGCTAATTTGTTGATCAACTCCTGAGACCCCTAGGATAGGTCTTTAAGTTAGTCTCTTGGTCAAATCTCAAAAATACCAAAAACATTGAAAAATCTCAAAATCCCAAAAATAGCCTCAAAACATTCAAAAAACACTTGAAACATCCAAATATTTGAAAAAAACCCAAAATGGTGCATCTGTCTCACTCGCTTTCACCCGCAATAATCATCACTGATAATAAATCATCGTCATTTTCATTCTTTGGTAAGTCAGTCAGAAGAAAGTCTAGCAGGTTCAAAAGTGAACGCCTAATCATCAAAGTCTCAAGTCTAGATCAATAAGTCAACAAGTTAATCAACTCGGAGTATCAATAGCTTATCATACAATCAATCTCATCATCACCTGATCACAACATGTCCTAGGATGCATCCTTCCTACAATGGACATCAACATTAGGCATCACCATAGTTTAGTCTTGGCTAGTGGTATGAAGAACATTAGCTTATTTGTTTACTTTATCTTGGTCTTTTTGACTTATCTTATTTTGCACTCATTCCAAGGACCTCTCGATGATGCCTAATCAAAAGGTTAGAGAGAAAGGAATTGGGCGACGATTATTATCTTTTTGTCTTCTATGCTTGTTGGATGTTCTTGTAATATAACTTGGTCATACATGCTTTGTTTGGTTTGTAGGGAAGGTGTTTTAGATGTCTTGTTGACCAAATAAGAAGGATTTCTTTTCTATATTTTGGTTTAAGTTGTTTAGAATATCTGAACTGCACTCTGAATAAGGTTCTATATGTCAGGTGTGAACAAGAGTACTATCTAATTTTTGAGTCAAAGTCCATCACACTAGGTACAACACCATCCTAGTTCTTTATATCTTGATGCATTGTACCTATGTGTGTTATCAAACATAAGGAAAGTTATGATCTTTATCTCTCCCATCCTTGGATAAGCAATACATCATCATCATTCATCATCATATCTAATAAAGCCTCGACGACTAATAGACTTGTTGGACTTCTGCATCTTCTTGGATTCAAGGGTTGATCCCTCTCATTCTTCTATCCTCTTTCACGCTAACATAGTATCATTTCATCATCCTGCATAATCACATCATATCATCATAGGAAAACATCATCCATCTCATCCATCATCCATGCATTGCATAATCATTTAAGTTGTTTAGGATAATATAGATTTGTTATTCTAAGCATCTTACAAACATCTCATTTACATAATCATTATCATATAGTTTAACCATCCATACATCCATCTTGAGCCTCTTTGTCGTGAGATTGACCCTCAAATTTAACTTTTCGGTCAATCTCTCGAGGGGGCAATGTACCAACGTACTTCCTTCCACTGGGGCATCCGAAAAAATCAGATTTTTTTTTTTTAAATTGATCTAGATGGCATCATTATTTGAACCAATGCAACAAGTACATTGCTTCAAAGAGGGGAAAAATGTAGACATGCAAAATTGACATCATGCATTCCTCATAGTTAATTAAATCATATTCACCCATCAATTAAATAAATTAGGTTTATTTGATTAATCTCCTAAGGTTATCTCCTTAATTAAATAAATCAAATTATTTAATTAATCTCCTAAAGCTCCTCCATTTAACTAAATCTCTAAATGTTCTTTATCTTCTCATTCGATATAAATAAATCCAAATATTTAAGTTGAATGTCACAATCACCTAACATCAACTTAATTAATCAAACCATGATTAAAACTAAGTCTAATCCATGTCACATCCTCTAGATAATCCCACTTGCACAATTAATCATTTGTTTTGATTTATTAAATCTCTATTTTCCATACAAGGCATATTCCTGAGGAATATTCCCTCATTAACTCCATTTGTTTGACTTTTTTGTCCAAACAAATTCCCCCCCCCAAAACTCTCAACCATATGTATTTAATGCTATTTTTCAAAATTTAAACTCACCTAATAAGCATTTACTTGTGCACAAAGACCAAAAATGTGCTCACCCTTCATCCTCTCACATCTTGACAAGTGGCATGAATCTATTGGTTGAAGATTAGTCTCATATTCATCCACTTTGTTTCTTCTTTTCTCAATCTCATCTATAAATTCAAGTCTTTTCTCCTTCATTTCCATCCACAATTTGAACACTCTTACTATAGGCATTTTGGAGTTGATCATTATTTTTCATCTCATTTCCATTATCATCATCTAAGCTTATCTAGGATTGGGAAAGGGCTCCTTTACATATCAAGGGTGCACCAATCCACTATGGAATAGGTATGCATTATGCTTCTTTAAGCTTTTAATTAATCTATGTTGTTATTTTATGAGGCATGATGGATTATTTCATAGGAGCACTATTATATTTGCATAGCTTAAACTAACCCATGCTAATGAGTGTTGAAGTTTAAGCTGTTTGTAGATTTGCGGTGCTTACACCTTCCACCTTTCCTCTCTCTACCTACCTCCTCATGTCTCCATATTCCTCTCTCCCTATAGCCCTACCATGCTACCTCACTACCAATCCCTCCTGCGTCCCTCTCTACTTATATTTATCTCTCCTCTCCCACCATCCCTCTTAACCTTCTTCTCCCTTCCTTTTTCCCTCTCGCCCCCCCTCTCTCTCTCTCTCCACCTACCCCTCCCTTTATCGCTCCCTCCTTCCCTCTATCTCCCTCCTATCCTTCCCACCCTACATCTTCCTCTCTCTGCCTACCCCTCTCTCTACCTCTCCCTCCCCTCCTCTCTCTCTCACACACACCACCTCTCTCTCTACCTCTTCCACCCTACCTCTCCCTCTCTCTACCTACCTCTCCCTATCTCCCTCCCTATATCCCTCCCACTCTAAATCTTCGTATCTCCCTCCTTCCTTCTCTCTCTCTCACACACAACCTCTCTATACCTCTCTCTAACACATAAATACACACAAAACATCTCTCTACCGCTCCCACCCCACCTCTACCACCCTACCTCTCTCTACATAGCTCTTTGTATTCCTTGCACCTTACCTCTCTCCCTCCCACCTTACCTCTCCCTATAACC
Organism: Sequoiadendron giganteum; assembly: GCA_007115665.2. Lineage (NCBI taxonomy): Eukaryota > Viridiplantae > Streptophyta > Pinopsida > Cupressales > Cupressaceae > Sequoiadendron > Sequoiadendron giganteum. The sequence continues at coordinate 611,449,232 of CM021108.1, read as the reverse complement.
TACCTTTAGTCTCTCTCTTAAACACACACAAACTCTCTTTCTACCACTCTCTCTCTCACACAAACATAAACACACACTCAACCTCTCTCTCTATCTCTCCCACCCCACATCTACCACCCTACCTCTCCCTATCTTGATATTGTTGGGTCTCAAAAATGTAGGTTTGAACCAAAAGAGTTTTCCAAGATCTCACAATGCTTTTGGCCAACGTACTAGGCCAATTGATGCAATTGAACCTTCTTCTCTTTAGATTCTGCTAGACCTAGGTGGGTGAACCTATATGAGAATGCAGATTCAAAGTGTGTTCCCTACTCAAGCAATCTACCCACAATGGAAATTGGAAATGGATAGATGAAATCACTACACTTATTCCTCCAACACAAAGGAAAGGATTTGAAATTGTTGTTTTAAATGAACTTTATTTTTTGGGTTATGACTAACTAGTGTTTTCTATCCACATGGGTAACGGAGTCAAAATATCAAGAATTCTAGGTGATCCCCTTTCTGACCTAGTTCAAGCTGTTAGGAACCTTTGAAATATGAAATTCTATGACTGGCATATGATTTCATCAAATTTATGACTTGCATAAATTGTGTTAGAATGTCTTCCTACCAGGTTCTTCTTCAACCATCCAACAAAAGTCCTAAAATCACTGTGACTTGTTTAAAAGAATTTAGTTCTGACTTGCAGACACCAGTTAATCAAATCACACAAAGTGAAAAATGCACTGTGATAAATCAAAAATATACTTGATATCTTGATTTAAATGATTTAAATATTTCTAATTGAAGACAGCCAGATAGGAAATACAAAAATTATAACATCTCAACAACTGAACTCAGAAACGATTTCACCAGTTTATAAATGTTTTCTCCATAGCATTCTATTTCAAGAAAAATTTTTCATCATTCACAATTCTCTCTTTCTCAAAAAAAATTTCTCCGTTCTCCCCTCTCCTTAACTGATTTTTACAAAATATTTATACATTAAATACCAAGGGTCACAACCCTTCAGTTTCTGGTAAAACCATTTGTTATTTCGTGACAACAATTAAAATATTTAATTGTGTTGCCTCTCGGCAAATTAAATATTTTTTACAATAGTTATGCCTTTTAATTTTAACTTTGTACCTTAACCGCTCTTTCTTTCCCTTGATTTATTACTTGCAAATATTTCTTTATTATCACCACTCTACCGTGGTCAACTTCCCGTCCTCCTGCGGTATGGCGGTGATTGACTTTGACTAGTCCCTTTTTCCTTTCTACTGTTCAACCACAACCTTTGTCTCTTACCCCCACGATGTGGTAGTGATTGACTTTAACTGTTATCTGCACTATTACCTCCATACCGCAGTCCTCCCTTCATCTATCAACGGTACCATGGTCTGACTATCATGATCTATCCTTCCTCCATCGCTCTACCGCTATCTCGATGCTTACACCCTGCAATTGCACAGTGAACAGTCTCGACCGCTACCTCCGTGTCTACTGTGCCACCATGGTTACCATTTTCACTAGTTGCGGTATAGAAATAATTGTTTACCAAATGCTATGTTGCCACTGCTTGCCCGCTAACCATTCACCGCACTACTGTGGTCACTGGCTTAACTGACAGTGGTACCGCAGTAGCTATTATTGCCACTTCCTTCTTGCTGACTGTTTACCGCACCACCGTGGTCTATGTGTTGACCACCCGCAATTGCACGGTAAACCCTTCATATGACTATATGTCAACCACCATACCACAAGCCCATTGTGGGAGGCCGCAGTAAAGCAATATGTGACATGAATATAGCTATGGTAAAATATATAAGTCAACCTTGGCTTTTTTGAATGGCGGTAAAGGTATTTGAACATTATGGATGGGGAAAATGAATTTTTTATAGAAAGATAGTGAAAAAATGAAGGGGTATGTGCAGGATCATCATGGAAAAAATAGGCCCTTAAGTGGCAATAAAAAGACAAAAAATCAGAGTTAGACAACTTGACGTAAAAATTTGAATAAGTTATCTATATTATTTCAAAAAACTATAAAAATAGAATTTGTAGAAAACTGAATGTAGTTTCTAAACTACTAGACCTTTATTTAAAAATAAAAAATCTATTTGGTGAAAATTTGAAATTTCAATGCAGCAGTATTTAAATTTCAAGGTAAAAATAAGAAGTAGGTGTCTGTCTAACCACCCTAACCATAATAAAATGATAATATTTTTTTATAAACTTTTAGATATAAGTAGAGGACTCATGTCCCAATGTGATGCATATTTTTTTATAATTTGTTTCCAAGTAAATAATTAATTATGAATTTTTTATTACAACTTTCAAAAATATAAAACCTCGTCTGTCTAACCACCTTAACTTGGTCAAAAATTTATGAAATTAATTTTTTTCTTTTTTAATCCTATATTATGTGAAGCATAGAATGTGACACATGTTTCAGATTCAAAAAATGTGATACCATTTGAAAGTTATAGATGTTTTTCAATCATCCTATCAATCTGGACATTATTCGTAATTCTAATAGAAAATGAATAATAATTATTTATTAAATTAAAAGTAAAGCATACTTTATATTGGTGGAAAGCTGAGAATCTCCTCTAAAATCCCTTTTCGTTTCATCAATTTTGGGTTTAAAAAAAGTCGTCAGCCACATGGACCATCATATGGCTTACATATCGCCACTTTTTGGCCCATCATGATCCTGCACATACCCAAAGTTTAAATGGGAAAAAACCTTAGGGTTTTAGCAAAAAATTTGGGTTCTAGCAGTGGGTCTTGTTGGGGATGATTGATTTTGCAAATCAGTGCAAGAATCTAGAATTCTTTGGGAGAGTGGACCAAGTAAAGGGAATGAAAAATGAAGGCAATGGAATATGGAGGTAATGAAAGAGCATGAAGGAGATGGAAAATGGAAGATGGAGAACCCTAGACTACTATACATGGAAAGAAAACCAACATTTTCAACAAGGGTACCTCTAGGAATGTCCATGTACTGGAAAACCCAGACCCTTCCTAAACTACTGTGCATGGAAAAGAATGTTTAAAGAGGTTTGTTAGGAATTGTCCATGCACTGGCAATCCTTAATCCTTTGTATCTTCCTTAAGAGAAGAAATGTTTCAGGAACTGCCCATGTACAAGCAACTCCTGCTCCTCTCCAGACATGTTGTGCAAGAAATATGAATCTTCACCTCCTTTACCAGTTATCACAAAAGGGCCTAGCCATAAAGCTTCAAACTTGCCATGCTTCCCCTTATCCTGACATCGAGCATTCCACATCAACACTAGGTCATTTTCTTCAAACTTCCTCTTCTTGGCCTTTTTATCAAAAAGATATTTCATTTGTGACTGTAACTTCACATTTTGCTTCTGAGCCATTCTTCTTATTTCATCAAGTTCTGCAAGTTGTTCCTTTCTTTCCTCTGTAGATTCAAGAATATCCAAGTCTTCTTGTAGAATAAAGTTATAAAATGGCAAAATGTTCTGCAGTGGCATCATAGCTTGTGTCCCATACACCAATTCAAATGGATATTTTCCGGTTGCCTTCTTCAATGTAATCCTATATTCCCATACAACCAATCTTAACTTTGAATCCCATGCCTTTTTATTTGTATCAAGCATCCTCCTCACTATCTTCAAAAGACTTTTATTACTTGATTTTGCTTGACCATTTTCTTGTGGATGATATAGGGTAGAATAAGAAACATTAATGCCATATGTTCTACAAAAATCTCTAAACTCTTTAGATCTAAAACACATCCCATTATTTGTGATCAATCTGACAGGGGTACGAAACCTGGTTATAACATCCTCCATCAAAAAATTCACTACCACCTTGCTTGTTGCTTTCTTAATTGGGACAACCTCCACCCACTTAGTAAAATAATATGTGGCCACTAGTATCCACCTATGTCCTCCACTTGATCTCTCTTGTATTTCTCCAATGAAATCAACTCCCCATTGGTGAAAATGTGCTGCTACCTGCAAGGGTCGAAGTGCCAATGCTCCTTGATACTTCAACCTCCCTGAAAATTTCTGACAAGGTTCACATTTCCTCACATGTGCAAAAGAATCATTGAACACCTTAGGCCAATAATAACCAGCCCTGAGAATCTTGTGTGCAGTGGTCTTAGGGGAATAATGGCCTCCACAAAACCCTTCATGCATTTCTCTCAAGAGATGTCTTGCCTGGGACTCATCTAAACATAATAGCAATATGCCATCCCTATTCTTCCAGAATAAATCCCCCTCTATAAAAACATATTTAGAAGCCTACAACTTCAAAGTTCTCCTTTGATTATCATTTAGCCCTTTAGGACATTTCATGTGTTTAAGATAATGCATCACATTTGTATACCATGGAGTATGCTCAATACTTGCTACAACCTCTTCCTTACCTTCAACATTGTAGATTTGGTTTGCTTCAATATTTGTTTCTGCCATCAGCCTGGCTAGACCCTGTCCTCTTACCAATTTGGTAATATGAATCTTCATATTGAACTCTTGGATTTTATTAATCCATCTACATCTTTTCCTTGTCACCTCTGTCTGCACCAGGATATCCTTCATAGCTGCATGTGGGACATAAGAAATTACCTTAGCACCAACAAGATAAGGTCTGAAATCCTTTGCTGCTTTGACCAATGCAAAATCCTCTTTTTCCATAATATCATACTTCAATTCTGAGCCCTGCAAAGACTTGCTAAAAAAGGAAATAGGATGCTCATGGCCTTCATCATTTTTTTGCAACATGACAGCTACTATGGTGTGAAATGAAGCGAAAGAAAATATCTGAAATGGTTTACTAAAATCAAGGGACTTCAAGATGGGGGCTTCTTTGATGGCTCTTTTTATAGATATGAAAGCATCCACAACTTCAGTAGTCCAGTCCAAATTTTCTCCCCTTTTTAACATCTTGGATATAGGCTTAACAATCTTAGAAAAATTGGGCACAAATCTTCTAACAAAATTAATTTGACCAAAAAATGATTGGATTGCTTTAACAGTTTTGGGAATGGGAATTTTATCTATGGCATCAACTCTTTCAGGATCTATCCTAATCCCATCTCTTGACACAATATGCCCCAAAATTTTACCCTCTGTAACTGCAAACTGACATTTTTTAGGATTAAGACATACCATATTCCAAATCTTTGATGAAGATCCTCTCGAGGTCCCCCACATGATTCTCTACCCTTTTGGAATAAGCAGTGAGATCATCTTGGTATACTACCATTATAGCATTAATTAGATATGCAAATTCCACATCCATAGCCCTCTGAAAAGTAGCTCCTACATTTGTGAGACCAAATGGCATTCTTACATAGACGTACATTCCCCATGGTATAGTGAATGTTGTCTTGTATTGCTCAGATTATTTGACTTTGACCTGGTTATGTCCAGAAAATCCATCCATCATTGACAATAGCTCACATCCTGTCACTTTGTGCAATATTGCCTCCATGTTTGGAAGAGGATATTTATCTTTTAGGGAAGCAACATTCAGATTTCTGAAATCGACACATAATCTTATATCCCCATTTTTCTTCCTAATCGGAACCAAATTTGAGACCCATGTTGAATGTCTGATGGGTTTTATAATACCTCCCTCTCTGAGTTTTTCTAGCTCCTCTTGCATCTTAGGTTCTAGAGCTGGATTGATAGGCCTCTTCCTTTGTCTGAATGGCTTTGCATTTGGCTTTAGTGGAATTTCATGTTGAAAAAGATCTTCTCTATATGCCTTCAAATCCTCATAAGACCAAGAAAACACATGTTTGTACTTTCTCAGCAATGTAATCAGCATTCTTCTGATGGTTGGGCTTATCTTCTTTCCAATATAAACCCTTTTTGGTGCTAATTTAGTTCCTAGATTTATTTCTCCAATATCCTCTTTCTTAATAGGTGTCTGCTTCATGAGAGAAAGATCATTCCCATCATATACTCTCTCCAATGCCACAAGCCCTTTGGGAAGCTTGTTGGTTTTAAGCTGCAAAACTTCCTTGCCAAATACAGTCTGTTTCCCATCCACTTCTTCCAAAAAAGCATTGAAATCAATCTCATGTGCTTCATACTGGTCTATACAATGAATAAAATTCAAAAGGTTAGTATCATCATTAAAAACCTGCAATCTATATATGTTGTCAGGGACAACAAGTCTTGTTTTGAATTCAACCTGAGACACTCTTGCCAAAGTGATATCATCTTCCCCTAAGGCTACATTAGCCAAAAAATTGGCCATCAAATTTTTAGATCTATCTATCCAATCAATTGAAAATGCATCAAATAGTTCCACTGTATCCCACACAACATTTTTATATTATTTTAGCCTCTTGTTCCTTGCAGCATACTTTGATCTAACTTGTGACACAACTAGATCAGAATCTCCCAAGACAGTCAACAACGTCATCTTATGCTTGACAACCATGTTCAAACCAAACAACAAGGCTTCATACTTAGCCACATTGTTTGTACATTCAAAAGCCAACAAAAATGAATAATTAAATGTTGTACCTTCAGGTGATATGAAAACTATCCCAACTCCATTACCTTCTTGACTGCATGCCCTATCAAAATACATTTTCCACATACCTTGCTGATTTCTAGAAACAAGCTTATCAACTGGGTCAGTATTCACTAATTCTAGCTGCGACAATTCTACTCTGAAATTCCCTAAATCCACATCACAAAAGAAATTAAGTTATTCTTGAGGAACATACTCAACAATTTGATTCATCCTTGGTTCTCTATACAACTTTACTTATTCACCATTAACTGGTATTGTGGCATATGATAAATCAAACTGCACATTACCTCCAACTGTTGCAGTCCATTGTCTTGACAAAAGAATTCCAAACTGAGGAGGTGTATCAATCACAATTATATCAATATTATAGGTTTCCTATGGGTAGGTTGCTAATTTTACTTCTACATTTTTCATAATCCCCACAACTGGGACAAGCCTACTATCCATGGCATAACATTTACCACCCTCAATATCTATCCACATACCAAGTTGTTTCATTACCCCTACTAGCATAATATTCATAGAAGCACCTGAATCTATCATGCAATTTCTTACCAATTTACCATTTATGAGTAGGGTAGTAAAAAAGGGATCAATTTGTGGTGTATTCATCAATGCATTATTTAGGCAAACTTCTGAAACTTTTATTTTTCCTTTCTTATCAGCAACTCCAAGATTCTCCTTTTGTTCAAAGTTTACATTTTGATTCCTCCCACTAGACATTAATTGAATATCACTTTCCCTATACTCCTTAATTTTCATCATTTCAAGTAATGGGACATACATTTTTACCTGAGACAAATCTTGCATGAAGTCAAAAGATGTACCTTCAGTCCTGATCACCTTCTTTTGCTCTGTTGTTTCTCCTTTTTTCTCGTCTCTCTCCCTTTTGGGTGCCTAATATATCTTTTTCTTGTCCTTATGAAATTATTTATTTCCTTCTTTAGGTACATACTTTTGTAATTTTTTATTAGAGGGTAAAAGCACAAACCTGTGTCACACTTTATAAAGGAATCGGCCAACAACAAAAAAATTTCTAAACTTCGGCCACATAAGAGTAGTCTTTATGTTTTGAATTTCAAAATGGTGTAAACTAATGAAATGTAGAACTTTTGATGAATATTAAACTTGTAATTTTTTAAATTTAAAAAAAAATCATTTTCATTATGTTTTTTTCAATTTAGGGACAAATTTTGGAATGCTGAAAATTTCAAAAAACAGTGACTTCGCGGGCCGTCAAGAAACAAACTGAAAAAACCATTATATTTCTCTAATTTTTTTTCCCTAAATAGGTAACTTCAATATCTACTGCATGAATTTTTTTTTTTTCAAATTTTGATGTATATTTTACTCATAATAACCTTTTAAAGTTGAACATGTCAGAATTTGACAGTTTTCACGAGCCGTCAACTATTTTCAATTTTTTTAATCATTAATAAAAAATTTATACCCTTTTGAAGAAGACTCTCTCCTCTACTGCACCATATAATTTTTTAAAAAATTTAATATGTTTTACTATATTTTTTTTAATTTCTAATCAACCTTTTTTTTCATTTAAACAACCTACTTTCATTATTTTAAAAATAACATATATTAAAACTAATCAAAATATTAAAAAAATTATATATTAGGATTCACCACTCCGAGCTCTACAAAAGGGTATTTTTACTTTTTGCAAAATAATAATTCTAAGAGGAGAAACACTTTTCCAAAGTTGAATGTTTCAGAAAAGGGTGAGTTTGCTGCCATGTAGGATGCCACCTAGACATGTTCGGTCAAGTACTGTTCGGTCAAAATGGTTTCGGCCGAAACCATTTCAATCGATATCCTATCAGCTGAAAATATTTTGATCTAAAGTGATTCGACGAAATTGGGCGGTATAAAATATATTTGATTTTATTTTAGATTTTTCAACTCAAGTAATTCAATAAAATATATTTCGATTAAAGAGAAAGAAGACTGATCTCGACTACGGAAAGCTTATTGACTCGACCAAAACCCACTTGATCGATATACTATTGTCCGAAAATTGTCGACTAAAGAAAGCTTATTTTGACAAAATAATGTTTATTTCAACAAGTTAGAAGGTTTATTCTGGTCCAAAAGAAGGTTTATTTCGACAAAAGAAAATGTATTTAAACAATAGGAGAGCTATATTCGAAAGTACATTGATCTTGAACTTATTTAATTGATTATGTTTTTTATTTTCATTAATGCATTTGAAATTTGTTTTTACTATTTATATTCTTAGATTTCATTATTATTGATCACCAATTAGATATATGTTATTCCATTGTTTTTTTAAGTCTTAGATATTTAAATGCACTATTAATCAAGTACATGTTTCATTGAAAGACCATGTGTGTACAAATTTGTATGTAGGTGAATTCAAATTTGAGGGCAATTTGTGATGGCGTGTAAAAGGAATAGATCAAGAAAGTATGATCGAACACGAACAAGACATAGGAAGAGAAGAGCGGGTGAAGGAACATCTCATGAAGAACAACCCATGGAAAATATCAATGATGAAGGTGACGTACAGGTACAAGAACAAACTGAACCTAATAATAGTTTTTTTTTTGGACAATGGTATTGAAAATCTGATGGAGATGGATGAGGATTATCTTTTCAATAATTTTTCATTTGAAGATATGTTATCTGAAAGCACATTAAAATTACACTCAAAAATAATATGGGATGATTTTTTTGAAGAAAAATCTCTAATTGGAAGAGCTCAGTTAGTTGCAAAGTTATTTAGAAGAAAAGAAATGACCCCTATTTTGGAGTTGTTAGGGGTTGATAATAGGAAAAAGTCATTAGATTTAAAACACACAATTGTTGAAAACTTGCAAGAAGCATTAGAATGTATTGAAAAAAAGAGTCGATCTAGTGATTTAAGTGTTGCATGTAGAGCGATGATGACTGTAATTTCTAGTAAGAAATTATCACATAGAAGACAAGTTCAAGCAATTAATGAATTACTAAATGTTTCTAGGAGAACTGTTGAAAGGTATATTGAAAAGAGAAATCAAATAGATGAAAAAATTGAGAAAAATTGGGTAAATATTTGTAAGGTTCCCCGAAAAGATAGAATTTCAGAAGATGTAAAGAAACAGGTGGTTGAATATTGGACTACTCACTCTCGTGTTTCATCCAATAGAAGGGATACTATACAAATAATAAGTGATGATGGTACAAAAATTTCTCATCCAAAACATTTTATAGATACAACACAAAGTGAACTTTTTGAAGAATTCAAGCAAGATTTTTCAAATGTGAAGATTTGTCAAAGGATGTTTGAGACACTACGACCATCATTTGTACGTATAAATAAAGTACGTGAAACTTGTTGTTGTCAAAATCATGTTGAATTTGATTTACATCTACAATCATATAGAAAAGCTATGACAACAATTGATCAAAATTTAGCCATCCCTGGAAGTACAACACAATTTGTGAAGTCTCTTGTATGCGAAAAATTAGAAGATTCAGAAGAATTCAATGTTCAGTGTATAAAAAATGTATGTAATGATTGTGGAGATTTGAAGAATCTTTCACATGTTGATAATAATGAAATGCAAGTTGTTTGGAAGAGATATGAATATGAGACATACTTAACGAAGTTAGGAGTTGAGGCCAAAAAAAATGTTCTCAAAGAGAGTGGATTGCCTTACAATGAATTCATGAGTAAATTTCGCAATATCATATATCCACATATCCAACATTGTCATGGTGAAAGATGGCAAGCTAAACAATTCCGTGATTCAAAGAATTGTTTTCCACCAGGTTGTATTCTCTCTATTGTAGATTTCTCTGAGAACTATACATTTAGTCCTCAAATTGAGATTCAATGTCAATATTATCATTCAAAGCAAGTTGCAATCTTTGTGCAAGTTTTCTATAGGCATGCCGAATTAGAGGTTGATGGAATACAAAGTAGCAAAGATGGTCGAATTATCATCAAAGAGGTTCACTTTATATCAGTGATGATACAAATCATGATAGAATCTATGCAGCTCATTGTTTCAAAATGCTTTTTGAAGACCTGAGATGATGTGGCATAAATCAAGAACAACACTGGATATGGTCTGATGGATGTGCTGGTAAGTTTACATGTCATTTTAAAAAAAAAATTATTATTTATATTTACTTTTAATTTTGAGACTTAAATCAAGTCTAATTGCAAGTTATATATATATATATAATTACTTTTTTGACTTGAGCTAATTTGGTTTTAGTGTACAATTATTTGTAACTTTGTGCAGGACAATTTAAGTCTTCAAAAGCTTTTGTTTGGTTAAGCCATCGACATGCTAGACGTAACACCAAATTTTTGTGGAATTTTTATGAGAGTGGACATGGAAAAGGAGAGCATGATGGAGCAGGAGCATGTGTGAAGCGTGCACTTCGTCAACATGAACTTGCTGGTAACTTTCACCATATATATATATGGAACATGTAGATATATTTTTGAAAATATTATCTATATATATCGAAATTAAATTTAAAATTATTATAAGTTCCTTGAAAGTAATAGGTGGCAAATTGTACCAACACATGTGTACTTGCAGGTAATGCCATACGGAATGCAAATGAAATTGTTGAATGGTGTAAAAGTCATTTTTTCACTCGCAACTCAACATACAACACACATTTTTTTTGGGAAGTTACAGGTACATCTAGTCAAAATTTGTTAAAAAATCAAGAATTTGAAAGTTCAAGTGTACATGATTTTTAATTGAATTTTCAAATTTGAATTTACAGATATTGATCGATCAAATCCTTATAATTGTTAAGCAATTCATGGTATTAGAAGTCTACATCAAATCATCACAATGGGAAGAGTAAGCCTAATGTAATTAATGTGAGAGAAAAATCATGTTTTTGTGATGATTGCATTGAGAACAATGCAAATATTGTTCAATGTGAGAATATTAGAGATGGGTATGTTTCACAATGGGAAATGAAATAATTAATATCAATGCCTCCTTTTGTTGAAGATGACAATGTCGATGTCTGCGATCCTCTCTATTCAGCTGATTACGAACATGTATCTGATTTAGTTGTTACAGGTATGGAAATTGATCTTAATTTAGTTAAATTTCATTTAAATATATTCCATGTTAAAGTAAGTTTTAAGGGCATGTGTTTAATTTAGTTAAAATTGATTAAAAATATATGGTGTGTACAGGAGATATTCTCGTTGTTGTTGCAGATCCTGACAATGCGAAAGGTGTAGATTACTATCTACTAAGATGTACGCAACCAAAAAGAAAATTGGTGGAATCGATGACAGATGGTGATGGACAAGAGTATCCCATTGGATCAGTCGTTATTGAAGGCACATATTATCAACAAATAAAGACAGATAAAAATGGTATTTATTTTGTTGATTATATGCCAGGATAAAAGGCTCTACATTACAATCACCTAGTTATAGCAACAAAAATAAATTTAGAAACTTTACCTAAAAAAGGACGTGCCAAACAAAAGTGGAGGTTTCCTACTGAAGATCATGAAAAAATTTTAGAGATAATTAAAGATAGAGAGGATCTAGATTTTATGTACTAGGAGCTTTAAGTTGTTTTTTGGATACCCACGTGTGTACATATTCAAACTTTTTATAGATCGAGCTAGATCTATATATATAATTTATAAATTGATTGGAACATGTGGCATGATTTAGAATGGGTTTTTTCAAAGGCTTGGTCATAAATTTTTGAAATTTAATATGACCTTACTTGTTCACCTTCAAATTTTCAATATCATCCATTTTCATATCCTAGTATGCATGTCACATCCTAGAAAATTATTATTTTCATCCTAAGCATCCCCCTTCATCCTAATCATTCATTAAAGATCGCATGTTCTATCTAATATTCACCATTCTAATCCTAATCACATGTGAACTCATGTATAATCATGAACTCATTCTAATCCTAATATGAATAATCACCATTCTAATAGGAAATTATATAGGCATCTATAGAGAAAAGGTCATGAGTATATATACATAAGAGAGGAGAAAAAGAGAACTAATAAAAATAACTCTAACCACCAAAAATAGGTGTTAATTACACTAATGGAAGATGTCATCCACCCTCATAAAGGATCCTATCCTCACAACATAAACAATCCTACAAAATATATATATATGAAAAATGCAATAACCCCAATAAAGGAAAATATAAACCTACAAGTTAACAAATGAGATCACAAAAGTTCACATAGAAAAGAGTTAGTGACAAAGTAAAGAATGAATTCAATCTGTCTTAAGGTTTAGAATTATTTTGATAAAGTAAATTATAAAATTTATGTATGATTATCCTTTAAATCCTTTAAGGATCAGTTCATCCTAAGCTTTGTAGAGATTGAAGTGTAAAGGATATTTAAAGTTACTCTTGTTAATTGGCCCAAATAACATGTTTCATTAAATTAGGCACACATAATCTAACTAAGAATCATTACCCTAGGACAAGTTTTTAATATTTTATCTAGAATCACAATAAACATTTCCAACAATAATAGAACCCTTCCTAAGTGACCATTTTGTGCTAAATTGAAGCATGAAAAACTTTATTTACACCCTTTAAATTTTTATTTAAAAAGAATAATCCAAATTTATTTTAATAGAGGATTTTAATATCATCCAAGAGATCTTATTGTTGGCACAAAATGGTATTTTAATCCATTTGATAGTTAATCTTATTCATTTAATTGATTTACCTATTTTTAACCCCTCTTAAATTACAAGTTCAATGCTTGTGTAGGAAGGATTTGGAGTGCAACATGTCTAGGAATTATTTTATCCTAACAACATGGTTTGTAGAAGATCTAGTATTATTTGTGTAAAGGTTACATTGCTATTTTTAGATGAAGTATATTAGTGATATCTTAAAATTTAATTTTTATGATTTATTTTATTTAGTTTTGAATCTCTATAAAATAGTTGCTCATTCCAGACTATTATGATGTAAGCTAGAGAACATTCAAAATCAATAAAAAGTAAATAGTGACCTAGATTCCATTTTTAGCAAAGTTCCTAAAGTTTGTAATATGGTATTTATATAGCTATAAGATCATTTTGATCTAAATATTTTCAATATGATTAGCTAGAGATTGTACCATACAACTGTATATATATCACATGATAATTGAATACAAATTGTGTACATCATAATTATACATGATCTAGCTTAGTTGAAAGTTAAAAGTAGTTAACTTATCAATATAGATGTGTGTATCACTTGTGTGAACAAACCATAATTTAAATTTAAATTTAAAGCTGTACAAACTTGCTAAATAAATAAAACCATGTAAGAATTTGCACGATGTAAATATATACATTTAACAAGTGTTTGAAAACCATAATAATGCACAATAACAAATCTATGAACAAACCATAAAACATGTACAAACATATGTGAATGTGATCTATAAATCATAACAAGTGTACAAATATATACCATAAAACATAAACATGGAATGTACATAAATCATAAGAAGTGTCTAGACAACATAATAATCTGATCTCAAAGAGAGGGAAATCTACTATGAATAGAATCATTAGATCTATGGTACGATCTCTTACTCGATCTCTCCCTCGATCTCTCCCTCAATCCATGGACTAATCCCTCTCCTGATCCAAGATGTGTGGATCCATGTCTCGATCCAAACTCTCTAGATGCATGTCCTGAGCCTCGTCCCAAAACCTGCATGTGTTCAAGTACGTGCACATGAAATTATCTAAACTTACATATATATACATGTGTACAAATTTTCAACATGTTCAAACTTAAAAATCAAGTACAATTAAATTTTAAAAATTATATTTAAAATTATTTAAATGTACCTCAGGTATGTGCTGCATGGGACCACGATCATGTGTGGATCCATGTCCTAATCCAAGCTCTCTGGATGCGCGTCCTAAGCCTCATCCCAAAACCTGCATGTGTTCAAGTACATGCACATGAAATTATCTAAACTTACATATATATAAATGTGTACAAACTTTCAACGTGTTCAAACTTACAAATCGAGTACAATTAAATTTTTAAAATTATATTAAAAATTATTTAAATGTACCTCAGGTATGTGCTGCACGGGACCATGATCATGTGTGGATCCATGTCCTGATCCAAGCTCTTTGGATGTGTTTCCTAAGCCTCGTCCCAAAACTTGCATGTGTTCAAGTACGTGCACATGAAATTATCTAAACTTACATATATATACATGTGTACAAACATTAAACGTGTTCAAACTTACAAATCGAGTACAATTAAATTTTAAATTATATAAAATAATTTAAATGTACCTCAGGTATGTGTTGCATGGGACCACGATCATGTGTGGATCCATGTCCCAATCCAATCTCTCTGGATGCATGTCCTGAGCCCTGCATGTGTTCAAGTACGTGCACACATGTATGAACTTTTAAAATTTAATTTAATTTAAGTGTGTGTACATGTAAAACTTATATATATATATATATGTTTAAAAATATATATATAAATGTACCTCATTTGTGTGTTGTATGGGATTGCCATCATGTTCCAAATTTCCAAACTCTGACAAATCACCATACTGCTTAAAAAATTTCACTTGTACGTGTCAATTTCAATCAAGAGTTAAACATGTTAAACACGTATCGTACGTATTTTTTTAGAACACAATTCAATGTATATATATTGTAAATTATTCAAGTACCTGACATGCCTGATTGAGGGCTCTACCAATGTCACTAAGCTCATTAGAATGCAAGGACATCACAAGGGGATTTGTAGCATGTACAGTATAAGTGCCAAAAAGAAGTTGAATATATGCACCATGGACAACATCAGCTGCCGTAGTAACCTGAGCAACGTGATCTATAACATCCTAATGACCTGGAAAAGCTAAAGGATCGATAGGCTACTCTTGAATATCCCTTGGAGTTGCCACCCCGTGGCCCGAATGTGTACCAGGATATCGCTCTCTAATAAATTCCTGTACACAGTTGAGAGAGATCCCATGGTCCTCACTGATGACCCGATATGCTGCTAGTAAATTTGAAACTGAGACTCTACACACATTACGCAAAGTTGTGTGGTTCATATGCTCGATATCTGAAGGAGTAAGGATGATCCGCGGGTGTAATAAGTATCTACCAACTCGATCAGATGAAATCTGATCAATCTGTGTCGTAATAGAGGCAATGTTATCAATAATCTGGGATCGAGTAGAGCATGTTGCTGACTCCCCTCTTACTACCAATTCCACACATTTTGGTAAAACCAAAAGGTTTGGGCCAACTAATGCCCTCGTATCCACATGTGGTGGTAAATCTAGATGTATAAATTAATAGAACCAAAAACTTATTCAACTACTGAGCACTTGCATTGCAAATAATGCTCTTTCACAGGGAAAACAAATCCATTCTTTCATTACCCATAGGGAATTTTCATTTGCTAGACATACAATTTTCCAAAATAAGCCGATAAACATGTATCTCAAGTGTGGTAGTTTGGTTCATGCTCGTGAAGTGTTTGACAAGATGACATAACAAGACTTCTTCTCATGGAATGTGATGATTGCAGCTTACCGAAGGCATGAGTACCCTCATCAAGTATTGAGACTGTTTTAGCAAATGCAACAGATGGATGTCGAACCCAATTAGTTCACCTTTGCCAACATCCTTCCAGCTTGTGCCAAAATAGGAGCTTTGCATCAGGGTATTTATGTTCATCAAAGTATAATGGAATTTGGCTTTTTATCAGATGTTGTAGTTGCAAGTGCACTAGTTGACATGTACTCAAAATGTGGAAGCATACACAAGGCATGTGAACTGTTTGATAAAATATCTCAATGAGATGCAGTCTCCTAGAATGCAATGGTTGGCGGATATGCACAAAATGGAATTCTTGATGAGGCTTTACAACTTTTCAAAAAAAATCCTCAACTAGATGTAATTTCATGGAATGTGATTATTGTAGGGTATGCACAAAATGGACATGTTGAAAAGGCTGTGGAGACCATGAAGCAAATACAATTGGTAGGCATAAAGCCAAAGATCACAACCTTTGCCACTATCTTCCTAGCCTGTGCCAAGATGGGATCTTTGGAATAGGGTATGGACATCCATCAAAGCATAATTGAAAGTGATTTTTTGTCAGACATTGTTATTACAAGTGCCTTGATAGACATGTATGCAAAATGTGGAAACATACACGAGGCGTGGAAGCTGTTTGAAAAAATGCCTCAGAGAAATGTGGTCTCGTGGACAACTATCATTGTAGGATATGCAAAAAATGGTATCCTTGATGAGGCTCTAAGTATTTTTAAAGAAATGACCAGACGGGATGTAGCTGCATGGACTGTAATGATTATGGGATATGCACAAAATGAGCTTGTTAAAAAAGCTCTAGAGACTTTTAAGAAAATGAAATTGGCAGGTGTAAAGCCTAACTCCACAACCTTTGTTAGCATCCTCCCATCCTATGCCAAAGTGGGAGCATTAAAATAGGGTATTTTCCTCCATCAATAGATAGTGAAAAGTCGACTGTTGTCAGATTTTGTAGTTGTGGGTGCCCTAATAGATATGTATGAAAAAAATGGAAGAATAGAGAAGGCATGCAAATTATTTTACAAAATTTCTCAATGAGATGTTGTCTCATGGAATGCAATGATTGTGGGGTATGTACAAAATGAGCTTCTTGATGAGGCTTTGAAAATTTTCAAAGATATGCCTCTATGAGATGTTGTCTCATGGAATGTGATGATTACAAGATATACACAAAATGGGCTTTTAGAAATGGCCTTGGAGACTTTTTGAAAAATACAATTGGCAGGTGAGGAAGCAAACTCCACAAACTTTTCCAACATCCTCCCAACCTATACCAAATTGGGAGCTTTGGAACAAGGTATGGACATTCATAAAAACATAATGGAAAGTGGATTTTTGTCAGATGTTGTAGTTGCAAGTTCCTTGATAGACATGTATGCAAAATGTGGAAGCATATAGAAGGCACATCAACTATTCAACAAAATCTCTAAACGTGATGCATTCTCATGGAATGCAGTGATTGTTGGATATACACAAAACAGTGTTCTTGATGAGGCTCTTAAACTTTTCAAAGAAATGCCTTTACCAGATGTAGTCACATGGACTGTAATGATTGCAGGATGTCCACAAAATGGGCTTCTTGAAAAGGCCTTGGAGACATTTATTTGTGAGAGATATTTCTTGTTTCAATCACCTTCTTTGATACTGATTTTATTTCACCATTTTTCTTCAAACCCTAACTGAAAACAACATATTACTCATTCCTTTAATGAAAAAAACTCATAACCCCAAATTCCAAATTCACTACAATAACAAAACTTGCTAAAATTGAAACCCTTCACTATGCTTTGGAAATCCCCAAATTCAAAACGTTTTCCAAATAACCCTGGTTTGAACCCGTTTTGTAAAGTAGTTATAGAGGAGAACCTGGGAGGTGTCACTAATGCAATGGAGCTGAAGTGGGTCACTATCCAAACTTTGTAAACAACAGGTGCATTCGGCCAACACTGTTTCAATAGAACAACATTTGACCGAACGTGCCCAAATGAATGTGGGCCTTCTTTTTTCTTGGTTTTATTTTCCTTGTTCTGGCTGAAAGTCTTTCGGGTGAATATGTTCCAGCCGAAAGAATTTCAACCGAAACCCTTTCAAGCGAAAGGGGGGTGCCACGTAGGCACCACATCACCGACACTTTGTTTTGGCCGAAACCTATTTGCTTGAATTGCATTCGATTGAAATATATTCGACCGGAATTACTTGCCAGGCCAAAAGTGTGACACACTATTGTGCTTTTACCCTAGTTTGTAAGCAATCCATCCTGTGAAATTGACCCATGTCAAGAATTTGATCTAAATCAATTTCAAAATCAGTCAAGATCACAAATTTGTATCTCCAAGATACTACAATGATCTAATGGACACTCTCCAATCTATACAAGATCTCACAAATGATGATCATATCCATATAGCACATACTCCTCCATCTACCCATGAGATACTTTCTTTGGATGGACATGTAGATGATCTTCATTGAAAGCAAGAGTCTCATACTCTTGACATCATTACAAATGAACACATGTCTCCTACTCTAAACATTTGTACACCTGATCAAGATATAGAAAAATATAGAGAAATATCATAAAGGGGTCATGAAGAAGGCTTCTACATAAGTTGTGAATTACAAACATCTCATGAAGACATATCAAAAATGAATCACGAGGAAGAATTTTACGTGGACAGTGGATCATCAACACCTCTTGAAGAAGCATTGGAACCTAATATTTCACAAGATCAAGCCAAAAATATCGATCAAGTATTTATCCCACATATGGAGGATCCTATCACTTATAAACTTGGATTACTTACTTTTTTTAGGGAAAGCTATCTTATTAATGAAGAAGCTTTCACCTTTGAAGATCCACAACAAAGCAGAGAAGGGTTAGCACCTTGCTTCCAAGGAAAATCCTATCATATTTCAAATAATTTTTTTGAACAAATGAATTATCAAGGAAAAGGATTAGGTCTAGATGAATAGGGTATCCTAGAACCAATGCAGATTATTGGCAATCCTAAGCATTGAGGTCTTGGTTATTCGACAATTAAGGGATCTAAACATATCAGTGATACCTTTATAATACTGGGGGAAACTTTATTTGGTACAAGCATCAACATGGGGAGCATGAAGAGTCCTTATGATGAAACCAATGGCAATACTACAACTAGCCACATCATGAATCTTCATCCACCCATCATCCCATCCACGAATTGGGACCAACATCAAAAGAAATATTTGAATCAAAGCACAAAGAACATTATCAAAGAAAAAGAAGCTAAGAAGCATAATGGACAAATCAAATGCACATGGATACCAAAGAATACAAAGAAAAATTATGCCTATCAAACTCCATTAGTCAAAGAAACTATGGGGAAAAATAAACAAGGGAAAATTATCCATCAAAGATGTCAATAAAGGAAAAATCGGGCTTCTTAAGCAACGCACAAAGTATATTGAGTTATTGGTCCTAATTCCATGCACACTTTTGTATCCATCCATCATTGCTCATCTTCCCAAGTTTGGAGAGTCAAAGGTTCCAAGCTATCAACCAATCTATCTTCTTTTCCTAAACACACTCTACCATCCATTCCTCCACACATGATATCTAATTGTCACATTGACCATGTATTGGCAACAACCCTCCATCATAAGGATTCAAAAGACACTTTATTGCGATCTGTGCATAAAGACAAAGTTAACTCTGATATGAACAAAGTAGATCGAGAATCTTAAAAGTTGCACTCAAGTGCACATATCTTAGCAAAACAACTTCTTCAAGAAGGATATTAGTGGAAAATTATGACAGAGGCATCTACATCAGCACCACCAGGTGATTCAACATGATCTTAAAATCTTTTAGGAAAAAATCCAAAAAATATCAAAAAATCATGAAAATAGTGAAGAGAAAAATCGTCCTCCAGTAAAAACCACATGGGTGGCGCTTTGGGCAAGTAACATGATGAAAAATTGGAATACATGCATCATGTGTAGAATCGAGCATCTACGTGCACCATTTCAGGAGAAATCATCTTGTCACATCCATAATAAAGCCAACATTCCATCCATCTTATCCATAATAAATCCATTCATCCATGAACTATTTATCCAACCATTTTTCATATATCTGCATCCATCTTCCAAATTATCTTGATCTTGACAAAGTTTGGTGCACACTTTACACTTGCTTATGGTAAACATATTGACATGGGTCATTTTCATTGATCCTATCCTATCCTACCCAATATTATCTAAGCCATGAAGCATTATCCAAATGAGCATCCTATGTTCGAACACCTTATCTTATCACAAGATAATCCTTGGCATCCTTTGCATTCTTACCATATCCATCCATCCATCTATCCAAGAATACACCCATGGCCTTTTAAACATTGCTAGAGATTGGGGCAGATATTTACATCTTGCTTCGGGAATAAATCTTGATCTATATCTTCCAACTTATGTGGTGATCTGAACATTGGAAAACATAAAATCAAATTGGTCAAAAAAATTATGAGAAAATATTCCAAATCACTAGCCCATGGGATATTTTGACGAGAATATGTTCCTTATCAAGTAGTATCTTTCATTAAACATCGATCAAGAAAATCAATATCAATTGCATCTAGTTTTTACTTTAACATCACATCAAATCATTTAAACAACTTTTGTTCCAATCCAAGCTTCAAAATCTCGATCAATCAAATCCAATAAATCCATCATCATCTTGGGATATCCTTCCCAATCCTCATGTTGCTTAACACTATCCTTGCATTGTTATGTATCCTCAACAATGTTATCATCATCAATCCATCAATCCGATCAATCAATCCTAGCTTTGTTTTCAAAAAAAATCCAAAATAGATCACTGATATCATCACACATATCCATATCCAATTCGTCAAAATCATGCGAAAATCCAAAAACATCCAAAACATGTCAAAATCCCGAAATAAGTGAAAACATCAGAAAACATCAAAAACATGGTATTCAAACTACGTCATCTCTGAGCTTAAACGTAGGTAAGGCCATTATTGATGGGCCCCCGAGACACAAAATCCAAAAACATTCATAAATCTTAGAAAACACCAAAAATATTGAAAAATTAAAAAATCAAAACATTTATAAAACATATTGAAAATCTTAAAAATGACCTCAAAACATTTCAAAATATCAAAAACATTCAAAAAACCCAAAATCATCCATCCCATTTTGCGTTCACCCACAATAAACATCCACTCATAATAAACCAGTCGTCACTTTCACCCTTTGGCAAACCAGTCAGAAACAAGTATAGAAAATTGAAAGTTTGACTCCAACATTAGGGTCTTAAGTCTAGGTCAGTAGGTAAAAAAGTTGGTCAACTCTTCGCATCAATAGTCTATCATCCAGTTAGTCCCAAAATCATATAATAACATCATGTCCTAGGATGTATCCTTCCTACAATGAACATCAACATCAGGCATCACTGTAGTTTAGTCTTGGATAGAGATATGAAGAACATTAGCTTGTTTATTTACTTGATCTTTTCTATTAATTTATCTTATTGGGCTCATCCCAATTACCTCTTGATGATGTATGATCAAATGATTTAGAGAGAAAAGAATGGGGCATTGATCATTATCTTTTGTCTGATGTATTTGTTGGATATTTTTGTAATATAACCTTGGAAAATACTTTCTTTATTAGGTGTGTATGGAGGATGTTTTGGACACCTTGTTGACTATTACATTGTTAGGTTTTTCCTCTTTGTGTTTTGGTTCGAGATGTTCAAAATGCCTAAAGTACATCCTAGTAGGGTTTCTGTATGTCAGGTGTGAACAAGAATACTCATATCTGATTGTCGAATCAAATTCCATCACACTAGGCACAACGCCATCCTGGTTCTTTATACCTTGATGCATCATACCTATGTGTGTTATCAAACATAAGGAGAGTAATCTCTTTACATCCCCAATCTCTGATAAGCGAAGCATCATCATCTCTCATCATTATGTCTAATAAAGTCTCAGAAAATCATGGACTTGTTGGATCCTTTTTCATCATCTTATTTCTTCTATCCTCTTTCACGCTAACATGATATCATGTCATCCACAAACCATCTGCATCCTGCATATTCATACATATCATCATGATAGGTAAAAATTATCCATCTCATACACATTGCATCATCATTTAAGATGTTTAGGATAATATAGATTTTTTATTCTCAACATCTTAATTCATCTCATTTGCATCATCATTATCATATAGACCTATTAGTCTAACCATCCATACATCCATCTTGAACCTCTTTGTCGTGAGATCGACCCTCAAATCAAACTTTTCACCGATCTCTCGAGGGGGTAGTGTACCAGTGTACTTTCCACTAGGACATAAAAAAAAAGATTTTTTTTTAAATTTTGATCTCGCCGGTGTTATTATTTGAACCAACATAGCAGGTACATTTATTCAAAGAGGGGCAAACTATAGACACTCAAAATATCTTGATCAATATCATGCACTTGATCCTGATTAATTAACACCAATTTTCCCTTAATCACTTCCACACTAACCAATTAATTGAATAATCTTTATTTATTTAATTAAATTCATTAAAATTCCTCCTAAATTCAGATAATACATTCTATCAGATTATTTCATCATCTCTTAATGTTCTTCCTTTAATTAAATAAATCAATTTTATTTAATTAAAATACTAAAGTTCTAACATCCTCTCATTTGATTTAAATAAACATAAACATTTAAATCAAATGTCATAAATCAATCAATTTCACCTTTAAGTTAATTAATCCTAAATTAATTAACTCCTAACACTAATCCTCCATTCCTCTAGCTTTTAACTCCACCTTAGGGTAATTCAACATTAGTCAACTAACCAAGTTGCACATATAAATCAATTTATTTTATTTACTAATTCTCTATTTTCATTCAAAATGGCATATTCTTGGAATATACCACCCACTTGTCTTTTCCCTCCCAAAGGAACTTTGTCCTCTTTCGTGAGCCACCTTTGCATTGAAGGATCTTACATGTCCTCTTTTTTGAGCCACCTTTTCATTGAAGGCTCTTACACCTCCTCTTACACATCCCATCTCCCAAGATGTGCTCACACATGTGTGAGCACATCTCCTCTAATATTCATTAGTATGTGGACAAGTGGCACCATACCATTGGTCCAAATTTTAATCCCACATTCTCCCCATTCTTCACTCTTCAACCCTTCTTACTTATAAATAGAGACATTTTCTATTGAAAGAGGATCCACAATCTCATGCAAAGTCATTATCCACAATATCATCCACAAGTTAGAGCAAGAGAACTATAGGCATATGCATAAAATTTCTCAATCATAGTTAGGTAATTGATATTTTTTTCATCACACATCCATCCAAAGCTTATCAAGGGATTGGGAAAGGGCTTCTTTCTACATCAAAAGAGCACCAATCCCCCTATGGGATGTTGGTTTGAGCATTAGAATAGTGGTTGATTAGTAATTTATTTGATATTTTGCTTTGTTTTCATGTTCTTATGTTTAAATAATTTCATAGGGAATGCTTAGTTTCTACTTGTTCATTGACTAATGACTACTTGTTTGTTCATGGTTGAGAAGGTCTAGGAGAAGAATTCACACATAGTAATATAGGAAAAAACTCATAAGCTCCAACATATAAACATCATACAAGCATGCATTCAATAGTAAACAAAACCCTTACTAATGTAGACATTCTTACTAAGGATGACTTACCAATTCCCAACATAACAACATGAATCAACCATTCTATTGTGAGTGTGTGTAAGCTTAGATAGGTTACATTACTGGTTATCCAACCAAGATCTTCTCTTGAGTGATACTTCCCCTCCTCCTAGAGGATTGAACATATACCTACATCTAGCTAGCACATTCCCTTGATAGTCAACTGTTCAACAAAATATGCATTACACATAATACATCTCCATAGTTAGAATATCAATTCAATAGCCATCCATTTCACATATATGCATTTATTCACATAACTTTAAATGAAATGAAATTCATTCATAAATCATTGATAAAAAAGTGCAAGAACAATTAATTCTCATTCAGAATTCAAATTGGGTGATCCCACAATACTGGTTTACAATTTTTGGGAAAAGTGGTCATTGAACTGATTTTTTAAAACTAAATCTTCACTTTTGGGCCCCTATAGCGGCTAAACCGTGAGGAATTTGAAGATAATGAAAACTAGTGATTTGTGACATTTTGTCTATAGATTCTAAATATATTTTTTTCAAAATTTTTGGATTTAGATTGCACTTCTTTTTCCATCTCCTTCAAAAACTATCTTTAAAAAAAAAAAAAACATTTTTAAAGAGTGACACTCACTGTATACAACATAACCTTTTTTGTATGGAGGATAAAATTCTAATTTTTTCGAATTTAGATTTGTAACTACAATATCTAGCACTTTCATTTGGTTTCATAGTATTTTATTAAATATTTTTTCCTTAATCAAGTTTCAAAGTGAAACCAATTACAATTCAAACATATGCAGACTGTATACGACATAAATTTTTCTATATATATCGAAATTCAATTTATTTTTTAATGGATCAAGGACATCAATACCCAGTGTGAACATATTTTTCAAAATTTTATTTTGATAATCTGCTATTTTTCCACATGTGCAGAACAAAGAGCTTGATTTTCGATGAAAAACCTATGTTTAATAAAACTAAAAAAACACATTCATAATAAAACCAAAACATATTAAAATTATATTCATTGGATAGCTCATTCCGAGGACTACCATCTTCCAATTGGGTCTGTGAAGTCTCCTCCATTTTCATCCTCAACCTGAGCTTTGAAGGGCAAAAATCTGGAGATTTTTTGTGTCAGAGGGTGGGAAGGTGGGAAAAGGGGGGTTCACTCGAACCCTTCCACAATGGAAAATGTGGGTTCCCACATTCAAAGGGGTTCACTCGAACCCTGGTTTGAGTGAGCCCCTTTTTGGTTCGCTCAAACCTTGAGTTTGTTTGAACCCCCCAAAATGATTTTTTTTTAAGTGGGGGCATTTTTTGGAAGTTTTCCTTCCTCATTCGAATTATAAACCACTTTTGTGGGTTCAACCAGTTACATTCACATTTACCCTACATAGTAATAGTAAATAGTAAATAGTAAATAGTAAATACAAAATTAGGGTGTAACACCTCCACTTTGATAAGGCTTAGAGTTTATGATTTATGATCAATGATGGATACTCAAGGTTTTACCTTTCACTCCCTCTCTGCCTCCATTCCTCTTAACTAATACTTACCCTCTTCTCTCTCAACCCTCTCTAGGTCTCTCCCACCCTCTCTACATTGCCTTCCCTCCTTAAGCCCATCTTTATCCTTGCCTCCCTACCTCTCTTCTTTTTCTCCCCTTTTTACTATCTCTCACCCATCTCTCTCCTTTCTATTGATCAATACCTCTTCCTCTTGCCCTCTCTCTCTCCCCATCTCCAAGTATCTCCCTCCGTGTATCATTATCCACCTCTCTCCCTCCTCTATCTCTCTCACCTAGTTCTTCTCTCTATCCTCTTCTCTCTCCCTCCTCTCTCTAGGTCATCACCTCTCTATCTCCTTCTCCCTATCTCTCACCCCCTCCATGTGTACCTATCTCTCTATCCCTTCTTACTTCTCTATTGATACTTCCATTTCTCTCTCCCTCTCTTCCCTCTCTCCTATCTCCCCTCTACCTTGCACTACCTCCTTACCCCATCTATATCCTTTCCTCCCAACCTCTCTCTTCTTCTCTCTCCCTCTATTATTTTTTATTTCCCATCTCTCTCCATTCTCTTGATCACTCCCTCTCCCTCCCTCCCTCCCTCCCTCTCTCCCATCTCCCATCTCCAGGTCTCTCCCTCCTTCCATCTTTACATCTCTACCTTTTCCTCCTTGTCTCATTATCCACCTCTATCCCTCTATCTCTCTCACCCCTATCTCTCCCCCTATCTCTCTCACCCCTCTCTCCCTAGGTTGTAGGTCTCTTACCTCTATATCTCTTCACACTCTCTAGTTATTTCCCTCCCTCTCCACCTCTCTTCTTCCCTCTTCACCCCTCTTTCCCTCTTCGTGAACTTATCTCTCATTTTATTTGCTCTCCCCCTCACATCTCTACCTCTCCCCTATCTAAGTATTTGATTCAATCCCTGTCAGCCTATCCATCCCTCCTTAGCCATCTCTTTCACTTCATTCTTCTCTCTCTCTCCTCTTCTTTGTCCCTCCCCTCTCTATATCATCACCTCTATATCTCCTCCTTCCCCATGTCTCTCGCTCCCTCCATGTCTACCTCTCCCTCCATCCCTTGTTACTCCTCTATCAATACTTCCCTTTTTCTCTCCATCTATTCTCTCCCCTCTCTAGGTCTCTCCCACTCTCTCTCCCTCTCTCCCTCTATACCTTTCCTTCCATCCTTACCCCCATCTATATCCTTTCCTCCCTACCTCTCTCTTCTTCTCTCTCCCTCTATTATTTTTTCTTCCCCATCTCTCTCCATTCTCTTGACCACTATCTCTCCTTCACACCCTCTCTCCCTCTCCCCATCTTCAGGTCTCTCCCCCCTTATCTCTCTACCTCTTCCTCCATCCCTTGTTACTCCTCTATCAATACTTCCATTTTTCTCTCCATATATTCTCTCCCCTCTCTAGGTCTCTCCCACTCTCTCTCCCTATCTCCCTCTATACCTTTCCTTCCATCCTTACCCCCATATTTATCCTTGCCTCCCTACCTCTCTTCTTCTCTCTCCATTATCTTGACCATTATCTCTCCCTCACACCCTCTCTCCCTCTCCCAATATTTAGGTCTCTCCCTCCTTCCCTCTTTCTCTTGCTACCTCTCCCTCCTTGTCTCATTACCCCTATCACCTCTATGTATCTCTAGGATCTCTAGTTGTTTCCCTCCCTCCCTTTGTACCCCTCTTTCCCTCTTTGCAAAATTCTCTCTCTAATTTTCCTTTCTCCCCATCACCTCTCTACCTCTCCACCTATCCCCTCTTTAGGTATCAGTCACTCATTTTCTACCTCTCCATCCCTTCTTAGCCATCTATTTCTCTTTGTTCTTCTCTCTACCTCCCCTCTCTATCTCCTCCTTTCCTATGCCTCTCACTCCCTCCATGTCTACCTCTCCCTTCATCCCTTATTAATCCTCTACCAATACTTCCCTTTATCTCTCCCTCTCTTCTCTCTCTCACCTCTCTCTCCCTCCCTCACCTCTATACCTCTCCCCTCTCTAGGTCTCTTAGTGACTCCTTGTTTGCCTCTCCATCCCTACTTAGCCATCTCTTTCTCTTTGTTCTTCTCTCTCTCCTCTTCTATCTCCCTCCCCTCTCTACATAATCACCTCTCTATCTCCTCCTTCCTTATGTATCTCACTTCCTCCATGCATACCTCTCCCTCCATCCCTTGTTACTCCTTGAAATAAAGGGAAAAGGAAACCTTTAGAGATTTGACACCTTTCCCAAAGTGTTTCATGGGGTTATGAGAATGGAATGGATGAATGCAAGGATGAAATGGAGATTAATGGATTTGGACAAGGTATGAGATTGAATTACAACCTGAAAGGTGAGTCAGCCTACCCTAGACCGAATTTGGAAATGACCTAATTATGAAATGTAATGATCTAATTGTCCTAATGATGCAAATTATCACTTTTTTACAAAAATAACAAATTTGGAATATCACAGAGGAATCAGAGACCAAAAATAGAAAGGGAAGGAAATTGTGCACATGTGGTATAAATTTAGCAAAAATTATTGGGATGTTGGTGTTGAGGGTGCCACTGTCCTGCCAGGGAATTTTTTGGATCTATTTTCACAATCCTTTGATGTCAAATTTGTACTTTTGTTTCCCGCTTGCAAACTATCTAGATCACTTCCAGATATTTTTGTAATCAACTTTTTTTGGGTTGTCAAGGACTAGGGTTTCAAATACAACAATGAACAAAGTTTCTTCAAAATTCCTTTGATCCACTTCAACCTGTAACCTACACATTCACTAAGAGGGAAAATTTTGTGCCATTTTAGGGGCTTATCTCAGTCAAACCTTGTGTTAGTGTTTCCGCTTCCACAATGGAAATATCAATGATAAACTATTAAAGGAAAGGAAGGAAATGATGAATGAATCACTTGTTACAACTCACTGCCCTTCAATGGCTTCCTTGAAGGACTAAAGTCACACACACATAACTTCAAGGATAATTGATCTTGTTTGATAGATTTGATTAAATGTTTGAATGCTTGGATGCTTGAAGACCTACAACAATGTTAGCCTTCACAAAGCAACATGAACGCATAAACTTGGACATCATGTTGGATCTTTAATTATTGTTGTTACCTGATTTTAGCTTCCAACTAAATCAGGTAAAGCTATGTTTGTTTTACAAGGTGAAACAAAGGTACATTCTACTCTGCTATGTTAATCCATATGCATAAAGAAGTTATTAAAGGACTGCAAATGTATAAAATTGAGAAAAGAGTAAAAAGTGTTTGCATAAAATTGTATTTTATTGATAATTTCAAGTGTATAATATCCCACACAAACCGTGGGATTAACTCCAATGCAATACAAAAAGTAGAGTATACTTTTTATGAAAAGAAGAGCATATAAAAGGAAAAGGCATCCATCATTACCTGGGTGGAAAAGCTGTACGTTGATCTGTTGCATCTTCAGACAGCTCCCGAGTCCTCCAAAAGGTTGCTCCATTACTCCTCAATGCTTGCAAGAGCTGAGGAAAGTTGGTGTTAGAGCTCCGAATACTTTTTTTCATCATAAGCTATTCAATTTCAACATAAATATAATGTAATATCATATGACATTGAAGTGGTATTACAACATCTCAAATATCAAAAGAGCCAGAGGAGTATCGTCAGATCATAAAGCATCATATGTTGAGTTTCACTGTTTTAATCTAACATGTTTTCTTCTTGTGCAAGTATAGGTTAAATCTTTCATGGCTTGATCATCTGCATTTGATATTACAACATATGGAGTAAAATGTGTCTCCCACAATGGTTGAGACCAACATGTTGTTCTCTTATGTTTTGATGGAGATAAGAGTGTAGAGTCTCCATGCTTGTAATTCTATCAAGTAGGTATGTATGATTCATAATATGAGTTAATTGGTTCACTGTCACAAATAACATATATCTACTCAATAGGATTACAATGAAGAGAATAAGTAAGAAGGATACTTAAAAAAGTGAAATGACTCAATGCTTAATGATTAATCACAAGTGACATAGTAGGTATGGTAGGCTTGAGGTTTGAAAGAAGATCCTAGTCACAAAGAGGGAGAATATTTAATGGTAGTTACAATTACATGTAGCAACAAGCTAAGAGAAGGAACAATTTCTATTTTAAAAAAAGCATGAAAAATGCATCATCAAAGGCATGGAGAGTAATATCCCTTTGAAGGATAATAATTTGTGAGTAAATAGTAGAGATTTATTAAAGGTAGGTAACAAAGTTTGGGAATATAGTTCAAATACCCCCCTATATACCTCACAAAAAAGACACAATCTGCATCTAGGGTAAATCTCAGTCAAGGTCTGTGCATCAACTCAAATAGAATTACATACTCAATATTTGACCAAAAAGTGCCTTACATCGTCATCATAATGGTAGTGGTGAAATTAATGAGTTCGAGAATGAGTAGGATGAGATGGGTGTAGAGGCATACCTAATTCACAATATAGTGAGGACCATTGAAGATAGATTCGTGAAAAATAGCAATAGATAGTTAAAATCATAATGCACAGATTTTATCACTAGATGGATTGTCACCATGCAAGGTCATAGTGAGATGAAGATATTTTATGTAGTCATTAATTAAATGAATATGATAGTCCAAACCCCATCAATGACAGTCATTGTTTATCAATTGAGTTTAAAGCAGCCAGGGGAAACATTGTCATAGACAAATATCATGATGATTTTACAACACTATCCAAAAGGACAGTAAGATTAAAATGACACTCATACCATAAGAAAATACAGTGGAATAGAGGAGAAAAAATGTCAAGCCTCAAAACCCTGACAACCTGCCAAGCAAGGGAGTTTACATATTTTCTTGAACTGTGCAATGGCATTAAATCCTTTGAGTTTTACAGACAATGAAAAAAACCCAGATGCCTATAAGTTGCCACAATAACAAAAATTTTTTACCCAAAAAAATATAGAGAAGTGAAGGGATGGAAAGATGCATAGATTCTTTGAATTACACACGCACTATGTGATGGAATTGAATCATTTTTCTTCACAATGCAACATTTTCTTATGGAACAGTTGGCTAAGATAGCTTTTGTTTCAACTGCTTGCCCTCTCATGAAATCTCATTCATATTATAATTTTGCATGATCTTATCATAGAAAAAACAATTTGTATAACAATGCTGGTCACTACTACATGACATCACAGTAAAGAACAAAGCCCTCAATTTTTTTACAAACATAATGAAAGGCCGAACAAAGAGGAAAAAAGAATGAGAAAAGATAAAGGGCTTTGCAAGAAGTGTTTCACAAAAATAATGAATAAAAATGGTGCAATTTCTACAAAGAATAGCTTACTCACCTTGGCCTTCACGTTTTCTTCAAAATCTGCCAGTCTTAAAAGCTCTTATTGCAAAGCCCTAGATAATCATGGTGCCGCCCAATAAAGTGTAGAGGAGTGAATTTTCTAGAAAAATGAAAAATACAAAATGAAATGTGAAATGGAGAATGCCCACAACTTTCTTTTAAGGTTTTCTTATTTTCCCTAAACTTTGGCTAATAGACAAAGGGCATATTTTTTGAATTTTTTTTATTTTTCCTTCTTCATAGTATGCCCCACCTTATGTATTGTATACTTTGTGTTCCTCCTTTTTTATATTTTGTAAATCCAATTTTTTTTTATGTTTCCCAAACATGGTCATGAGTCAACCCTTTTTATTTTGCACCAAATATAAAAAATGTAAAAAACATTGTTGAAATGATATTTAATAAATCATTTTAATAAATGTTATTTATCGTGCAATGGAATCTAAAGTGTTTGGTTGAGGGGAATATATAAGGGTTGTTGATAGTTATGTCATGTAAATTCTTTTACAAGCATATAGGGAGGTTGGAGAAGTTATCAAACATATGGAGATCATATAGGGGTGTTTACTCACCTTGTTGAAG
Source organism: Sequoiadendron giganteum (assembly GCA_007115665.2). NCBI lineage: Eukaryota > Viridiplantae > Streptophyta > Pinopsida > Cupressales > Cupressaceae > Sequoiadendron > Sequoiadendron giganteum. The sequence continues at coordinate 611,417,944 of CM021108.1, read as the reverse complement.
GAAATGAGAGTATCTAGGCATCTTTTTCTTGTGACTTTATGCTTGACTTGGTCAAGCTTGACCTTTTAAGCACTTTGGAGCTCATTTGGTGAAGAATCAGTTGCTATATTTTAGGCTTTTTGGGTGCATTTGACCCCAATCAATTTCTAGCTCCTTCTTTGGTGGAATTGCTTGGAGGTTGATGGATATAGTTACTTTAGCAACTCATTTGTACTTAGTCCTTAGTTATCCAGTTTCTGGACTTAGTGACTTTTCAGTCCTTTGTTAGCTTTTAGTATATGTTTTTGTAGCTCACATTTTGGACATGAATAATGGAGCAGACCTTGGTTATCAATGACTTTGGATTTTTTCCTTCTTTTTCTTTGCTTCATTGTGTGCATTCATATGATTTGATCAAGCTATCTATGAGGTACTGTAATTTCCTTATAGCTTTATCTCATGTTCAACACCTTAATGTAGGATTTTGTTTATGTAGGTCATAATCTGTGTCAATTTTTGTGAATGGATTATAGTTGTGAAGTCACCTTCCTTCTTGAAGTCTAAGCATCAGGACCTTGTTATGAAATACTTATTCAAAGACATGCAAGAATGAGTTGTGCAAGTTTATTTTTAATCATTTTAAGCAAGTGTTGATTATCTAAGTTTATGTCCAAGTTTAGTTTGGTGTATCACCTCTTTAATATTTTTATCATTTTTAGTTTTCTCAGTTATGCACATTTCTTTACCATTTTCCCTGTCAAAACAATAGAATAGTGAAGTAATTTAGGTGATAACCAGCTAGGAAGCCGACCTTCTCTAGAGGTTTGGTCCCGTTTGAGGTACCCACACCTTGAGATCATTCCCATGTTTTCACTAGATTGTTGAATTTCAGATTCAATAGGGTGCAAATCTAGGAGATAACAGTTGTAATAATACTCAAAAAATGTTGCTCTTGAATGCTCAACAGTGCTCTTCACAATTGTTTGATCATAAGTTCTCCTAAATATTCTCTAGATGATTTGAAATGATGTAGTAACTAGCTATTTATAGGAATTTATTCAATTTATCAAAAAATAAATCTTGACAATTGACTTTAAGTATTTTAATTTTAAATAATAAGTGTCATAGCTAAAATATTTGAATTTGGATCCAAAATAGGGAGATATAGGCACCCTAGGTGCTAGTGTCCTAACCCCATTTTTGGAAAGTTTAAAAGTTGAGGATAAAGTATTAAATGAGAGCATTTGTTTTATGCTTGCAAATTGTCATAAAATATTCAAAATAAGCTATGAAATGCATAATTTAGGAATTTGAATCCTTAATTAGGTCCAATACCTTAAAGGGGAGAAAATAATAGTGTGAAATTGTCATGGGTGATAACTTACAATGATACACTCCTCTAGGTCAATACTTCCCTTTATCTCTCCCTTTCTTCTCTCTCTCCTCTCTAGGTCCCTCCCACACACACTCTCTCCCTCTCTACCTTACATTCCCTAATTACCCCATTATATCCTTTCCTCCCTACCTCTCTCTTCTTCTCTCTCCCTCTATTATTGTTTCTTTCCCATCTCTCTCTATTCTCTTGATCACTACCCCTCCCTCATGTATGAGCTCCTTGGTTTGCTTGCACCTTACTGAGAGACCTAGCTAGTCTCTTCTAGGAACCTAGTCTCCTCTAGGTCCTGATTGGCAGCTAAGTCCAATCTTGGCTCTGTTCTAAGAGCTCTCCCTCTGTGCTTCACCTTGGAGGTCAAACAACATTTTACAAGTTCAAATTCCTGCTCACTTTCCTTCTTCACCTAGAGAATTCTAAGTGCCATCTTCACTCCAAACTCATTCTTCATTGCTCTTCATTGCAGGGGTGTTTTTCCTATCGAATACCATCATTCCTATGCCAATTTTATCCCTTTCATAAGGTTCTTTAGCACTGTCCTTACCGGGCTTAAATATTTCTTCAATGGAAGACCTCAATTAGGCCTAGTTCTAGTAGTCCTTACCAGTCCTTGTTTGCTATTGTTTGAAAAATTCTTCCAAAGACCCTAGAATTCTAAAAGCATATTATAGTACCCTTTTGAGATTTTTAAATCACCCAATTGGTCTCCTAGTCTGACAGTGTCCGTACAGGGGATTCCTATAACCTAGGGTATGTAGGGTTTGTAGGCCTAATTCTAGGAATACACTAGTTTTTCTCTTCAAACCTTACTCTAGTGACTTTGTAAGATCCCTAACCTCCTGTCACATCAAGACCTACCCTTATCCAACTTGGAACCATATAGAAATTGTACTGTACCTCCTTTCCCTGCAAGAAACCATTAAAGCTTCTCCTCTAGCTCTCTAGCCGGGCTCCACCTGCTCGCCTAGAGATCAGTGGCTAAGGGAAGCTTCTCCACTCTGTCATGCTTCCTAACACTAACTACTATACACACTACTGACTCCCCTAACATGCCACCCATCCTTAGGTGTTTCTCAAGGTCAAATATCATGGGGGAGCCATGAGAGCACCGACTGGTCAGGACAGGACCAGTAGGAGCTCAAAGACAAACTAACTCAACTAACTCCAATGTCTAAACTAACCTAGCTTGCTTATCCAATAAAAAATACTTGCAACTATTCTACCAACACACTACTAACATGAATTCAAAGCATTTGATCTATCCACAGTCACTATCACACAATATGCTCGGTATCAAACAAAAACACAAAATTGCAGAAGTCACTTTCTCATTCACCACCAACTTTATTACAAACTGACTAACTTTTTTTTTTACAAACTACTCTCCATTCAATGATACGAGTCTTGGGTCATCATAGATGCCCACTCCTTGATTCTAGGCAAGTTGGTCGAATTCCTCCACTTCCTATTCCCAAGGAAATCCAAGGGTAACCGGATTGCATGCAACCACCAATGCAAATTGTCTTCTCCATTTGGCATCTTCCTTCATGCCTTTAGCCTATTTCTTAGGACCACCATTCCCTCAAGAATTCGAGGAACCAACTCACTAACTGGCCTTAAGGCATCATTACAACCTCATTAAGTATTTAGTACAACATAAAGACTCCTAAACACTCCAACCTAAGCTATAAATGCTAAGCAACAATAAACTACTAACAATGGCAAATAGTGTAGGACTAAGGTCACCTAGCCCAAACAAAACTAAGACCATCTAAGGTATAAAGCAAATACACAAACTCCCTGACTTGGCTAAGGTCAGTTACAAGCCAAAAATGACAAAACAATGGTGGTTAGCCTAGGTGCTCCTGCACCACTCCCTCCAACCCTCTCCACCTCTCCCCATCTCTAGGTCTCTTCTTTCTTCCCTCTTTACCCATCTACCTCTCCATCCTTGTATCATAACCCACCTCTCTCCCCCTTCTATCTCTCTCACCCCTCTCTCCCTAGGCTATAGGTCTCTCACCTCTATATCTCTTTGGGATTTATAGTTATTTCCCTCCATCTCCACCTCTCTCCCTCCCTCACCCCTCTTTCCCTCTTTGTAAATTCTCTCTCCCCCTCACCTCTCTACCTCTCCCCTTTGTAGGTCTCTTAGTCACTACTTTTCTACCTCTCTATCCCTCCTTAGTCATCTCTTTCTCCTTGTTCTTATCTCCCCTCTTCTATCTACCTCACATCTCTATGTCATGACCTCTCTATCTCCTCATTATATATTCCTCTCACTCCCTCTATGTCCACCTCTCCCTCCATCCCTTGTTACTTCTCTATTGATATTTCCCTTTATCTCTCCCTCTCTTATCTCTCCCTAGGTTGTAGGTCTCAAACCTCTATATCTCTCCCCTTTCTAGTTATTTCCCTCCCTCTCCACCTCTCTCCCTCCCTCCTTACTCATCTTACCCTCTTTTTTAACTTCTCTATCTAATTTTATTCACTCTCCCCCTCACCTCTCTACCTCTTCCCTCTATAGGTATCTTAGTCACTCCTTGTCTACCTCTCCATCCCTCCTTATCCATCTCTTTATATTTGTTCTTCTCTCTCCCCTCGTCTCTATCCTACCCCTCTTTACATCATAACCTCTCTATCTCCTACTTCTCTATGTCTCTCACTCCCTCCATGTGTACTTATCCCTCTATCCCTTGTTGCTCCTCTAGGTCGATACTTCTATTTTTATCTCCATCTCTTCTCTCTCTCACCCCTATCTCTCCCCCTATGTGTCTCCCCCTATCCTAAAAAATATATATATATGAAAAATGCAATAACCCCAATAAAGGAAAATATAAACCTACAAGTTAAAAAATGAGATCACAAAAGTTCACATAGAAAAGAGTCAGTGACAAAGTAAAGAATGAATTCAATCTGTCTTAAGGTTTAGAATTATTTTGATAAAGTAAATTATAAAATTTATGTATGATTAACCTTTAAATCCTTTAAAGATTAGTTCATCTGAAGCTTTGTAGAGATTGAAGTGTAAAGGATATTTAAAGTTACTCTTGTTAATTGGCCCAAATAACATGTTTCATTAAATTAGGCACACATAATCTAAAGAAGAATCATAACCCTAGGACAAGTTTTTAATATTTTATCTAGAATCACAATAAACATTTCCAACAATTATAGAACCTTTCCTAAGTGACCATTTTGTGCTAAATTGAAGCATGAAAAACTTTATTTACACCCTTTAAATTTTTATTTAAAAAGAATAATCCAAATTTATTTTAATAGAGGATTTTAATATCATCCAAGAGATCTTATGGATGGAAAAACATGGTATTTTAATCCATTTGATAGTTAATCTTATTCATTTAATTGATTTACCTATTTTTTACCCCTCTCTTAAATTACAAGTTCAATGCTTGTGTAGGAAGGATTTGGAGTGCAACATGTCTAGGAATTATTTTATCCTAACAACATGGTTTGTAGAAGATCTAGTATTATTTGTGTAAAGGTTACATTGCTATTTCTAGATGAAGTATATTAGTGATATATACATACCTGTATAACTTACAATTTAATTTTTATGATTTATTTTATTTAGTTTTGAATCTCTATAAAATAGTTGCTCGTTCCAAACTATTATGATGTAAGCTAGAGAACATTCAAAATCAATAAAAAGTAAATAGTGACCTAGATTCCATTTTTAGCAAAGTGCCTAAAGTTTGTAATATGGTATTTATATCGCTATAAGATCATTTTGATCTAAATATTTTCAATATTATTAGCTAGAGATTGTACCATACAACTGTATATATATCACATGATAATTGAATACAAATTGTGTACATCATAATTATACATGATCTAACTTAGTTGAAAGTTAAAAGTAGTTAACTTGTCAATATAGATGTGTGTAACACTTGTGTGAACAAACCATAATTTAAATTTAAATTTAAACCTATACAAACATTCTAAATAAATAAAACCATGTAAGAATTTGCATGATGTAAATATATACATTTAACAAGTGTTTGAAAACCATAATAATGCACAATAACAAATCTATGAACAAACCATAAAACATGAACAAACATGTGTGAATGTGATCTGTAAATCATAACAAGTGTACAAATATATACCATAAAACATAAACATGTAATGTACATGAATCATAAGAAGTGTCTAGACAACATAATAATCTGATCTCAAAGAGAGGGAAATCTACTGTGAATAGAATCATCAGATCTATTGTCCGATCTCTCGCTCGATCTCTCCCTCGATCTCTACCTCGATCCATGGACTGATCGCTCTCCTTATCCAAGATGTGTGGATCCATGTCTCGATCCAAGCTCTCTGGATGCGTGTCCTGAGCCTCATCCCAAAACTTGCATGTGTTCAAGTACATGCAGATGAAATTATCTAAACTTACATATATATACATGTGTACAAACTTTCAACGTATTCAAACTTACAAATCGAGTACAATTAAATTTTAAAAATTATATTTAAAATTATTTAAATGTACCTCAGGTATGTGCTGCATGGGACCACGATCATGTGTGGATCCATGTCCCAATCCAAGCTCTCTAGATGCGTGTCATGAGCCTCATCCCAAAACTTGCATGTGTTCAAGTACGTGCACATGAAATTATCTAAACTTACATATATATACATGTGTACAAATTTTCAACGTGTTCAAACTTACAAATCGAGTACAATTAAATTTTTTAAATTATTTAAATGTACCTCATGTATGTGTTGCATGGGACCACGATCATGTGTGGATCCATGTCTTGATCCAAGCTCTCTGGATGCATGTCCTAAGCCTCATCCCAAAACCTGCATGTGTTCAAGTATGTGCACATGAAATTATCTAAACTTACATATATATACATGTGTACAAACTTTCAACGTGTTCAAACTTACAAATCGAGTACAATTAAATTTTAAATTATATAAAATAATTTAAATGTACCTCAGGTATGTATTGCATGGGACCACAATCATGTGTGGATCCATGTCCCGATCCAAGCTCTCTGGATGTGTGTCCTGAGCCCTGCATGTGTTCAAGTATGTGCACACATGTATGAACTTTTAAAATTTAATTTAATTTAAGTGTGTGTACATGTAAAACTTATATATATATGTTTAAAAATATATATATAAATGTACCTCATTTGTGTGTTGTATGGGATCGCCATCATGTGCCAAATTTCCAAACTCTGACAAATCACCATACTGCTTAAAAACTTTCACTTGTACGTGTCAATTTCAATCAAGAGTTAAACATGTATCGTACGTATTTTTTTAGAACACAATTCAATGTATATATATTGTAAATTATTCAAGTACCTGACATGCCTGAGTGAGGGCTCTACCAATGTCACTAAGCTCATTAGAATGCAAGGACATCGTAGGGGGATTTGTAGCATGTACAGTATAAGTGCCAAAAAGAAGTTGAATATATGCACCATGGACAACATTAGCTACCGTAGTAACCTGAACAACGTGATCTATAACATCCTGATGACTTGGAAAAGCTAAAGGATCGATAGGCTACTCTTGAGTATCCCCTGGAGTTGCCACCCTATGGCTCGAATGTGTACCAGGATATCGCTCTCTAATAAATTCCTGTACATAGTTGAGAGAGATCCCATGGTCCTCGCTGATGACCCGATATGCTGCTAGTAAACATTTTAGAGCATTGTTTAATCTAACAATACTATCCCGATATAAATTTGATCTATTTTGAGCCTCTTCACTAGAATGAGGGGAATGGTGAGATCCCTCATCGGCCATGATATATGTATCTATGTAAATGTTTAAATCTAGAGATCTGCATATCATTAAAATAAAATATGTACATGAATAACACATAAAAGATCTAGATAGGGAAAGAAAATTATAAATTTCTACCATCAATTCATTCTAGAGATAAAAAACATAAAATTAACCATTAATTATATTCAAGAATCTCACAATAGCAATCAAGTAAATGTATATATATATATATATATATACATGTGTGTACATGTGTGTATGTGTGTATATATACATACATACATGTGCATGTGTATGTATGTATGTGTATGTGTGTATGTATATATACGTACATGTATATGTGTATATGTGCATGTACGCATGTGTATATACATGTGTATATGTGTATGTGTGTATGTATGTACATATGTGTACATACATATATGTATGTACAGGTACATATACATACATATGTATGTACACATGTATACATACATACACACATACACATATATATCCAAATTATACACATATATGTATACATACACACACACACACATATATAGATATACATGTACATATATATACATACATACACACATGCACATGTATGTACATATATATATATATATATATATATATATATATATATGCATACATGTACATGCATACACACATACACATGTACATACACACATATATATATATGTATACATATACATGTAATGTGTAGATATATACATACACACATACAATTAAATATACACACACATGTACATATATATGCATGTACATACACACATATGTATGCATATGTACATATATGCATATATGTATACATGCATACACACATATGTGCACATGTACATGCATATATGTACATGTACATGTATACACATACACATATATGTACACACATGTACATACACATATATGTATACATACACATGTACGTGCATGGACGGTGAATTTGAAATTTGGGGTTTATAAATAATTTTCAATCCTTTGTTTACATTAAAGGCTTTGAGAATCACATAAGGTAGTGCTAAACATATATGTTCATGAAGACCAAGTAAAGGAACAATCTATTCTTTTAAAGCAACAATGTCTTGTAATCATATCGTTTCTAAAATTAATAGTGAACTCTCATCACAATTATGGGTGTTCTATATCGTCTCACCCCTCCTTTTATGTAATTGTCTTTTTTTGAGGACACTAGTAGGGTGGCTTTGAGAGAGAGACACACTCACACATTTCGTTTTTGCATTTGATAAGTGCTCCCAATAGGATTGTAACAAAAGAACGAGTAATGAGATAATGATTGTAGAATACATACACATGTACGTGCATGGATGGTGAATTTGAAATTTGGGGTTTATAAATAATTTTCAATCCTTTGTTTACATTAAAAGCTTTGAGAGAATCACATAAGGTAGTGCTAAACATATATGTTCATGAAGACCAAGTAAAGGAACAACCTATTCTTTTAAAGCAACAATGTCTTGTAATCATATCATTTCTAAAATTAATAGTCAACTCTCATCACAATTATGGGTGTTCTATATCATCTCACCCCTCCTTTTATTTAATTGTCTTTTTTTGAGGATGTTAGTAGGGTGGATTTGAGAGAGAGACGCACTCACACGTTTCGTTTTGCATCTAATAAGTGCTCCTAATAGGATTGTAACAAAAGAACGAGTAATGGGATAATGATTGTAGAATACATACACATGTACGTGTATGGACGGTGAATTTGAAATTTGGGGTTTATAAATAATTTTCAATCCTTTGTTTACATTAAACACTTTGAGAGAGTCACATAAGGTAGTGCTAAACCTATTTCCTGTTACACTGTTATGTATGAACAAAATTCTATGATGGTTATTTTTTGACTTCCAAGTGTTCATGGTCATGTTAAGTGTTTAAACTTATCAAAGGCTATGACCTCTCAGTATTCAAATCAGAAAAAAACATAGAAACATGAATTATAAACTATTCTTTATCTATTCAAAGTTGTCTTTTATGTAAGGACTTCAATTGACTCTAGAAGCTGAAAGCCCAAGAAAAACATTAAGGGTCTAAATCTAGTACAGTTGTTGAGCACTCCAATATTTGTTGGATGAAAGGAAGAATTGCACTTTAAGTGTGTGAATGCTTGCCATTGTAGCATCTACAGGAGATGTGTAATGACATGGTTGCCAACTTCATTTTTAACACAATTTGTGGATGAAAATTTCGTAGACATGGTAAACTTTGTTTTTTCAGGGATGGAACTTAATGTTTATTACAATTTGTGGATGAAAAACTCATAAACATGGTAAACTTTGTATCTGCAAGGCACCAACGTGTCTTGTAAAAGGTGCTTAGAAACATTGAACCATGATTAGAAATAATGTCTCTAGAAAAAAATGACAGACATGTGCAAAGAAGAGTTTAACAATCACTAAGTGTAATGAGAGAAATTGAGGATATGGTTTTTGCATGTTTGGGTATTTCATGTCTTTAATGTTTCCTTCTTGTATGTCTACTAATGAGAAAATGAACTTTTGCTATTTAATGCTATCATAAGAGGTAAATTAATAGAACCAAAAACTTATTCAACTACTGAACACCTGCATTGCAAATAATGCGCTTTCACAGGGAAAACAAATCCATTCTTTCATTACCCATAGGGAATTTTCATTTGCTAGACATACAATTTTCCAAAATAGCCGATAAACATGTATCTCAAGTGTGGTAGTTTGGTTGATGCTCGTGAAGTATTTGACAAGATGACATAACAAGACTGCGTCTCATGGAATGTGATGATTTCAGCTTACCAAAGGCATGAGTACCCTCATGAAGTATTGAGACTGTTTCAGTAAATGCAACAGACGGATGTCGAACCCAATCAGTTCACCTTTGCCAACATCCTTCCAGATTGTGCCAAAATAGGAGCTTTGGATCAAGCTATGTATGTTCATCAAAGTATAGTGGAATGTGGCTTTTTATGAGATGTTGTAGTTGCAAGTGCACTGGTTGACATGTACTCAAAATGTGGAAGCATACACAAGGCATGTGAACTGTCTGATAAAATATCTCAATGAGATGCAGTTTCCTGGAATGCAATGGTTGGCAGATACGCACAAAATGGCATTCTTGATGAGGCTTTACAACTTTTCAAACAAATTCCTCAACTAGATGTAGTTTCATTGAATGTGATGATTGCAGGGTATGCACAAAATGGACATGTTAAAAAGGCTGTGGAGACCATAAAGCAAATACAATTGGTAGGCATAAAGCCAAAGATCACAACCTTTGCCACTATCTTCCCAGCCTGTGCCAAGATGGGATCTTTGGAAAAGGGTATGGACATCCATCAAAGCATAATTGAAAGTGATTTTTCGTCAGACATTGTTATTGCAAGTGCCTTGATAGACATGTATCCAAAATGTGGAAACATACACAAGGCGTGGAAGCTATTTGAAAAAATGCCTCAAAGAAATGTGGTCTTGTGGACAACTATCATTGTAGGATATGCACAAAATGGTATCCTTGATGAGGCTCTAAGCATTTTTAAAGAAATGACTAGACGAGATGTGGCTGCAAGGACTATAATAATTATGGGATATGCACAAAATGAGCTTGTTGAAAAATCTCTAGAGACTTTTAAGAAAATGAAATTGGTAGGTGTAAATCCTAACTCCACAACCTTTGTTAGCATCCTCCCATCCTGTGCCAAAGTGGGAGCATTAAAACAGGGTATTTTCCTCCATCAATAGATAGTGAAAAGTGGACTTTTGTTAGATTTTGTAGTTGTGGGTGCCCTAATAGATATGTATGAAAAAAATGGAAGAATAGAGAAGGCATGTAAATTATTTTACAAAATTTCTCAATGAGATGTTGTTATGGAATGCAATGATTGTGGGGTATGTAAAAAATGAGCTTCTTGATGAGGCTTTGAAACTTTTCAAAGATATGTGTCTATGAGATGTTGTCTCATGGAATGTGATGATTACAAGATATATACAAAACGGTCTTATAGAAATGGCCTTGGAGACTTTCTGAAAAATACAATTGGCAGGTGAGGAACCAAACTCCACAAACTTTGCCAACATCCTCCCAACCTATACCAAATTGGGAGCTTTGGAACAAGGTATGGACATTCATAAAAACATAATGGAAAGTGGATTTTTGTTAGATTTTATAGTTGCAAGTTCCTTGATAGACATGTATGCAAAATGTGGAAGCATATAGAAGGCACATCAACTATTCAACAAAATTTATAAATGTGATGCATTCTCATGGAATGCAATGATTGTTGGATATGCACAAAACAATGTTCTTGATGAGGCTCTTAAAATTTTCAAAGAAATCCCTTTACCAGATGTAGTCACATGGACTGTAATGATTGCAGGATATGCACAAAATGGGCTTGTTGAAAAGGCCTTGGAGACATTTATTTGTGAGAGATATTTCTTGTTTCAATCACCTTCTTTGAAACTAATTTTATTTCACCATTTTTCTTCAAACCCTAACCAAAAACAACATATTACTCATTCCTTTAATGAAAAAAACTCATAACCCCAAATTCCAAATTCACTACAATAACAAAACTTGCTAAAATCAAAACCCTTCACTATGCTTTGGAAATCCCCAAATTCAAAACGTTTTCCAAATAACCCTGGTTTGAACCCGTTTTGTAAAGTAGTTACAGAGGAGAACCTGGGAGGCGTCGCCAATGCAATGGAGCTGAAGTGGGTCGCTATTCAAACTTTGTACACAGCAGGTGCATTCGACCGACCCTATTTCAATAGAACAACATTCGATTGAACGTGCCCAAATGAATGTGGGCCTTCTTTTTTTTTGTTTTTATTTTCCTTGTTCCGGCCAAAAGTCTTTCGGGCGAATATGTTCCGGCCGAAATACTTTCGGCCGAATACGTTTCAGCTGAAACCCTTTCAGGCAAAAGGGGGGTTCCACATAGGCACCACATCACTGACAGTTTGTTTCGGCTGAAACCTATTTGCCCGAACCGCATTCGACTGGAATTACTTGCTAGGCCAAAAGTGTGACACACTATTGTGATTTTACCCTAGAGTTATCATCATCTGTCTTTGTTAACATTTCATGGGACATCTTATTTTTCAAAAATATTCCTCTTGGAACACCTTCATTCTCATTCATTGTTCTATTTCTCAACCAATACTTGCTTTTAGCCAGTTCAACTGCTGCAATGGTCAATCTTTTAATTTCTTCCTAAGATGGTCTCCTCATATTTCCCTTATTGGTTTGATATGATGTAGTAGGAGAACCTTGTTCATCATCACTTTCCTCATAGTCAGAAAAAACTTATTGTTCTACCATGTGAACATTATATTTATGATGATCAACATCATATTCATATCCTCCCTCTTCTAAAGATGAATACCCTTTCTCTACAGAGTGAAGAGTATGAGAAGTCAAATAGATATTAAGGTCTTCTTCATTATTATTTTCTGCTATGTCTCTTCCTGACACTGACTAAGCTACAACACAATGTTCTAAAGAATGTGGCAAGTCACAAAATGAACACCAAGGACTATTATCAACCATGTATGTCCCTCTCTTCTTCAAAGGATCGGGTGTCTTTATTTCTTGGTCTATCCATCACTGGCTTTCCATCTCTCCAATTTGTATTATATGGCATGTCATGTAGTCTTGGCCTTTCATTCCTATATGTGCTTTCTTATTTATTTGGAGGAGCATATTGGGGAACCCTAGGGTTATCCCTCTTGACAATCATCCCTACAGCTTTTCTTTTATTTTCAATTGTGAGTGCTATCCTTTGAGCTTCAACCAAATTTATGGGACCTCTATTCCTAAGCTCATATCCTATCTTAGGATCAAACTCTTTTAAATAAATACTTAATGTAGCAAGATCAGCTAATTTAGATCCAGGAGGTATCTTATTATGCAATTTAGAAAACCTCTGGTTGAAATCATAAGCTGACTCATTTGATGCTACTGAATAGTCACCAATTCATGCAAAGAAAATTCTGGTGCATATTGACTCCCATACTGCTCAAGAAAGTGTTCATAAAACACATGAATAGAATCAATAGAGGTTGTTGGCAAACTATTAAACCAATCTTTGGCATCTTCAGTCAGTGACATCATAAACAACCTCATCTGCACATCTTCATATTGCATATCCAAATCCTACATTAAAGCATTAAAGCTCCTTAAATACTCTTCAATTGTAATTGCACTACTTCCTATAAACTTTGGGACAAGGCTTCTCCAACTGTTGTCCATAGGGTAAGGACATATTTGAAATCCAGCCAAATCAAACTACCTGATCATAGTTGTGTATTGTGGAAGAGGAGGATCGGGATGGTGCTGGTAATTGTACAATGGATTATTGTGAGACAAAGATACATATTGCTGACCTTGTGGGGGCACATGCTGCTGGTAAGGTGGTGGCTGAGTACTTCGGTGTTGTGGTGGAACATTTGATGTTTTATACTGATTCCTTGGCTGATTTTTTTGGGCTTGTGGAGGACTCAAGGGTCCTATATTGCTATTCCCTTGTTTATGAGGTGGTACATATTTGGGTGAATCGGCCATTGGTGTTCTAATTCGAGTTTTCTTCAACTTCAATTCTTCAAGCTCTCTTATTGCTTGAAGATTCTGCTCATGTTCTATTCTTGTTCTCTCTGCATCTTGTCTCTTGCATTCCAATCTTGCATTTATTTCATCCCTAGCCATAAGTTCATAATTTTCTTTAGAGGCCATTTCATATCCAAGTCCATCCTCAGGAAGTGTTGCTTTCTGATCATATTCAAACTGTCTCCTTTCTCTTTTAGCTTCAAATCTAGCCATGAGCTCTTCAAATTTCTCACTGTCTACTAGATAGAAGGGATTTCTCTTCTCCTCAGGAGTGTGAGGTTCTTCAGATGGGCTGCTTTCATTTACTAGTGCATTATATGAATTGCATGTTTTCACTCGTGCTTTTGATGTTTTTTTAGTCGTCGAACCCGAGTCATTGGACACTTCCTTGCCCTGATCATTTTTATAAGTCCACTTGCTTTTTTCATTATGACCATCACCATCTTTGTACAAATACCTTCTTCCCTGCATGTTGTGAGTAATTGTGATAGTCTAAACTCTAGGATGATTTCTCTCCAATATGTATTTTATCTTATCAGTCTTAATGCACTTGTTCATTCAGAGTCACCACCCACTTTTAGAAGTGAGAAAAATAAATTTTATTTTCAATTTACCCAGCGGAGTCAACTTTCATCAAACTTGTCAATTGTGAATCTCCTTTTAATGACTCTATATGATGGTCTTCAACTGAATATTCTGAAAATATTCCCCAGTAGAGTCACCAAACTGTTGGGTCTCAAAAATGCAGGTTTGAACCAGAAGAGTTTGCCAAGCTCTCACAGTGCTTTTGGCCAACGTACAAGGTGAATTGATGCAATTGAACCTTCTTCTCTTTAGGTTCTGCTAGACCTAGGTGGGTGAACCTATATGAGAATGTAGAGTCAACGTATGTTCCCTACTCAAACAATCTACCCACAATGGCAATTGGAAATGGATAGATGAAATCAGTACACTTATTCCTACAATACAAAGGAAAGGATTTGAAAATGTTGTTTTAAATGAACTTTATTTTATGGGTTATGACTGACCAGTGCTATCTATCCACATGGGTAACAAAGTCAAAATATCAAGAATTCTAGGTGTTCCCCTTTCTGACCTAATTCAAGTTGTTAGGCACCTTTGAAATATGAAATTCTATGACTGGCATATAATTTCATCAAATTTATCACTTGCATAAATTGTGCTAGAATGTCTTCCTACCAGGTTCTTCTTCAACCATCCAACAAAAGTCCTAAAATCACTATGACTTGTTTAAAAGAATTTAGTTGTCACTTGTTTAAAAGAATTTTGTTCTGACTTGCAGACACCAGTTAATCAAATCACACAAAGTGAAAAATGCACTATGATAAATCAGAAATATACTTGATATCTTGATTTAAATGATTTAAATATTTCTAATTGAAGACAACTAGATAGGAAATACAAAAATTATAACATCTCAACAACTGAACTCAGAAAAGATTTCACCAATTTATAAATGTTTTCTCCATTGCATTCTATTTCAAGAAAAACTGTTCATCATTCCCAATTCTCTCTTTCTCAGAATTTTTTTCTCCATTCTCCCCTCTCCTTAACTGATTTTTACAAAATATTTATACATTACATACCAAGGGTCACGACCCTTCAGTTTCTGGTAAAACCATTTTTTATTTCATGATAGCAATTAAAATATTTAATTGTGTTGCCTCTCGGAAAATTAAATATTTTTTACAATAGTTTTGCCTTTTACTTTTCACTTTATACCTTAACCTCTCTTTCTTTCCCTTGATTTATTACTTTCAAAGCTTTCTTTATTATCACTGCTCTACCACATTCAAATTCTTTTCCTCCCGTGGTATGGCGATGATTGACTCTGACTGGTCCCCCGTTCCTTTCTACCGCTCAACTGCGGCCTTTTTCTCTTACCCCCATGGTGTGGCGGTGATTGACTTTGACTGTTATCTGCACTGTTACCTCCATACCGTGGTCCTCCCTTTATTTGTTAGCGGTACCATAGTCTGACTGTCACGGTCTATCCTTCCTCCACCGCTCTACCACTATCTCAATGCTTACACCCTGCGGTTGCGCGGTGACCGGTCTCGATCACTACCTCCCTGTCTACTGCGCCACCGTGGTTACCATTTTCACCAGTTGCGGTATAGCGGTAACCACTTACTGACCACTACGTTTCCATTTCTTTCCCGCTAACCATTCACCACACTACCGCGGTCACTGGTTTAACTACCAGTGGTACCATGGTAGCTATCATTGCTGCTTCTTTCTTGTTGACTGTTTACCATGCCACCGTGGTCTATGTGTTGACCGCCCACAGTTGTGCGGTAAACCCTTCATATGACTACACGTCAACCGCCATACCGCTAGCCCATTGTGGGAGGCCACGATAAAGCGGTATGTGACATGAATATAGCCGTGGTAAAATATATAAGTCAACTTTGGCTTTTTTGAATGGCGGTAAAGGTATTTGAACATTATGGATGGGGAAAATGATTTTTTTAGAGAAATATAGTGAAAAAATGAATTTTAAATGGGAAAAAACCTTTGGGTTTTAGCAAAATATTTGGGTTCAAACATATACCTCCCTCTCTCTTTCCCTCCTTCTATCTCTCCCAACCTATGTCTCTCTCTCACACACACAAAACCTCTCTCTTTACCTCTCCCACTCTACCTCTCTCTCTCACACAAAACCTCACTCTCTACCTCTCCCACCCTACCTCTCTCTATTCCTTATACCTTACCTCTCTCTACCTCTCTCCCCCTATCTCCCTCCTCTCTTTCTTTCTCACCCCTATCCCTCCTTCCATCTATCTCCCTCCATCTACCTCTTCAACTGAACCTCTCTCATTCTCTCTACCTACCTTGAGCCTTCTATTCCTTTCACCTTACCTCTCTCTACCTCTCCCTCCATCCCTCCAACCCTACCTCTCTGTCCACCTACCCACCCTTTATCCCCCCCTCCTTCCCTTCCTATGCCTACCTCTTCCTCCCCCCTCTTAATCTCACTCTCTCACACACAACCTCTCTCTACCTCTCCCACCTTGCCTCTCTCTATTCCTTTCACATTACCTCTCTCTAACTACCTCTCCCTATCTCCATCCTCTCTTTCTCTCCCTCCCACCCTACTTCTCCTTATCTACCTTTGTCCATCTCTCTCCCTCTCTCACACACACAACCTATCTCTACCTACCCCTCTCTCCATCCCTCCCTCTTTCTCTCTCTACCTGCCTATCTCTATTCCTTGCACCTTACCTCTCTCTACCTACCTCTCCCTATCTCTCTCTCACACATAACCTCTGTCTAACTACCTCTGTCTATCTCCATCCTCTCTTTCTCTCCCTCCCTCTATCCCTCCCTCCCTACCTCTCCCTATCTCCTTCCTTCCCTCTCTCTATCACACATACACACAACCTCTCTCAACCTACCCCTCCCTTTATCTCTCCCTCCCTCTACCTATCCCATTGAACCTCTCTCTAACTCTCTCTCTACCTACCTCGATCCCTCTATTCATTTCACCTTACCTCTCTATATACCTCTCCCTTCATCCCTACTTACATCCCTCTAACCCCACCTCTCTCTCCACCTAACCACTCCTTTATTCCCCCCTCTCTCATTCCTTCCCTCTCTCTACCTTTCCCTATCCCCTCTCTATCTCTCTCTCACACACAACCTCACTCTTTACCCCTCGCACCCTGCCTCTCTCTCTCTATGCATATACCTCTCTATATTCCTTCCAAATTGCCTCTCTCTAACTACCTCTTCCTATCTCCCTCCTTCCCTCATTCTCTCCCTCCATCTATCCCTTCAACCCTACTACTCCCTATCTCCCTCCTCTCTCTCTCTCTCTCGCACACATACAAACTCTCTCCACCTACCTCTCCCTTTATCCCTCCCACCCTACCTCCCTCCATCCCTTCATCTTTCTCTCTATACCTACCTATCTATATTCCTTGTACCTTATAGATCTCTCTACCTACCTCTCCATATCTCTCACACAAACAACCTCTAACTACCTACTTCTCTATATCTCCATCCTCTCTTTCTCTCCCTCCTTCTATCTCTCCCACCCTACCTCTCCCTATCTCCCTCCTTCCCTCTCTCTCCATCATACAAACACAAAATATCTTCACCAAACCCTCCCTCCCTCCCTCCCTCTTTCCCTCTCTCTCACACTCTCTATACCTACCTCTACCACCCTCTATTCCTCCCACCCTACCACTCCCTATCTCCCTTCTTCCCTATTTCTCTTCCTCCATCTATCCCTCACACCCTACCTCTCCCTATCTCCCTCCTCTCTCTCTTCTAAACACACACAACCTCTCTCCACCTATCCCTCCCACAGTCCCTTCCTCCCTCTTTCTCTCTCTACCTACTTATCTCTATTCCTCGCACCTTACCTCTCTCTACCTACCTCTCCTTATCTCTCTCTCACACACATAATCTCTCTCTGCCTACCTCTCCCTATCTCTCTCACACAAATAACCTCTCTCTACCTACCTCTCCCTATGTCTCTCTCACATAAAATCTCTCAACCTACCTCTTCTTATCTCCCTCCTCTCTTTCTCTCCCCCCCTCTATCCCTCCCACCCTACCTCTCCCTATCTCCCTTCTTCCCTCTCTCTCTCTCCATTAAACACACACACAACCTCTCTCCATATACCCATCCCTTTATCCCTCCCCCTCCTTCCCTCTCTCTATTTCTCTATACTTAAAACATATAAAAAGAGAGGGACGAGAAGAATGTTTTCAATCCACCTTTTTTTATATTGGGTGTTTCATTCAAAAATTAAGATCCAAGAATCTTGAAACAACTATCAACCCAAAAGGTGAATTGAATCAAGATTGAGGGATATTGCAATCTTTCCTTTATATAAGGATGGGGTGGTGAGATATATTTTAATTTGGGGAGAAATAATTATGGTAATTAAAAAACCGTAATGTAATGCCCCACCATGAAGCCCCAAAGGACAACATAGCTAACTAACAATTATGACACAATTTAAAAAAAAAGTGAAACAACATATAGACCATACTATCAATTACATAGAATGTAAACTACACATACATATTCTCTAATTATGTCCTTTAGGGTATCATGACAACATTGTGAACATATCAATTATCCAATCTAAACATATATCATAAAATAACTAATAACAAGAATTCATTTAAGTCCACTGCATTAAATAAATTAAATGTATATATTTCCACAGATACAACACCATTAAAGAGCATAGAATATGAAAAAAATTACATAATAAGTTTCTCCTACACCAAGGTTCATCAATACAATGTTACAAGATTACATCAAAGCTTCCCTTATAATAGTGGGAAGGATACATTAGATACACAATAAGATACAACTGAAATGATTACATTACATCGCATCAAAGATATCTCAAGTTTGGTACAAGATCAAGAATCTTTGCATGAGGTACAACATCCATGCTCACGAACATCAACTAGGAACCCAATGGAGTGTGTAGCACGTTCCACCCGACCATGTGGAACCCTAAGGTCCACTCCCCATGCTAAGAGATGACAATAAGGTCCCACCACCAAAGCAGTCAAGAAGACGATAGCACGACACAAAAGGCTAACATGACTCTGACATACAAAGTACCACAAAACTTCACATAATAGTGACTCCACTTCCAGAGGTATGCAAACAACAAAGGAGAAAAAATGACTTGAGAATGCTTGGTTGCTATAGGGAGGAGTGTCATCACATAGTTTGATATGGGTTATCCTGGCTGATCTTCCTAGGCCCCAACCCCCATCCTGGGTTATCCTATTGACCTCTATTGATCTGCGGCGCCCATTCAAACTCATGCATAATCAACATACCTTTCATGACAACAAGATAGTTGATCATGCCATTCTAGGCCTTCCCATCTCATCTCAAGCCTAAACAAGCACTTGAACCATGAGTGAGGAAAACATTATCTTGATTAGTGTGAGAATCTACCCAACCCCCTAATACATTATTTATGTTATCACTGGATTAAGAATCTCCCAATGGGTTATCCTAGTCAACCACTTTGGGTTTTGGCCCCCATTGAAATCCACTCCCCCTACTAGCAACTAGAAGACCCAACACATCAAATAGGTTAAGCCATCTTGCACAAATCGTAACAAAATATAAACAAACACATAGAGTGAGCCATGAAACATCTTGCGCCCAAATTCCAATCATAAAGGTGAATAAGCATTGCAAGGCGAAAGACCCTCATGAACACAATTTAGAGACATTATCAACCATTTCAAAATTAAATAAATCATGAAAGCCAACACTTAAGCTACTCCCCTAAGCCTCTAGAAGACAACCATAACAAAATTACACAAAGGCGCCCTTTTAAACAATCCCTAAGACATCCCATTTTACAATAACCAACATAATACTCAATACAAGCAACCAATCTAATAATTCAACCACAAAATACATTTCTTTCACATTTCATATTACTCTCTAACCTTTAACCACATAATTCCCTTAAAAGTCTTATGCAACAATAACCAATACGCTAAGTAGTTAATTACACAATGCGATTACAATTACACTATTACATCATTATAAAAGTAATCAAAAACCATTAATTCACACTTTATTTCATTTATTTGATAATTCCTCCATTTATATAAGTAAATAATTTTTTCCTTATTTAATTTCCAAGTTCACTTGATTAACCTAATTTAGTTAGTTCACATTTACTGAAATATACTTTTGATAGATATACACTTGTATACATATATATTATAATCAGATTGTTGTTTGAAATATATCATATCCAATTATATTATGGCATACAAATATAACATACCTATATAACATACATATATAAATATACATATATATATTTATATATTTATAACGAATCCTTGCAAATTAAAAACCCCAAACATAGCTCATATTCAGTATATATATATATATATATCATCGATTTATACACACCGATGCCAATAAAACAATTTTATTGAATTCCTAATCAAAAAACATATAAATCAAATGTTAACAAAATGAAACCATAAATAAAGGAATTGAAATCCATCATCAAATATAGCCATAGGTATAAAGGATGTAAATAAAAGAGAAACACTGATGTAAATGAATTCTAGATAAGGATTTCAAAAATAAATCAGAGCCTTCACTAAAGAATAACATATGCAGGGAAAGTTCACCACATTGAGTCTACATTAGATTTGACAAGCTTGTTGCATTATAACCGTTCTAGTAAAGAAATCGAAGTCTTCAATGAAAATGTTAATGCAGGGATTTAAATTGCAACCACAGAGTCAAGTGAAACATAAGAAATGTAGGGGTTGGGGCCCTAGCTCGGTTGGCTAAATATTTCTTGTTGCAGGAGGTTGGTCACGAGGTCTAGTCTCCCCCACCCCCATGGTACCGTAGGGCGTGTCGCGCCAGCGCCGCCAATCACATTAAAATTTTTACCAGGTGCACTGCAGTTTATAGAGGGTCGTGCTACCCGATTCCTGCAGTCTAATAAAAAAAAAAGAAACATAAGAAATGTCGGGGCATCAAACTCTAAAAACAGTGATGGCCATTCATAAATCAAGTAATTTGGATGCATAGAAATCAGGTGCTAATCATAGGACATAATTTCATCAAAATGAAAGAATTACACACATTGACAACCAAAAATGATATATTAAACAAATTCATAAAATAAAAATGCATTACAAAATATTGTTTGCTAGGCATAACAGATAACCTTTGACATGATAATACAGTATTCAGTTTTGAATGAATAGGTGCAGCCTAGGAAGAGCTCGGTATGCTCTATACTGATAATGCAAGAAATTTGAATGCTGTGGGGATAGAAATTGAATAAACCAATAGCAGTAATAAGGGTTTATAATCTTCAAAACAATATCACATCAAATCGACATCATACACATAGGAAAGCTTAAGTATGAAAATCAAGTCACGAATTTTGCTCATACAAAAACAACATAGCGAAATTTACAGAATGAGAAGAAAATTGAACTCATAGAGAGATTCGATAGAATATTTCAATGAAATATTTTAAAAGAATGCCTATATGCAACAAGCATAGAAAATTATAGAACTGGACATAGATCGAAAAGTACAGTCAAACAAACAAGTAAAGAATGGAAGTATTAACAAAGCGTTGAAATCAAAATACGAAGGAGAACTAACTTGGAATCCTATGCAAGCTGAGTTGAATTTGATGCCGAGTTCGAGCTTCTACCACAACTCCACACCTTCGAAACAATCAATGAAAAATACTTATTTTCACAAAATAATCTTAGAGGCAATTTTTTTTGTTCCCCAAAACCAAAATCAATGATAATGATCCTCTTAATCTCTCCAAACTCATTATTATTATTATTATTCCAAAAAGAAGCTGTAAGATTTTTCAAACACATAAATAAAATAAGAATCTCACAAAACAACAAGTTTCGAAATGTCAAGCAGTTCAAAGTCACACATGTGCTTCGAACAATTCTTTTTCTATATTTTTATTGTTTTATAACTATTTTATCCATTATCTCATTCCATTTTAATATTTTATTTTATATTATAATATTTTCCACTTTTTAGTTTATTAATTTCTCAACATTAATAATGAATATATATATTTTCAATTATAAAAATACTTTGTAATATAATAATATAATTAACCAAGGTGACTCAAATACCAATTATCAACATGATTGATTTAATAATTTATTTAATTCAAACATTAAACAAACAACATCATTATTCAATTTAATTCAATCAACACAAAACAAAATTGATCAAAAATCAGATATGAATATCATGAAAGGGTGAATCATGAGCACTACACCTAATCCTAGACCTGAAACATGAAATGCATGAATTAAACACAAAATAGAAAGAAAAATCAACTTTTCTAGAGGAACAAGAAGGAAAGGATGTTGTGAACCTAGTAAAATCAAACTTTTCTAAGATGCTGACAGGGACTTATTCGCCACCAAAGGCGAATGGGTTCTACTGGGCCTATTTGGGTAGTTCCAAATGAGAAATAGAAGCTTGAAATGTCTATAATCTACTGCCCTTTATCCCTTAATAGGGAGCCATTCACCCTTAAAGGCGAATGAGTCATGCTAGGTTTTTCCAAAAATCTTTGAATTTGGGTTGCAATTTCTAGGTCTACTCTTCTCCCTTGCACCTTGAAATTCCTATTTCCAAATCTAGATCTGCCTATAACCTACAAATCAAATTTGGTATCTTGTTGGTGGATAGCGGTTTGCCTTAGTCAAACCCCTTATTGGTAATTAAACCTTTGATAACGAATAAAGATCTGAAACATGTAATTGTATGTGCAATCTCAATCTTAAGTGTGTCTAAGACTAAGATCCAAGATAATATAAAGGCAATTCTACCCAATTTTGTTAGGATAAAACCATTGAATGCAATATGAACAATGTAGATGACTCACTACATAAGATGTATAATCCCTCTAATGAATCAAAAATCTTAAACTACCTCTTGGAGGCTAAAAATAGGATGATTATAGAAGATGGAATCACTTAGTAAACAAGTCCTTAGGCTTGGTTGTATGACTTGTGCATCTCCCAATACCTAGAATCCTTCATGATTCTCCATAGGCATCTATCATCAACCTTCACTAATGCTTGATCTTGAACACAAATGAGCTTGAAGGTATTGAAAGGCTACTCCAAACTTCACTTTTGCTTGAATTCTTTGTCTCATAAAAGTTTGTTGTCTCTTGCTTGCTTGTAATCTTGCTCTAGTTTTCTCTCTTAGGTGAAATTATGTAAAATGACCTTGCATTTATACTAAATTTTAGAATTAACCCTAAAATTCAAATATATCAAGCCGACCTTAGATCTAGAAATGAAATTAATTAAAATCTCGCTAGAATGAAATTCAAAAAGAGGGTCCTTGTTAAGGGAGAACCCATTCATCACCTAGGGCGAATGGGTCTTGGCACACTATCTAGGACCAAGCTTCGAGGAGTGAAAAGAGGATTAAAAACCTAGTTGAAATATGCAAAGAAAGTGGGGTCCTATTAAAGGAGGACCCATTCACCCTTAGTGGTGAATGGGTCTTGGCTCCAATTTCTAGGACCTAGAACTTGCCATATTCAAGGTTATATTAACTAATTCATAGGTGTCGGGATTGATCTTTAGAAAGTGCAAATTAGAGGGCTTGAATTTGAATTAAAATGAACAATTAAGTCTAGTTAACCACAATTAATTAATATTACTATAGATAGATGTGAAAGTGTGTTTAAACCCTTTACAACACCATAAATAAGGCCCAATTTAAGTACAAGAAGGGTCCATTAGGCTTAATTAAATAAATAGACCTTAGAAGAGTGTGAAAATTTCTTGAAACACTTTACAAAACCTTTGTAAAAGGTAAAATTTAAATATATTTTAATTAAATAAGGACCTTAGAGAGGTTTGAATGTGTACAACACCTTACAACACCTCTCCAAAGCATAATTAAGTTAATTATGTGTCAATTATTTCAAATAAAGTGTGAAAAAATATTACTTTTTTCTTCACTACATTTAGCCCCCACTTTATTTGCTATATGATACTATGTGAATATGCAAGCTAAAGGAAATAACTGCTATGAAAAAGGATACTCATATGGATTCATTAAGGAGAATTAATTCCCCATTGTAGCTACCTGCATAACCAGAATGCTAAGAATTATATCCTGCAACACATATTCATTAATCATTAAAAAATCCTCTTATAAAACTTCTATGAAGAATTGAATTTGAGGGTAGATGTATGCCCCCTCGATTTCGCTTGCTTTATGGAGGTGGAATTAGGGTGAGCACGAAACCACATCAAATTACCCAAGTCATGTATTATAGGGTATTTCCATGTAACATATCACATAATGATAGACTATTGATGGGAACGAGATCGGAATTACGAATCCAACACAACAAACAACGTTGAAAATGGAGTCCTCGAGCCCCTAATATGTTGATTTTAATGAACTTTCCCTTTGAAATGAATAAGATTTATTTACTAGGATTTTACTATATACTATTGAAAATGACTCTTCATTATTCATTTGACATTTACCTTATTGCAAATTTACCTTGGTGCAGAGTGAGTGAAGATGCCAAGCCGTAGGGCCTACAAGCCTCTGAGATTGGACCTAATTTGTTATGATACAATGTGTGGCATCCTACAACATATGGTGAGTGAATTTTGGTTTTCGTTTCCTTTGTTTTCATACTTTTACCATACTTTTTCATGTAATTTGAGTAATTTAATGACCTTAGAATATATTGGTGCAAAGCATCCCACTTTGGTGTAAAGTGTCCCAATTTGGTGCCAATTTTCCCACTTTGGCGCAAAGTGCGCCACTTTGGTGCAAAGTGTCCCTCTCTGGTGCAAAGTGTCCCACTTTGGCACAAATTGTCCCACTTTGGCACAAAGTGTCCCACTTTGGCGTAAAGTGTCCCAGGCCTCCATCCAAAAATGATCTAGATGTCCATTTTTTTTTCTGAAAAACATCTTAGAACACCTCTAGTGATGTTGATTGGTTGTTTAAGGACTTATTTTCTTTAATCTTTTTCTCTTATGTGCCTCCTCGAGCCTCACAACATCTCAGTGGGAGGCAGTTTGGCTTCCTTTGAGAGTTAATGACTCAGCTTCTAGAGGAGGACATTTAGTTATTACAGGAGGTTGGTTTGTTTTGGGTGTACCTCATGCCACCTATCAGGGACCATGGTGGCATGCTATTGGCCTTAGTAGAGAGATGGGATGTAGGTACTCGTACCTTTGATCTTCCCATGGGGGAGATGACCGTCACTATAGAGGATGTTCACCACATCTTACACATCCCTATTCATGGCGAGCATGTGTGGCTAGCTACTGATAGATCATTCACATAGATGAGAGATGATATTATTTATTGTCTACATCAGCCTATCTAGCACTTGAGCATTGGACCATGTGTGGATCTTAAATGACTCCTAAACGTGCGGTCACCACTCTTGCGAAAGATTATGATCATTATCATAGCACTTACATTGGTTTCTGATGGTCAAGGGGCACACTTAGATGGTGGCCTAGTTTATACTATCAGAGGGATGGAGGAGCAGCAGACTGTTTATGCATGGGGTCGTAGCATGCTCGCACTTTTATACTATGATCTCAGTCACTTTTCATTCTAAGATCTTCAAAGGATCGTACATTATACTTTCCTACAGATATGGTGCTTTGAGAACATTACATGTACTAGGACCACTTGATTTCCTCTTACAACGGTCATAGGTGAGCTGAGGGTTTTTAGCTACCCACTTAGACGACCTTGGCAGGAAGGATATTTATTACACTAGAGGATTACCTTTGACCAGTTAGAGGAGGATGATATATGGTGGAGACCCTATCAGTGGATATCGTAGTGGGAGGATCATCGACATGAGATGCATAGATTATAGATGGATTTGTTTCTACTGGGCCAACATGACTATGTGGTTAGACCATTTTATTATGATTGGGTGATGAGACAATTCAGGCATACACAATTAGCTCCACGTTCTAGGCGATCATTTTAATGATCAACACGTAGTGCCACCGTTCTCGGGGATGATAACTGTCTCTCAAGGGATGATATATATTTCAATGATTTAGATGACAAGGACCCCAATCTGCCCCTAGAATTTGAGGCTGATGACACAAGTACCACTTAGGCCTATGAGGAGTGGTGGACTACATCTAGGCTAGTACTCGTATTCCCTTTACATCACCCTATGGGTTTTTTTGAACCTTTTCTAGGTCATGGAGGGGACAAAGATGACAATCACATAGATGAAGCCACAGATGATGATGCTACCACACCTGACATCTTTGCAGATGTAGATGATGAGGAGGAGGATGAGGACTATGAGGAGAAGGAGGATGCCAATGAGGATGATGATTATACCCAAGCCATGACTAAGGAAACTGCTCAGACAAAGGAGGATCTAGCTACTTCTAATAGTGCAAAGATACCCCTTATTAGATCGTCCAAGCCACATGTTGCTGTTAGGTTAGAGATCCATATATACAAGTGCAAAGAGGCCAGTGGTAGAAGAAAACCCATATCATCAACACAAGGAGGGACCATCATCATATGTGCATACCTTGATTGGAAAACCGATGATCCAGGTGATATTTGGATGATTTATGTTATTTTTTTACATATATATATTTTATGCACTTGCTTTATATATGACTATAATGTTTACTGATGTTCTATTTGATTTCCATTTTTTAGGATCTACATGAGAGTGGCATGATATTTATCAGTGAGCGACCACAACACTAGTGCCTTCACTACATCCTAAGGATGATGTCCTCGAGGAGTATGTGCCCCCACTCTTAGTGGATTCACATGCAGATATTTTTGAGTCTATGGTGAGATTGGGTCTGGCCTATGAGAGGTCCACTAGTCATGTCAATGAGCTCCATGCATAGCTTATAGCAATTTTGGCTTCTTGAGGTACTACCGACAGTAGGCTAGAGAGTGACCTATGGGTAGAGATCTTGAGGATGTGGGAGGAGGTTGTGAGGATACATGTAGACACATACTGTATACACTAAAAGCATGTTGAATCTCTCATGTGGGAGGCCAAGGCATCAGGGATGCTAGATGTTCTATAGAGAGACTTGGTTAGATCATGGTCTCACACTATTGTCTCATGATGGTCATGAAGGTCATCGACCCTAGATGGGTCCAACAGTCATAGACCATGCTAGCATTGTACTCATTGATGCATATGTACCCAAAACTTTTGATGACTATATATATATATGAGTATTTATGTTTATGATGTTGTGTTGAATTAAATTTCAATGTGATTTATCAAATATCCTTTGGAAGAATATTTAATAAATGTCTCCATGATTTAATGTTTTATGTGATCTAATTAAACCATTCGTAGTTTACATTAGATACTACATTTTGATTAAGAGATGATATGTTAACTTAAATACACTTATGATTTAATGGTATTAAATTCATGTAAGGATTTAATTTAACATAACACTCTAAGTTTTGAATAGTATGGTGACTAAAGTAATTAAGAAAAATATTTGATTAATTGCCCTAGGATCTAAGACACAAACTTGTTATTATGTATCAAAGATGAAAGTAAGGTGAGATAAAAATAAGTTATCTACTTCACTTAACAACATTACTCTAACATACCTTCAAAACAATCATTTCTAAATTTAATACCGACACAGATGCACGATATTTATAGGGTCTTTTAGAGGGGTAAAAGTACAAATTTGTGTGACACTTTTGGCCAACTTATCAATATAAGTGAATTTTAGTATTTGTAACTAAAACTCAATTTTGGTCAAACACATGATCTAGTAAGATTCATTCTATATAAGTTAAATACTTCCACAACTTTTCCAACTAATTTTTTTGGCTAAATGCATATGTAGCACCACGTTTAGGCCAATTTACTAAAAAAATGACATTATTTGAAAAATTTAATGTTTCAACAACTCCTACTCATATAAATAACATTTTTTTTTAAATATAAAAATATCTTTTTGTAGATCCATAAGTGTAGTTTTAAAATATTTATTTATTCTAATATTTCGGTTATTATTTATATTTTTTACTAAAAGTAGGTTATCAGCACAAAAATATTAGGTTGATTATCATGCCAAGAAAAATACTAAAACTTATTAATTTTAAAAAAAAAAATATGATGCCCTAGATAAAAGAATCAAGATTAAGATAGAATAATTTGTTTTCTATTTTAGGTAAATATTTAATATAAAAGTTGAAGTCGACTAGAAACAATCATGTTTTAATTCACACACATTTAAATATTTATTTAAAAATATCTATTTACTAAAATTTCAAAAAAAAATATACATGCCCTAAAGTTTCCAGTTATAAATATACACAAAAAATTTGAAGGAAAAAAAATAAAAATTACTATATAAAGCTTGACGTCTCATGTAACGTCATTTTTTAGCATTTTATTAGAAACTAAATTATAGTGTGAATTTATAAAAAAATATATTCATATAATTTTTAATATTAAAAAAAAATACAAAAAAAAAATATAATAAAAAATACACATTTTATTAGTCTACATCATTTCAAAATTCAAAACATATATGCCACTTTCTAGTGATTGAAGTTTAAAAGTTAGATCAGTGTTGGTTGTTTCCTTTATAAAAGTGTGACACAACTTTATACTTTTACCGAGAGATGTACCATCCATTTTAGTTAATGTATAAGCTCTAGATCCATACTTTTATTTAATAATGTAAGGGTCTAACCAGTTAGGGCTGAATTTTCCGTTTTCATTTGGGAGAGCATTGACATTTCGTTGGTTTTTCTATAACACTAGATTTCCTTGATTAAATTCATGGGGAATGGAATTATCAGTGTAACCACATTGCATTGTTTTAGAGTAAGCTTGTAAGTGTTTGAGAGCGGTAATACGTTGTTCATCGAGAGCATTTCAAGTTGATGTAAACATTGTTCTTTGTAGGTATTTTCATCAATGAGCCCTTTAAGGGAAATTATTAAGGAAGGAATTTCTAACTCTAAAGGCATTATTGCTTTAGCACATAGACTAGGTTATATAGAGTATTTCTAGTGGATGTTCTAACACTCGTATGATAATCCCATAATGCATAGGTTAATTGTGTATGTCAATCTTTTTTGTGTTTTCTTACCTTTTTTTGCATAATTTTTTCAATAGTCTTATTAGTTGCTTCTACTTGTCCATTTGATTGCAGATAGTAGGGTGTTGAAAAATGATGTTGAATATTGAATGTTTCCAAGAATTTATTCAAATCATTATTTTTGAATGCGGTTCCATTAAATCTGAAACTAGTGCGGAAGGGAGATTGAAGCGAGCAATAATATGTTCCAATATGGAATGACATATTGCATCAGCAATCGTGGAATGAAGAGGAACAAATTCTACCCATTTCATGATGTAATAAGTGGCAGTGATGATAAAGGTATGTCTGGTGGAAGAAGGCGGTGATATTTTCCCAATAAGGTCCAAGCCCCAAACTGAAAAATGGCCAAATAGGAACATGAGCATGAAGTTCAGATGTAGGGGTGTGAATCAAATTGTATTGCTCTTGACATTTATGACACTTCTTCACGTACTCAAAACAATCTTGTTCCATATGTCTCCAATAGTATCCTATGCAAACTAATTTTTGAACTAGGGATCTTCCTTCGAAATGACCCCACAAGCACCTGCATGCCCTTGTTCAAGTGTTGTGGTGATTTCAGATTACTTAAGGAATAGGATTAAAAGTCCATTAAAAGATATTTGATAGAGAACATCGGCTAAGATTGCATATTTGGATGCGATATTTCGCATACGTGCTTGACTGTTCTTAGTTGTAGGTTCAAGAAAGGTACCATATTTCAAATATTTAAATATAAGTGTAAACCATTCACTATAACTATAAGCATCAGTTGATAACACTTCTTTTCTCTCATCATCTATCAATGGTTTTGGTATCATTTGGAATTTAAATGTGAAGTCAATGAGAGGATCGTTAAGAGATACAAGAGAAGCAATACTTGCCATTGCAATCTGCATTCCTACTATCCTTTCGTGGGATGTTTTCTATCATGTAATATTCAAACTTACTTAATAATATCATTGTAAGATCTCTATATCAAAAATGTTTATCATGATTTTTTTGATACACACCATTTATTTGTTTAATGATTAAGAGTGAATCCCCAAATATAGAGATGTGCTTGACTTTTAATGCTAATGTGGCACATATGTTAGCTATTAAAGCTTTGTATTTTGTAGTGCTATTGGTACATAGGAAGTTTAGGTGGAAGGATAAGGGAATAGGCTTACCTAAAGGAGGGATTAAGATAATTCCTACCCTTGAGCCTATTCTACACTTAGAACCGTCGAAGTATAATTTTCATGTGTTTCTTTTTCTTTTTTTATAGTCAACACATTTTCTTTTGGGAATGAGTTTATGTTGAGAAACACTAGAGGATAAGGAGCATCAACTAGTTGGTTGGTTAAGGCTTGTCCTTTAATTTTTATTTTTGTGAAACAAACTTAAGGTCAAACTCAGTTAACAACATAACCAACTTAGCTAAGCGCCTTAATAAATCTATTTTGGTAAATAGATGTTTTAAAGGATCAAACTTTGTTATAACATGGATTTGGACGTTCAATAAATAGTGTCTCAGTTTACTAGAAGTGAACACAAGAGCCAAACATTGTTTTTCTATGGTTGTGTATCATGTTTCATAGTCAATCAAAGTTTGGCTAATGTAAGAAATAGGGTGTTCCTTACCATTATCAGCTTGTTGAGCCAACAATTCTACTAGAGCATGGGTTGATGTTGTTGTTTAGAAGATAAATGGTTTGTGTTGCATAGCGGGTTGTAAAACAGGTGGAGTAACAAGATAATCTTTCAAACTCTCAAATTATTGTTTACAATCCTCATTCTAGTTAAACTGAACATCTTTCTTAAGCAATTGTGTGAATGGTAATGTTCAATCTGCCAAGGAAGCTATGAAATGCCATATAGCCTGAATCCATCCTTGTAGCATACACAATTGAGATATGTTTCTAGGGGATGGCATGATAACTATAGCATCAATTTTCTTCGTGTCCACCTTAATGCATCTATGAGATACAATAAAACCTAAAAAATTTCCACTATCTAAACCAAAGAAACACTTCTTCAGGTTCAATCCCATGTTATACTTTTGCATTTGCTCAAATATTTTATGAATAATATTTACATGGTCTTGTCGAATTAGGGATTTGGCTATAATGTAATCAACATAATCCTCCAATATTTTATGTATGTAGTCATAAAGATCAACTCTATTACTTGTTGATATGTTGCTCCTGCATTTTTCAATCCAAAAGGCATGAGTACCCAACAAAAAGTTCCCCAAACTGTGGTGAATGTTGTCTTGTATTGGTCTTGAGGGTTGATAAAGATTTGATTATATCCAAAAAATCCATCCATGAATGACAACAAAGCATGTCCTATAGTCGATTCCACCATCATATCAATATTAGGAAGGGGAAAGTCATCCTTTAAGGATGCTTTATTTGAGTCTCTAAAATTTGTACACATCCTAATACGATTGTCAGGTTTCACAATTGCTACAATATTTGAGATCCACGGAGAATAATCAATAGGTAGGATGAATCTGATGTCAATATTTTTTTCAATTTTAGTTTTGACCAATAGGGCTATCTTAGGATTCATTTTTCATATTTTCTATCACACTTGTTTAGCATCTTCTATGAGAACTATGTTATGTGTTGCAATCTTAGCATCAATTCCGAGCATGTTTGAGTAAGTCCAAGAAAATAGTTCAGGAACTTGTCATGAAGTAAAGTTGCATGATCTTCTTGTTTGTCTTCATCAAGAAATTTCCCTACTTGAATTATTTTCTCCTCATTATTGATATCCATTGGTATGCTAATTGTATTTCCCAAAGGAAGTGATTTTGGTTTTGATTTCTCAGGATCATATTCCTCTTTGTCTATGATGTTTTCATTGTTTCCATTATCTTCATCAACTTTTTGAGTACTAACCAATGCACATGTGACCCATTTCCTTGTGGGAGGGGTGAATGATTTATCATAGACTCGTAGAATTTCTTATAAATATTCATCATCCTCAAAGTGTTCCAAAGATATATAAGAATTCATGTCGAGAAACTCGGGATGCTTCAAGGTGAGAGTTGGTTTGCTAGAGTTACATATTATAGTTTTGATGTTGAGTGAAGGTCGCTTTGTTGCTTGTGTTATCATAGAAGGGAAATATCCCAAAAAAAATTGTTTCTTGGGTGTTAGGCTCGATAGGGATACAGATGCCTTGATCTTTTTTCCCACATCCTTTTTTGTTATACCCAAGTTGTTTCATGAGCTCATAATCTCTCCCATAAAGTCTTTCCATTTCTTTTAGGTTTGGTGGTTGTTGATAATCTATCTCATCAAAAAAATTCATGTAGCTTGTGTCTTCATCTAAAGTAGATCTATGAGGTAGATGGTTGTGAGATGTCTTTTGAATTTTGCATTGACATTACCATTGGTTTCTTTTTCTTTTCATTGTATTTTATTGTTATCTTATATTCTCCCATGAATGTTGGTGTGAAATCCAAGGATCATCAATCATCTTCCAATAACTTAGTAAATTCATCGATGTCTATTTATTGTTCTTTTCTTCTTCTCATACTATTTGTGGTGTATAGGATTCCAATGCTTCCAAAGGATTTTGTCCATCTCTTTCAGCCATCAAACAACTTCTAGGTTCGGGATCAGATTTTAGTGTGTAACTTTGTTATTATAGACATACTTCATGATCTGATGTAGATTATAAGGAACACCATTCATTTCATGAATCCATAGTCTCCCTAAAAGGAGATTATAAGAAAGATCATCGAGCATAATGTGGACTGAAGTTTGTGATTTGCTACTATGAACCCCAATCCTAGACCTACACAAACAAAAGAAACAAACACATTAGTAAGCTCATATGCAAGTTAAGACAAGGATTCCCCATGAAATCCATCTATAATGCTCAATAATAAGAAACATGAAGAACAAACATAAAAGATAAATGAAATCCTAATTAAGCAATGCAAACACTTGATCCCATGGGGGAGTTGGTGTCAATTATGTGTAGAAATTGGCCCTTTCCCAACTCCTTTGTTGAAATTTTGATGAAGATTCAATCAAGCTCCATGATGAAAAATCTACATAACCTAGCTAAGATCTTGATTAAATGGATGAAACTAGATGTTGCTTGAGGATGAAGTTGAGTATAGTAAGTTTACTCAAGTTGTGGATGAAGAATGAGAGGGAGAGTCTCTCATTTATAGATTCCCC
This sequence comes from Sequoiadendron giganteum, assembly GCA_007115665.2. Classification (NCBI taxonomy): domain Eukaryota; kingdom Viridiplantae; phylum Streptophyta; class Pinopsida; order Cupressales; family Cupressaceae; genus Sequoiadendron; species Sequoiadendron giganteum. The sequence continues at coordinate 611,384,317 of CM021108.1, read as the reverse complement.
AATTGGAAGAGAGAGTGAAATTGAGCAATGTGGGATCATTCAACATCTAATGGCCAAGTGCCACTTTTCAAGATGTGAATGGGTGAAGGTTGTGCACATTTTGATCAAAGTGCCAATAAATGATATTAGATTCAAATTTTGAATTTGAAAGTTGGCAAGTTGGAGGGAGAGAGGAATGGAGTTAATGTGAATTGGCTCAAGGCCAAGGACATGTAAGAGACATTAAATTCCTTGTTGGAAGTACCCATCCCTTTTTGGAGGGATTTTTGAAATTTGAAGAATATTCCCTTTTGATGCCAAGTTGAGTGAATATAGATGAATTAATAAATCTAATAAATTGATTTATTGTGCAAGTTGCAAAAGCTAGAGGATTGGAGTGATTTGGATTAAATTAATCAAGATTTGATCAATTTAATGAAGATTAGATGATTTGACAATTTTGACTCACATTTTAGGATTTATTTAAATCAAGATTGAGAGGGAAATGATTTAGACTTTAATTAAATAAAGATTTTGATTTATTTAACTAAAGGGGGATGATGTTAGATTAAATTAAATAAGGTTTAATTTATTCAATTTAATAGCATGAATTTAGAGATTTAATTAAATAAATTTGATTACTTAATTAAATAGAGACATAGGGTTAATTAAATTAAATTGATTAATTCAATCAACAGGGAAGAAAGACTTTAATCAGATAAATAATGATTTATTCAACTAAGGGATGAAAGGTGATGATAAGTTGAGAAGGTGATTCAGGATGAAATGGTGTTAGTAATTAGGATCAAGTGTGTCGGTATATTTTCCATGTCTACATTTTGCCCCTCTTTGAAGCAATGCACTTGTTGCATTGGTTCAAAGAATAATCTACTATGATCAAAGTTCAAAATTTCTCAATTTTTTCGAATGCCCCATTGTTGCCCCAACAAAAGGATTATGCTGATATGTTGCCCCCTCGAGAGATCAAGTGGAAATGCTAAATTTTCCAATCGAGATCGCGATAAAAATGAGAGAGGAGTGGTTCTACTGATCAGAGGATGAAAGATAATTCTTTAGAAAGATCAAATATTTGACGTAGACAATTTTGATGATGTATAGACAGTGATCGGCCATGGGTAGCTTCGTGTATATTTTGATAAAAGACACCAATTTTGGATAGAAATGTTAGTAAAGATAGAAGAATAAGAAGAAAATAATGATGACTAGAGGGTCCAACAAGCCTACATTATTAATGATGATGATGATTTGCTTACCAAGAGTTGAGATTTTCAAAGGGTCAATTACTTTATGTTTGATAACACATGTAGGTATGATGCATCAAGGTATAAAGAACTAGGATGACGTTGTACCTAGTGTGATGGACTTTGACTCGTCAATCAGATAGGAGTATTCTTGTTCACACCTGACATACAAAAACCTTGCTAGGACGGACCTAACAAAGCAAGTATTCACCAAGTTATATTACAAGAACGTCCAACAAGCACAATAGACAAAAAGATAATGATCATTGCCCCATTCCTTTCTCTCTGAACCTATTTTGTTTAGGCATCATCGAGAGGTTCTTGGAATGAGCACAATTAGATAAATTACAAAGACTAGATAAAGTAAACAAACAAGATAATATTCTTTGTACCGCTAGCCAAGGCTAAACTAAGGTGATATTTGATGCTAATGTCCATCATGGGAAGGATGCATCCTAGGACATGTTGTGATTAGGGTTTTGATGAGATTGATTGAATGATAAGCTATTGATACTCCGAGTTGACCAACTTGCTTGCTTACTGACCTAGACTTGAAACTTTGATGATTAGGGTGTTCACTTTTGAACCTACTAGACTTGCTCCTGACTAACTCACCAAAGGCTGAAGACGACGATGATTGGTTTATTAGGAATGATGATTATTTTGGGTGAAAGTGAGATGAGACGGGTGTGCCATTTTGGGTTTTTCAAATGTTTTGAGGCTATTTTGATTTTTTAATTTTTCAATTTTTTGGATTTTTGAGATTTATGACCAAGAGACTAACTAAAAGACCTATCCTAGGGGTCTCGGGAGCTGATCCATGGACTAGATTTTCCTATGTTATGTACATAGAGACCACGTAGTTCGACTAACGACAGACTTGACTCAATGATGAGATAGATGGGCAAACAGATTGCCAGATTGTGACAAACACCTAAAGGGCTGACCTAGGGTGTCTCGAGGGATGATCAAAGATCAACCTTTCCTATGTTCAATCTCAAAGACGATGTAGTTTGGACTAATGATTACTCCACTAACTTGGTTTTTTAATTTTTCAGATTTTCGACATGTTTTGGATTTTGAATGATTTTGGATGATTTTGGATTTTCGATTTTTAGGAAGATCACAAGAATATACATGAATCTGATCTGATGCAAGTACAAACACATGCCCCCAATGTAATGTGATAGACTACTTCGATACAGGTAGGATAAACTAACCTTGGGAATATGCCAAGTAGTACTATGGTGGAACATGATACAAGCACAAGATCAAACTATGGTACAATTGAGAATGGATGGTGGAAGGATAGACAGAATGTAATGGATAAGTGAGTGTGCACGGAATAGGCCATGAGGATCTTGGTGGATGGAGAGTGCTTTATTTATGCTTGGCACCTGTTTTCTAGGTTTTCACCAAGGTACTTGTCCAAAGCACCACCGAAGTGGTTTTCACTAGAGGACGATTTTTTTCTTTACTGTTTTCAATCTTTTATTTTTATTTTTTTGCTGTCACCAAGACACTTGTTTGCCAATTTTTCATCAGGGTGACCATTTTTTCAGGACATTTTTTTTTTTTGTATTTTTGGTTCTATACCTTGCAAGATTTTAGGCATAATTTTTTTTGAGATGGGAGTTGTTCATGGGATCCTATAGGGGTTCGCCTTCTGGTGTTGATAACTGATATGCCCCTAATTTATAGCTTGTTGTAATGATGGAAGGTCCCAACCAGTTGCGCTCAAATTTTCCTTTGCTTTCTGGATTTGGCACTTTCTTTTGATTTTCTTTTAGCACAAGTTTGTCAACTTGGAAGGTGTGTCTCCTGATCTTCTTGTTGTAGCTACACTTTAGCCAGTTGTGATACACCTGTAGATGGTTTAGGGAATCCATGCACCATTCATCTAATAAATCTAGCTCATTTAACCTTGAAACCCAATATTCCTCATCTGTAATGAGGGTTTGCAGTGATATCCTTAATGATGGGAGCTCGATCTCTATTGGGAGGATGGCTTCTGATCCATAGACTAGGGAGAATGGGGTGGCACTTGTTGGAATATGAATGCTGGTGTGGTAGGCCCATAAGGCGGGATTTAGCTACAGATTCTAGTCAAAACTAGAGTCATTGATTGTTTTCTTAAGGATTTTCAAGATAGTTTTATTAGTGGCTTATGCTTGGCCATTTCCTTGTAGGTAATACAGAGTGGAAAAGTGATGTTGGATATTGAATTTGTGGCAAAGGTCACGCACATCCTGATTCTTGAAAGGTATCCCAATAAATATAGGTAATGTGATAACTCCAAGCAATTGTTTTCCTATGTTGTCAAATCCTTGAACAGATAAACAATCAGTTTTAATGTCACTTTTACTCATCCTAATTCTTTTCACAAGGCTCATACTACACACATTCAGGGCTGAACCATTGTCAACAATAGTTTGTTTTATAGCAACTTGACCAATGTGGACTATTATGTTGAAAGCTTCATACTTCTTTTGAATTTTCAAGGGAGGTAACTCACTTTGGTGAAAGACTATGTCCAAATTCATTTCCCTCATCTATTGGATTAGTGTTGCTACATCATTTAGTTTATTGTTAGAAGGAACCATAACTTGTTGCAAGGCCTCTTAGAGTATGCCATGATAACTAGGTGATACTTGAAGTAACTCCCATACATAAATCTTATCAAGAGTGTTCTTAAGGTGTTCAACAAGGTTATAGTCCTTTCCATTGTTTGTCGGCAAACAAGGAGAACTAGGCAAAATAGGATTAGGCAATGGTAATGAAACAAAAGGTTGTTGTTGTTGCTTATTGTTTCTTGTATTGCAAGTATGTGCAATGGTATTATAATTCTTTTGTTGTGAAGAATTACCATTGTTAGATGAATTCTTATCTTTTTTTCGTTCAAGGATGAGCACATGTTTGTTTTGAACTTGTGGTCTTTGCGAAGGGGGCTAAATTATGAGTTGTGGTGTGATGGTATTAACATTTTTGTATTTTGATTTTTCATGACAAGACTTCGTGGATGAACCTTATGAGATGAAGTCCTCAAGGGATTCATCTAACATGTCAAATTTATCACTACTAAAAGGCTTGGGGGGTAGGTCAACCTTTAAAAGAAAACTTGTCATCATTTTACTTTCTCTATAGTTCTCATTTGATTTTTTGTTTTGTTTTGATTTTATTTTTAATGAATACCAAATGTAATTGAGCATGTCTACTAATGTAAGAATGTAAAATTATAATGCTATCTATAACTAAAAGTGAAAGAAATTATTTTTCCCAATGTCGCTAAATCTATCTAAATAAATAAGAAATTATATGCAAGAACAATTTATTTCAGACTAACACTTTTGAGATTTCAAAACAGAGGTAGAAATGTTTATCTGGTAACAAAAACAACTCAAACTATTTTTTGTCAAAACTTGTATAGGGACTCATTTGCCACCAAAGGTGAATGGTTCCTAGTGCAGGTACTTACAGAGATCAGAAAGGCACCTGAAACACCAGAACTTTCCCAAAAATCCTATTAATTAATGTATCTAGGGACTCATTCACCACTAAAAGTTAATGGGTCCTAGTTTCATGGCTTTCTGAGTTTGATTTTAGTATCTCTAGGTTGGTTCTATGTATAAGCTTTCTCAGATCTGTAATAGTAAATGTTGTAACACATTTTCCAAGTATAAGGTCTCTAAATGTAAGTTTTTTTATGATTGAATGATGACTGAAATTAGAAAATCTATGATGCAATTTTGATCTAAATGCTTGAATGATAATCTCAATGTGAATAAAATTGAAAACTAAATGAAATTTAAACACCTTTTTTAGATTTTTAATCAATATAACCAATGCAAACATGCAATTTAATCCTACATGCAATGTTAACTAATGCAAAACAAAGAAACCCTAGAATGTAATGCAAACCTAATGCAAGCTAGGGGTCTATAATTTGATTGCACTCCAAATCAAAAACTAAGATGCTTGAAAAGGGGTCAGGTTCACCAAAATGAAACATCAAAAAATAGAGGGATGAGAAGAATGTTCCCAATCCACATTTTTCTATATTGCGTGTTTCATTCAAAAGATGAGATCCAAGAATCTTGAAAGAACTATCAACCCAAGAGGTGAACTGAATCAAGATTGAGGGATCTTGCAATCTTTCCTTTATGCAAGGACGAGATGGTGAGCTAGATTTTAATTTGGGGAGAAAGAATTAGGCTAATGAATAAACCCTTTAATCCTAGATCTAACACATGAAATGCATGGATTAAATGCAAAACAAAAATAAATTGCAACTTTTTTTGAGGAACAAGAAGGCAAGGATGTTGTGCACCTAGTGAAATAATAGTTTTCTGAGATGCTGATAGGGACTTATTCACCACCAACTTAGGCAAATGGGTCTTGGTGGGCCTATTCAAGGAGTTCTGAATGGGAAACAAAATCTTGAAATATTTGTAATCTACCACCCTTCGGCCCTTAATAGGGACTCATTCTCCCTTTAAGGTGAATGGATCCTACTAGGGTTTTTCCAAAAATATTTGAATCTAGGTTGCAACTTCCAAGTCTTCTCTTCTCCCTTGCACCTTGAAATTCCTATTTCTAAATCTAGATCTGCCTATAACCTACAAAACAAATTTGGTATCTTTTTGGTGGATAGGGTTTTTCCTTAGTCAAACCCCTTGTTGGTAACTAAACCTTTGACAATGAATAAAGATCTAAAACATGTAATTCTATGTGCAATATCAATCTTAAGTGTGTCTAAGACTAAGATCCAAGATAATGTAAAGGGAATTCTACCCAATTGTGTTAGGATAAAACCCTTGAATGCAATATGAACAATGTAGATGACTCACTAAAGCAGATGTCTAATCCCTCTAATGAATCATAAATCTAAAAATACCTCTTGTAGGCTACAAATAGGATGATTATAGAAGATGGAATCACTTAGGAAAAAATTCCTTAGGCTTGGTTGTATGAATTTTGCATCTCCTAATACCTATAATCCTTCATGATTCTCCATAGGCATGTATCATCAACCTTCACTAATGCTTGATCTCGAACACAAAGTGAGCTTGAAGATCTTGAAAGGCTACTCCAAAATTCAATTTTCCTTGAATGCTTTGTCTAATGAAAGTTCTTTGCCTCTTGCTTTCTTGTAATCTAGCTCTAGTTTTCTCTCTTAGGTGAAATTATGTAAAATTACCTAGTATTTATACTAAGTTATAGAATTAACCTCAAAATTTAAATATTTCAAGCCGACCTCAGATCTAGAAATGAAATTAATTAAAATCTCGCTAGAATGAAATTCAAATTGATGGCCCTTGTTAAGGGAAGACTCATTCACCAACTAGGGTAAATGGGTCCCGACACACTTTCCAAGACCAAGCTTTAAGGAGTGAAAAAAGGATCAAAAACCCGGTTGAAATATGCAAAGAAAGTGGGGTCCTATTAAGGGAGGACCCATTCACCCTTAGTGGTGAAAGGGTCTTGGATCTAATTTCTAGGACCTAGAACTTGGCACATTCAAGGTTATGTTAATTAATTCCTAGGTGTTGAGATTGATCTTCGAGAGGTGCAAATTAGAGGGCTTGAATTTGAATTAAAAGGGGAAATTAATTCTAATTAACCACAATTAATTAATATTACCCTAGATAGATGTGAAAGTGTGTTACACTTTACAACACCATAAATAAGGCTTGATTTAAGTATAATAGGGGTCCATTAGGCTTAATTAAATTTAATAGGCCTTAGAAGAGTGTGAAAATGTCTTGCAACACTTTAAAACACCTTTGTAAAAGGTAAAATTTAAATATATTTTAAATAAATAAGGACCCTAGAGAGGTGTGAATGTGTACAACACCTTACAAAACCACTCCAAAGAATAATAAAGTTAATTTTGTGTCAATAATTTCAAATAAAGTGTGAAAAGTGATTACTTTTTTCGACACTACAATGCCTACTTGTGTCAATAATTTCAAATAAAGTGTGAAAAGTGATTACTTTTTTCAACACTACAATGCCTACCTCTCCCACCCTACCTCTCCCATCCTACCTCTCTCTATCTAACTACATCTATCTATTGCTTGCACCTTACCTCTCTCTACCTACCTCTCCATATCTCCTTCTTTCACTCTTTATCTCCCTTGCTCTATCCATCCCACCCTACCTCTCCCTATCTCCCTCCTTCTCTCTCTCTCTCTCCCACCTTACCTCTCCCTCTCTCTCTACCTCTCTCCCAACCTCCTTCCCTCTCTCTCTACCTCTCTCCCTACCTCCTTCCATCTCTCTATGTCACACATACACATAGCCTATCCCCACCTACCCCTCACTTTATACCTCCCTCCTTCCATCTCTCTCATTCTCTGTATACCTATCTCTTCCACCCTCTATCCCTCCCACCCTACCTCTCCCTATCTCTTTCCTTCCCTCTTTTCTCCTTCCCTCTATCACTCCAATCCTAGCATTCCCTATCTCCCTCCTTCCCTCTTTCTCTCTCCCTCACACACACAATCCTCTCTCCACCTACCCCTCCCTCCCTCCTTCCCTTGTCTCCTCTCTCTCTCTCTCTATACCTACCTCTCCCACCCTACCTCTCTCTCTACCTACCTCTATTTATTCCTTCCACCTTATCTCTCTATACCTACCTCTCCCTATCTCCCTCCTTCACTCTTTCTCTCCCTCCCTCTATCCCTCTCACCCTACCTCTCCCTATCTCCCTCTTTCCCTCTCCCTCCCTCCCACCTTACATCTCCCTCTCTCTCTACTTATCTCTCGCTACCTCCATCTCTCTCTAGATTTTTTTTTATAATACAATATATAATATATATTGAAATATATTAATATTAATATTTATATAATATATATTAGAACATGGATCTTAGTTCAACATTGTGACATTAGAAGGTACTAGGATGGTTATCTCAAACATATTATTGGAAGGGAACTTATAAGGTACCTAATTTGTTTAGTTACATTACCACAAAGGGATCTATTAAACTATTAAAGTATCTTATAGGTCTTAGGGTCAATTTTACCGACACATAAGTAACACATTTAATCAACATGAACTAGTCTCTATCCAAATATATATACATAAACCAATACAAACTCATAATAAATCAAATTCCATTAGCTTTATTCAAGATCTATTCTTAGATACATTATTTATCAGACAAATATTAAACACACAGTAGTATAATATCCTATTATGAGTACACAACCTTCACATACAATAGCAACTAATAAAGCTTACCATAAAATTTCCCGCCTAGTTGAGCTTAATCCTAAGATAAACATAGTTCTAGGTACATAATTAAAGTAAGTAGACCATCCAAACATACTCAAAGATGTTCATAGTATCAAATCATAATGGATTAAGTTGACATCATCAATAAATGAAAGTAAATCTCCATAACTCATTCTTAGTTAGGTCATGGCCAAGTTTGGCATGCCTTGATTCTTGGAAGAATATACCTCCACAAGTCCTAAGGCTAACATATACCTTCTCACACTCCTCTCTAATCCAAGACATAAGGCGATAGGGCTCAATACACAAACACTAGTTTTTTTAGTTTACATAACTTTATTAGAATTCTCTTGTATTAACATCAAGATAGATCACAATGAAAGTGACTCTAAAATTTCATCCAGGATGAGAGTAGATTTTGGAAGGCCAAAAGACACAAAATATCTAAGTAAATAATGTTAGTGATGACAAACTACCTTTTTATAAGCTTAGACCTATATATTGGGAACACATTAATTGGAAGACGAGTTCACCATTATCTAATGCCAATTTTAGCTTCAAGTTGATGCATAATAATGAGGGAGAGATAATAAAGTTTTGGAATAATCCCAAACCTTGTATTTATCCTCTAAAGCTTCCATTGGCGGTAGTTAAGTCCCCTAGATGGGGGCAATACGATATTTTTCCAACATGATTATTCAATACCTTGCAAATGGTCAAATTATTTCCAACAAGTAAATCCATGTTACCTTCCTACAAATAAAACCGTGTTTCATGTTGAAATTTATAAATCTCACCCTTATGCAAGTTGATTGGTGATGTAGATCCTATGTAGTGGTTTACATTACAAATTAAAAGTTTAATTATTTTGAAAACATCGTACATGAGCCACAAGCTGAGTGAAATTGAGACCTACTTGAAAATAAAGTCTAATTCACCTACATGAATCCCAAAATATTATAGGCAATATAATGCTTAGATATGAATGTAATAATCCATATGGATTTGCATATGATCTCCATGGATGACCTCCCATAAAAATAAAAAATTATTTATTGCCAAAATATGGTGTTATATATAAAAATGTATTTGTCAAGTATTTTGAGTATAGTTGTGAGGTTGATTTTTCTCCAAGATGCAATTTTGGAGAGAAGGTTACCACAACATTTGTAAATTAGAAAATGAAAGGGAGTGGATTTGCAAGAATATTTTGATACCATATTGAAACAACCAAGATTATCTTACAAGATCAAAATACATTTCACAAACAAGAATTTTAAGGTAAAATATTATCAAACTTAACATATAAAATCATAAAATAAATTTAATATAAATTCAAGGATTAGGAGGTGAGAATGTAGAAATAAAAGTTTGACTACCCGAGCGCCAAATGTGAAACATGCGTAAATCTATAGGGACAAGTGTGGGGACACTTATATAGTTTACATGAGATGAGAAAAAAGTGATATGCCTATTCAAGTGAGTTTAAAAGTAGTGCAAATATGACCAACTAGGTACAAGGTAAAAGTAATCTAACTAGGTAATAACTCTATTCACACTAAAAATCCTCACATATGTGAGAGCTATCACATGTCAAATCACACATACCCACAGCCATTTTCACACATATGAGAACTTTCAATATCCATTATTCGATTAAATTAAGATAATCTTAACTATCCCAATATCTTTGATCCTTGGACTCTCAAAGTGCATCAATCATAAGATCCCACTTGGAGGCTTTTCCTTCCTCTAAATTGTTCAAGCATCCTCAACCATTAGTCTCTAAGATCAATCTCAACCATTGATCAAGTATCCTCTCAATCTAGAAATCAAACCATCCTCAAGCCATTCTCAACAAGTGTGGGGAATGTAAAGTCATGTTTTTGGTTTAAAGAGTAATTACATAACTTCAATCACACAATCACACATATTGAGCACAACCACATAAACTCTTGTGTTTGCAACAAAAGTTCTTGAGAGGTCTTCTACAAGGCTTTTCAACATTGGGTGCACTACCTCTTACACTCAATTGAAGGTGTGTTTGGAGGAAAGAAAAAGTTTCATTTTATTGTACTTTCTTTTTTATTTCATGTATTGTTTATTCTTGTTCACAGTAATAATTCCCATGTTGCAGGGACATTTATAAACCTTTTTATTTTGTTAAAACCTTCTACTTAGATAGACTTCTAGAATTTTCTACTTATTTGATTAGATAAAAAAATTCACTCTTTTCATTTGGATTTTACTATTTTAATGATAGTTTTTAATCAATTTGTAGTTACTGATTTGTTTTAAATGTATGATAGATGTTACTCATAGCATAATTTTTATATTTTTAAAGTTTTTAATATAACATTCATTGTGAATTAAAAAACAAGAATCATTGTCCATTTATGTATTGCTTGAATATTTGAAGCATTTACTTTCCATGTTGACTACTTGTTTTACTTTGGGATGCATCCTCATAGTAGTTTCCATGCACATTAACATGGGAGAAATTGTAAGGGTAAAAGTCACTGCACTTATGTTTTGGAACCACTTCAACAAGATTATCATTTCTGAAATATTAATTCTACAAAAAAGGCATATACCATGTTAAATTCGTGTCATGACCTTATCCTTGCATGTCGATATTACCAATCACCCACAAGAACAATTTTTGGTCCCTAGAACTCCCATTCAACACACTATTAAATTTATGATTGCATATTTGATCCAAGGCATTTCCATGTGTGTCCAAATTTGAACCTTGGAACTTTGAAACTCAAATATCAATTTAAACATTCCCAACTTCTTCCTTCTTTCCATTGTGAGATGATATAGTGCATATTTCTATAGATTTATATCCTATATTGTCGTAATAAGGAAACTCCTTATCCATTAGAAATCATAGAGCAATAATGTAAGAAACCCTAGAAGGGAGGAAATCAAGAGGTTCATAGAGCATTGTTAAGTGCATTATCAACTTCAATAATCATCCTATACGTATGTCCTACCTACCAGCTATTGTCTTAAATCTTTGTTCATTGAATTGTTAAATTAGTTTTCCTAGGGTCTTGATCAAAGGAGAACAAATCCTTGCCTAACAAGTTTCTAAATGGTGTCTATTGGCATCAACCCACTTCAAATACAAATACGAGTTGAGGGACATTTGCAATAGTTTTCAACTCTCTACCAATTCATTTAATTAGGTCAAGTTCTATTATGCATGCCAAGTTCACTTCTCTAGGTGTAGATATTAGTTTCTCGGGCATTGATCTACATCAAAGTGAAGTACAATCAATGTTACACATGATGAAGTGTTCCATCTTCACAAAGTCTTATCGTTGTACATATTAACAAATCTTCTCCCACCATTTTTAATAATATATTTTTCATCCCAATTTTAAATAGATATATTTATTCGTTTACTTTTTATAAAAGCAATTATATATTTGTTATTCCAAGCCCAACTCTAAATTTTAAAATTCTATTATTATTTAATTATTTACATAATAATATATATATAATTCCTATAGATTACAATTAAATAAATTAAAAACTCATTAAAAAACTCACTCTTAAACATTGTTCCTCCAATCTTTACAAACAACTCTGTTATTCTAATCTCTTTGGAAATATTTGTTTTCCTTAACTTAAAATCAGCTTCATGAATTATTCATTCTTCCATCCACATCTTAAAGTAAACTAAGATTTATTCAAGAGAAAAATAGCTATGATACTTCTTTAAATAAATAAAAGTGGTATGATAATTTTTAAAAAAATATTAAAAAGAGATACATTTTGTTACTTTTAAATGTATTCTTCCAGTCAAAGTAACTTGGACATAAAATTAAACATTGTGTATGACGTAAGGCACAGCGAGATCTTTCCTTGAATTTACGTACAATGCAATGAAAAATGGATTTTAGTGAAATTAAAATAACTGATAAGATTTCATATATAAAGAGAACTTAGGTACAATAAATAACCGGACATAAAAAACAATATATGTTTTTATTAATCTAATTTAAAAATACTGGTGATCAGATCTTTACCAAATAACTATTAAAACTTTTTTAACTCTGAATCTACCTTTCTAACTCTGAATCTATCTTTCTAACTTTAAAAAATGGGAAAAAAAAGCAGTTAAGCTATAACAAGAAACAGCTGAGATACATGAGATTGACAAAGAATCTTATTTTCATAGTTTATCATTTTATAATAATTTTTTGGAACCCATTTTCTAATTTCTTTAAGTTTTAATTTTTGGGATGTCTATTAAATTGATCAGATTTATCAGGTAGTCCCTTATATTCTGTAGGGCGTCGGGTGAACTTTTCTGACGTGACTGGTGACCTCATGACCTCTTGCCACCTCTTACTTTCAATAAAATGCTTTAACCAATCAAACTAGACCTCTGACCCTTCATAATAATAATTTTATAAAAAAATAAAATACAATTTAAAAATTTTTAAAATGAAAATTATTTATATTATTAAATTATTGGAAAGTGAATTTTTTCATTAAAAAATCCTAAATTTAACTATTAACTAATCCGTGAAAAACTTAACATAAAGTTAATGGACCCTTAGTCTACTGGGCCCTTAGTCTACTGGTGAAGTTGAAAGGTTCTAAATGAGTCCACAAGAGATCAAGTCTTGCTGAGTGCAAAAACTCCGACAGCAAAAAAGGGATGACAAAAAAATTTGTGAATGACCTCCATCAAAAAAAAAAAAAAAACTTAACATAAACCAATAAAATATTGACAATCAATCAATCACCATTATTCCCTTCAATTTTATTGTAGTAAACAATCATATCAATCAGATCGAATCCCATGACTTTAGCTTATTAGACATAAGATATTATCTCTATCTTGATGAAGTCACAAATATATTTGCCGAATAATTAAATATTTTATTGATTCTCCCTACCGAAGAAATAGGATTATGGTGACTTAGTCCAGCCTGTCAACAAATCTCACACACCCCGTCGCAATATGATTTTTCATATTCTTTACTTAGATTGAACTCTAGAAAGTCACCTTAATTATATATATATAGCTTCCTTTGTACATGCAAAATGGAAGCCACAAAAAGTTTACAAAAGGCTTAGAAGTTAGAACGAGTGACAAATTCCATTAAGAAATATTTTCAAATATAGCAATGGGAGGCTTCTCTAAAGCTGCAGGGTTTGGGATACCATGCTTCAGTATTATTGTACTTATTGTTGTATCTGTGTCAATATGTTCAGCTCGTCCCTTACCTGCCTCCATTAATAAAGCTCCAGTTGACAATCCCCACCATAGCAAAAGAGAGGTTATGGTAGATATTGAATTGGATAGCTTTGTAGGGAAGGGTCCCTCTGGTTACACATTCTCTATGTTGCCTAAAAAGCCTGTTTTTCACTCTGGACCATCCCCTCTTCACAACAATATTCCTGCTGAAAGTATTTCAACTCAACCCTAAGTAGTTTTTGCGTTGATCATACTATCATTACACATGAATATCAAGGTTGGAGCGCAGTTGTCCAAGAAAGAAATAGAGTATATTAATGTTTTCAGAGGATAATGTAAAAAATGTTTTTTTTGCAGAAGGAAGCAATATTATATGATTTCTATTCTTGCATGTTTGATGTTACAACCCACCAAGTTACTTCCAGTATGTAACATTGGAAACAACATAATTCTTCCATTAATTGTCTTACAATATCTTGACTGGAATATAAAAGGAAGCTGCACATAATGGGTAAGGGGTATCTTAGTTAAGTATTTTACGATCAGAGTTGAATCAATTATGATAGTTATATGGTATAAGTATTCTGGCTGTTATTCAAATAAATGTTAATAAAATGAAATGAAATAAACTTAAACTTAAAGGAATTTTACATATCTTTTGAATTTTTTTAAATAGTTGAAGAATAAAATTTTTAGAAGTTGAAGAATAAAATTTTGATTTTTGAATTGTTCTTCTTATTATTATTTTTTCTAAAAATCAGTTACACCAATATTCTTATTTTCTAATCCTCTGGTCAATGAAATATATGTTTCCTTGTCATCTTTTACCGGTCAAAAAGGATAAATGACTAGGTTAACCAAGGGAAAGGTCTTGACGGGTCTTGATGGAAAATCACAAGCATTTCTCTGCATTTTATAATTCTAGTGACAATATTGTTAAATCTCCACCTAGACAATCCAAATCTGCTTTAAAAGTTATTGGTTCTGAGATAGAGAAAACCCTTTACTAAACTCACTTAGTATTTTAGAGTTTCAGTTTTAATGATTTAAGAACAGTAAAGCAGTGTTTCATGTCTTTTTACAAATTCAAAAGTCAAATCAAGTTATTCGCAGAGCACAAGTCAATATTGATAATTCTTTTGTTGAGAGTCAAGGATCGAGAGATATCCATTCTACTAAAATCGTTTGAGATATGATTTTAGTCTTCATGTCTTATATCACACCTCTAAAAGTTTGAACCATACTATCTGACATAATTAACGAACATGCTATAACCCTCACCAATTATATCCAACCCTTAGAACTACAATCCTTTAATATGTTCTTAATTTTCATTTGAATTTTTTTACTACGAAATTCAAACATTAAGATGAATTATGTAAAAAAACAGAAGCCTTAAAATAATTTTGTTGCTATCCAATGCAATCTTAAAAGGTATCCATCTGGTTATGAGGTCATGTATCTCTTTAGATACCTAGAAAAGGTGCAAAACGATAGAAGAGTTTGAAAAATGGGTATGAGGTAGGTTATAATTTGGACTTTAGTTCAAAAATTAATCACAAGCCAGCACATACCTTAACAGGCCGTGACATGATTGATCGGGCTCACAAAGGAGTGGGGAAGAGCTTTTAACTTCAAGCTATTTTTGTTTTGTTTTCTCCATTTAGCAAATCAACAGTGAAATAAGTCTACACCCGTAACAGTCAGTTTAACTAGTATAATTACCTTCAACTACCACCGAGCACATTGATTTCAACTGCCACTGAGCACATTCATTGCATCGACCTTCATAATAATCACAAAATGATTTTTCCGAAGAGGTGTGAAAGGTAAATAAAAGAAAAGTGCAATAAATGTTTTTTCCCAAAAGGTGTGAAAGGCAAATTAAAGAAAAGTGCAATAAATGATTTTTTTCAAAAGGTGTGAAAGGTAAATTAAGGAAAAGTGCAATACGTACGATGAAAGGTAAATTAAAGAAAAGTGGAATGAGTACATCCAAGAGGTGTGAAAGGTAAATTAAAGAAAAGTTTGATTTTTTTGCATATACTATTGTAATATATGAGGTCAGTTGGTAGAGTATTTTAAAAATGATGTTTGTTCAACAAAAGTCTCAATGAAAAAGTGACAGTTTCCAATTAATTATATTCACTTATAAAGATCCAAAAACTTTGCAATAAGAACAAAGAGTTAGAAATAGAAGATAAATATAAATTAAATAAATAATATTATATAAGAAAAATAATATATAATATAATATATAATAATAATTATGTAATTTATATATCTAATATTAATACAATAATAAATATAAAATATATTATATATGATTTAATTTGTATTATATTTGACATAGATTATATATTGATTATATATTTGTATGTTGATATAATGTATACTCTATACAAATATATTAATTACTAAATATATAATTTTAGATTATATATTTTAAAATAATTTAATATGTTTATTTAATTTGTACTATATAAAAATATATTAATTAGTAAAAACATATATTAATTTATGTTAATTTAATTTGTACTATATAATATTGTAATAATAAATATATACAAAATATATACTATATATTGTTTTATATTTATATGTTAGTTTAATTTATATTATAGAATCATATATTATTTAACAATTATATAATTTTTTATCTATATTTAATAATTTGTCATATCTCCTCGATATTTTGTTGATCATTTTGCATGACCCTTAGTCCCGATGTAATTTGGACTAGAGGTGGAACTATAGATTTTAATATGTGGACATATATAAGTGTGTGTGTTAAATATGAACCTTGATGTTATTATCATTAAATATGATTATCAAACTTATTATGCTATTTTAATTAAATGCATTAAAAAATTTGATTAACGAGGACAAATGATTTGTTTGTTGTATTGGTGTGAGGTTTGTCATTGGATGCAAGTACTAGGGGTGCAAAGTGAGGCAGATTATGTGGTTTCGTTGGTGGAGAGATAGACAATTGGTATGCATTCTAGTGTTGACCATATCTACAGATTCCAATAGCTGGAGGTTCATTCAACCTAAGATTTTATTTTATATATTTTTCTAGAGTTACTTTACTCGGCTAGGTAGAGCCATTAGATCCATTTAAATATATCGATTATTTTGATAATGCTCAAATTGGTAGATTTAATTAAGGTCTATGAAAGAAGACGGTAAATTAAAATAAATAAATATCTAAAGGTGAATAAATAAATTAAGTTATATTTAAGAAAATAATATAAAATTATAAAATTATGAATTATATAATTGATAGCTTCAGTATTAAAATAACCACAATTTTAAAAAATGAAATAGCAAAACATTCACCGTTTATAGCAAAATCGATACTCCATTGAACCCTTGAATAATTAAATAAAGTCTTTCATCAAACAAATAAGGAAAGATAGAGAAGGATGCAAAAAAAAAGAGCGATGATTTCACGAGAGAGGAAGGGCAACGTGAGACAACTGAGCAAGGAGGTTATCAAGAATCCTTAACCAAGGAGAGGAAGAGGTGTAGTTGGGTCACAGAAGAGCACATCCAAACTTTTAAGGAGGCCTGGCAACCCCTGCAACCACTGCCCATGGTAGGAAGGGATGTTGACCAACATAGCATGGAGAAACTCATCTCTCTTCTCCTTAAATTGACTAGGAGAGGTCTCATTTTGGGGAGAGAAATTTGGGAAAAGAGAAGCAGAGGTGTGGATGAAATTTCAATAATTGTTCAGAGCCAGCATCAACTAGGGCATCCTCCATTGTCTCTACAATTGCCTTTACCTTCAAGCATAGGCAATCTAAGTTCTTAATCTTTGATTTAGTTAAGAACAAGATTTGCAATACTATTTCAGTGATAAGCTTAGATATAAGTGTTTTAAAATTTCTTATTTGAATGTTGAAATAATGGAAAACTATGGTTGTCCTCATGTTTGTTTAACATCACTACTATGTTAGCCTTCAATCTTGGTAGATGAACAACATTATCTGAAAATAACATTAGAGAGAGGGTTACAATATAATATTTTCTTTTGACAACAATCTCTGCCTAAACATATTACCAAAATTTAACCCAAGACATGGTTGGGTGTGCAATGTGTGATTAAATGGTCTCATATGGTCAAGGTATAGGAGATGAATATTAGCACTTGTTGTATGATTTAGATAAAATAAGTTAGGAATGGAGGAGAACATAGGGTAATCAATTGATGGCAACAATCATTTTGTATAAGTAACTAGGAGGGTAAGTTAAGGTAGAATAGATAAACTACTACCATGGAGATTTGGCTTACCTCATACTTAGCCTATTCTCCTATCTAACTAAAGCCTTACTAAACTAGTTGGATGCAACCCCAATAAATTTTACCTTTAAAGGTAGTGGCCCCTTAATTTTTGACCAACATTACCTTGTCCCAAAAAGGGGAAAGAGCATAATCGTGCATTTAAGAGAAATTGACAGAAGTACATGAACACTTCTAACTATTGTCTTAAAGCATTTAGATGTCTTATATTTATAAATATTTTCTGCCAACATAAACGTTTTGTGGCCCCAAGTTAGATAAATCATGTTAGAATTAAAGAGTTAATCTCATTTAAAACTTGTAGCTATTAACTCGTATAAAAATGTGACCATATAGAGCAATCACATTTAAAATTATAGTTGATATCTCATATAGAGTTAAAGATTAAATCTCATTTAAAACTTGCAGCTATTAACTCGTATCAAATGTTACAATATAGAGGCAATCTCATTAAATCTTGCAACTATTAACTCATATCAAAATTAAAGAGTAAATCTCATTTAAAACTTGAAGTTGTAACTCATATCAAAGGTAACAATGTGGAATAGATCTCAACTTAGTCCTCGTAGCTGATAATCTATCCATGAAGATTTTGGTCAAAAAGGCATTATAGCCTTAATTTCCTAACCATTGGGTATGAAAGGATGTATTTATACCTCAATGGGGAATTACCTTCTTAGTAGACTACATGGAAGTCTACATAGCAAGAAGAGTAGGATATTTCTTCCCATATGTGTCTTAAGGAATTGATCTTTTTTTAATATAATGGTGCACCCAAAAATCTATTACCATTATATTTAAATCTATTACCATCAAATAAACATACTAGATTATGGCACTAAGTACTAACCACACCATACCCCTCTACATTGTTGGCTGCTAAGTCAACTATCCATACAAAAGACTACAACTAATATGATAAGCTGACTATTTAGGCAGTCATTCTCATTTAAATGAGTACTTCTATTAATGCCATCCTTGCTAGTCCATGACTTGAATTATTTTTGTAGGATCAATAAATCAGGTATCCTTCAGATACTATCCAGGGAAGAAGAGCCTTCTTCCTTCCCATCAGAAGGTGACTAAGGGTAAGAAATACTCTTCATAGAATATATAGCAATGTTGTACTTGGCAGTAGCTAGGGGGGGAACCTATTGACCTTCAGTTGGAAGCCTACTTTTGGTCTAGTGCTAAGCATCAGCTAGGGAATTAGTATTTTCTCAAGATAGACGATAGTCTAGGAGTAGTAAAATGCTCGAGATGGATGATAGACTAGGAGAACTACTATGCTTGAGATGGAAAATGGTCTAGGGGCGGTACCAGGCTTGAGATGGATGGTGGTCTAGGGGTGGTACTAGCTCGAGATAGATAGTATTCTAGGGGAAGCACTATGCTCGAGATGGACAAGAGTCTAGATGTAGTACTAGGCTCGAGATGGCCATTAGTCTAGGAGCATTTCATGCCAATGATGGTTACCCTAGATGCTTAGCCAATATATGGACAACCAGTAGGTGGATTCCCAACCAGCTAAAGTAGGTAGAACTAACTCCCTTTGTATTGTCATAACCGTTGGAAAAGGAATTATAAGTTTACCATAACTACGTGCACCTTGGGAAAAGGGTCACTAGGAAGTCATATTGCTCATACTTAAGGGTTTGAATGACGAATCTCTCTCTTTCTCTCTCACCATGGGCCGCATAATCCGCTTGGAAGGGTGGATAGGGATTGAATCCACTATGGATGGGATCATTTTGCACCCCACCATAACTAGACAGGCAGGGACATGGACAAGTCATGTACCACAATCATGGAGGTATGTTCAACTCTGTTAGCAACATGCTTTATTGATTAATGCAATAAATTATATTAATGGTTATGTAATGGGCATGATGATAATGCTATAGCTGATCTCAATCATTGTTATTTTTCTTTATGAATCTTTGCAAGGATGTTGTAATGGGAGAAAAAAAAGTGCAAAAATTCTCTTCTTCATTGGGTTGTTTTTACATTGGTATCAAAGCCTAGAACTTGACACTAGGGCCTAGGTGCTCTCTCTCTTTCATTGCACTAATGAGACTACTTGTTATTCACAGTCATGGGTCGTGGGAAGCAAGGAAAAGGGAAGAAGAAGTCCTCGAAAATACATCCGCAACAAAATAAACCAGAAGGATCCAAGACCACTACTATCGCATGGCCAAAAACTGAAACTGAAACCATGTCTGACATAGAGCCATTGGTAGAGACTATTAAGCGATTGAAAATATAAAAAGGAAAGAAAATGGTGAAACTAGATGATAGTCATGAACCACCAAAGGGATTCCCATGGAAAAATCCAAAACCCAAACCCTCAGCTATTAGGGACTTCCCTTTTGGTTGTGGATGCAATGCTCCAATCTTGTCTAAGGAAGTAATTGCATAATACAACCTTGCCCATGCTAATATGTCTGTAACTATGGAAACCTTTGATGAGGAAGAATCTGAAGAGGAGGAGGCACCTACTCTATAATTGGAATTACGTATAAGACAATGAATTAGTACTAAATAAACATCGTCCCACTTTTTGTAAAAGTTGCTAACTATTAAAGATATATATATATATATATATATATATATATATATATACTATTTATCAAGGAGTTATGGTGAATGATAATGGAATATTTAATGATGTGAATCTTATGTTGAGTATGAATTCCTCCTAGATTCTAAATATGATATAAGACAATATTTAAACAAAATAACTAAAGACACTTAAATAACACTCTCTTTTCCCTTGCAGAACAAAATAAATTCAATGAAGAGAACTTTGAGGAGGGGAACAAGCCCTAGCCTTGCCAAAATGTTGCATGCAAGTAGGGGTGGGTCATCTCCACCTCCTACCATACCTCAAGACTTACAAGCTAAATTAAACACACTTCGTGCAAAATAGCATCACAAGAGTAGAAGATTGAGGAACTAATGAGGCAAAAGGAGCAAGGCACTAACGACAACACTGGCCTAGGAACTAATCACAACATTGTCATTGGAACTGAAGAGTCAGATAGGGAGCACAATGTGAACACAAGTCAGGAACATGAGAGCAGCTCCATAATTCCCACCTATAGTCACTCTCAATCAAAGTCACAATGAGGAGTGGGAAAAGATCCACTAATTCAAGAATTGAAGAAAGTGCAAGCACCTAAGTTTGATGGGACTAGGGGTGGGGATGCCACTGAAGCATGGCTCATAGGAATGAATAAGTATTTTGAATTGATAGAATTGAGTGCCAATACTAAGGCCAGGATTTCCATTTATCACCTAGAAGGAGAAGCCTCTCTTTGGTGGGAACATTTGGCGGAAATCAAAAACTATGATATCAATCAACTAACTTGGGAAAAGTTCACCAAATGGTTTCACAAGGAGTACCTTCTCATCATAGAGACCAAAAGATGACCAAATTCCATTCACTGCGCTAAGGCGAAATGTCAGTAGCTGATTATAAGTCCAAATTCATGAGCTTACTCTATCATGTGCCCTATATGAAGGAACAAATGGAACAGGTGAACACGTTTATCTTGGGATTGAATAAGAATATTTTGTATGCAACCAAGCTCACTCGATCTAAAAGCTTAAACTAGGTAGTGGAGGTAGCTTTGGTTGTTGAAGAAAAGCATAAGAACAAGCAAGAACACAAACAAAATCCTTATTCCTCCAACCACTTTGATAATAAAAAAATTGTTAATCAAGAAGCTAAAGAAAAAGGAAAGGCTTCTCAATAGACTAAGAGGGGCCAAAATTATAGGGAAAATACTAGGTCAGAAGGTCAAAATGATAAAGGAGACAAAAGGAAAAAATCATTTAGGCATGAGGCACAAGGTGATTCCAAGAGAGGCAAGGAAGCCTAAAAAAGACTAGTGAGTGGATATTGGGCATGTGGAGGTGATCATTATATGAGTGAGTTTCCAAAGAATCAAAAAAAACTCACCTAACCCACTGCTAGGTTTTATGCAGCCGTGGATAATCATCAAGCGAATCAGCAAGCTCCATTGATAGAACTTCAAGGTACGCTTCTCATCCAACCCATTTCTATTCTGGAAGATTTAGGAGCCACATATAGTTTTATTTCCTCCCATGCTATTCAAAAATGTAAAATTCATCATAAGAGTCTTAGTAGAGAGGATATGGAGGTTGAGTTTGGGTCGGGTAAGACACAAAAGATCAAATCTTGTCTACGAGGAGCTGAGATTGACCTAGGGATTATAAGGACCAAGGTGGATTTATGGATCACTCCATTAGGGTCTTATGATTTAATCCCTGGGATGGATTGGTTCCAAAAGCATGAAGCCAAGTTGGATTGCTACAACAAGAAGATCAAATGTCTAGATGACCAAGGGAGGTTAGGGGTTCTTTAGGGGATTAGAAGACTAGTGATGGTAAGAATGATCTTAGCCATGCAAGTCAAAAGGGTACTGAGAAAGGGGAGTAAAATATATCTAGTAAAGGTAGAAGAGGGTAATGATGATCCCACACCTAGCATTGAAGACCATCCTATTCTCCAAGAGTACCATGATGTCTTCCCTCAAGAATTGCCAAGATTACTTCCTAAGTGATGGATAGACTTCACCATAGATCTAGTTCCAAGGGTCGATCCTATCTCAAAATCCACCTATAGAATGAAAACTTTTGAATTACAAGAGCTTAAGATGCAGTTGCAAGATCTAATGGAGAAAGGCTTGATACAGTCTAGTGTGTCTCCTTGGGGAGCTCCAGTGTTGCTGATTAAGAATAAGGACAAAAAACTGAGGTTGTGCATCGATTATCGGATGTTGAACAAGGTAGCCATTCAAAAAAAATATCCCCTACCTAGAATTGATGACTTATTTGACAAATTGAAGGGAGCTAAAATATTATCCAAGATAGATTTAAGGCCAAGTTATCACCAGTTAAGAATTAGGGATGAAGATATTCCAAAGACAACCTTTAGAACTAGGTATGGCCATTATGAATTTTTGGTGGTTCCTTTTAACCTAAAAAATGCCCCTTTTACTTTCATGAGCCTCATGAACCATGTTTTCCATGACTACTTTGACAAATTTGTACTAGTGTTTCTAGATGAAATTCTAATCCACTCTAAAAGTTTTCAAGAGAATGAGAAGCATTTAAGAATAGTCTTGGAAAGGTTGAGAGATCATAAATTATATGGAAAATCGTCCAAATTTTCTTTCTTTCAGCCTAAAGTGCACTATCTAGGACATATTATATCAGCCCAAGGAATTGTAGTGGGTCCAGCCAAGGTGCAAGCAATTGTAGAATGACCTATTCCTAAAAATGTGACCAAAGTAAGAAGCTTCATAGGTTTGGCAGGATATTAGCGATGGTTTGTAGAGAAATTCTCCAAGATAGCTAACCCCATAACCTCCCTTCAACGAAAGGGAAATAAGTTTGAATCGACAGAAAAATGTGACATTGCATTCCAAAAGTTGAAGGAAGATCTTACCACCACACCAATTTTGCAAGTGCTTGATCCAGACAAAGAATTTTTAGTTTGGAAAAATGCTTCATTGGATGGGTTAGGTGGAGTGCTAATGAAAAATGGGCAAGTGATTGCTTTTGAGTCTAGGAAATTGAAGGATCATGAACACAACTATCCCACCTATGACTTGGAGATGGCATCAATTATGCTTGCCTTGAATGCATGGAAACATTATTTGGCAGGAATACCCTTCAAGTTGACCACTGATCATAAAGGACTCCAATATTTGTCCACCCAACCAGATTTGAATGCATGTCAAAGAAGGTGGTTAGAATTCTTAATAAACTATGAGATGGATATCTCATATGTTAAAGGAAAATAAAACCATGTTACAAATTCCTTAAGTCGAAGGTCTAAACTAGCTACAATCTCATAGCTGAAGTTCAAACTACTAGAAAAGATCAAGCAAATGCAAAAACTAGATCCCTTTTGTCAACAAATGAGGGTAGAAATACAACGAGGGACTAATCTAGCTGAGTACCATGTGGGAAATGATGGAATTCTCTATTACTTGAACTGAATTTATGTGTTAGAAGAGGGTGGGTTGATAAATAAAATTCTTGTAGAAGGCCATAATGTGCCTTATCAAGCACATTCTGGGGTGACTAAGATGTATGTGGACCTAAAAACTTATTACTTTTGGCTAGGAATGAAAAACGAAATAGCTTGCTATGTCACCAAATGTCTTGAATGTTAGCAAGTTAAAGCAGAACATTGCCATCCCACTGAAACACTATATCCTCATGATATACCACAACATAAGTGATTAGTAATCTCCATAGATTTTGTGACGGGATTGCCTAAAACTTGGCATCAACACTATAGTATATTAGTGGTGGTTGATAAAATAACCAAGGTAGCACACTTCATACTAGGCAATGTGAAGGATGATGCCCTACTTTTGGCTAAAATATTCATAAAGGAATTCAATAGGATACATGGGATTCCTAAGGTAATCATCTTGGATAGGGATAAGTTGTTCACTTCCAGGTTTTGGACCTCTCTTATGACCACACTAGGAACAAAACTCAATTTTAGTACAACTTACCACCCTGAAATGGAGGGCCAAACCAAAAGAGTTAACCAAGTTATAGAGGACATTCTTAGAATGTATGCCATGGATAAACACACTAAGTGGGAGGAATATCTGCCATTAGTAGAATTTGTATATAATAATTCATTCCATTCTTCCATCCAAATGGAACAATTTGAAGCATAGTATGGTGACTAAGGGTAAGAAATACTCTTCGTAGAATATCTAGAAATATTATAGTTGGCGGTAGCTAGGAGGGGAACCTACAGACCTTGAGTTGGAAGACTACTTTTGGTCCAATGCTAAGCATCAGCTAAGTGATTAGTACTTGCTCGAGATGGACGATAGTCTAGGAGTAGTACAATGCTCAAGATGGATGATAGACTAGGAGCACTATTGTGCTTGAGATGGAAAATGGTCTAGGGGCAGTACCAAGCTTGAGATGGATGGTGGTCTAGGGGCAATACTAGCTTGAGATGGACAATAGTCTAGGGGCAGCACTATGCTTGATATGGACAAGATTCTAGAAGTAGTAGTACGCTCGAGATGGTCATTAGTCTATGAGAATTTCACACCAATGATGGTTACCCTGGATGCTTAGCCAATATATGGATAACCAGTAGGTGGATTCCCAACCAGCTAAATTAGGTGGAACTAACTCCCTTTGTATTGTCATAACTATTGGAAAAGGAATTATAAGTTTACCATAGCTAGGTGCACCTTGGGAAAAGGGTCACTAGGAAGTCATATTGCTCATAGTTAAGGGTTTGAATGACAAATCTCTCACACACACCACAGGCCACGTAATCCACTTGGAGGGGTGGATATGGATTGAATCCACTATGGATGGGATCATTTTTCACCCCACCACAACCAAACAAGCATGGACATGGAGAATTCATGTACCACAATCATGGAGGTATGTTCAACTCAGTTAGGAACATCCTTTATTGATTAATGTATAAAATTATATTAATGGTTATGTAATGGACATGATGATAATGCTATAACTGATCTCAATCATTGTTGGTTTTCTTTATGAATATCTGCAAGGATGTTGTAATGGGAAAAAAAATGTGCAAAAATTATCTTCTTTGTTCGGTTGTTTTTACATAATTGTTATTATGCAATATAATATTTATAATATTATACATGATTATATATAATTATATATATTATATACAATGTAAGTTGTATTATACACAATACAT
The DNA here is from genome assembly GCA_007115665.2 of Sequoiadendron giganteum. NCBI lineage: Eukaryota > Viridiplantae > Streptophyta > Pinopsida > Cupressales > Cupressaceae > Sequoiadendron > Sequoiadendron giganteum. The sequence continues at coordinate 611,358,550 of CM021108.1, read as the reverse complement.
ATTATATTTTTTTTTTAGCTAAATACATATAATAAATTAACTATAACACAAATTTTAAAATACGTACATATATTATATATTAATTATATTTAAATGCTAATTTTATTTGTATTATATTGAAATATATTAATTAGTAATCTTATTAATTTAATATTTGAATGTAATTTTTATTATAGAATATAATATATATATTATATATTATAAAAATCTATAATTAAGAATTCTTATAATTATTGTATTATATGTAATATAACTATACATAATAATGTATGATATATGTTAGATTATATAACTATGTCTTTTTAATAATTTATATAATATTAATAATTATAGTAATCATTTATTTATATTTAATAATTGTTATTATAGGACAATAACAAATATAATGTAATTTGCATTATATATAAATATAAAAATATTCTATAATTTGTGTTATAATTAAAATATTATGTGTATTTACCAACCAAATAATTTATATAATATTAATAATTATAGTGATCATTTATTTATATTTAATAATTGTTATTATAGGACAATAAAAAATACAATGTAATTTGCATTATATACAATACATATTACATGTTATTTGGTTGGTAAATACACATAATATTTTAACTATAACACAAATTATAGAATATTTTTATAAATTGTATTATATTTATATGATAATTTATTTATTTTTAAATAAAAACGGGTAAAAACTTTATTGAAAACAAGAAAAAGACAATACAAAGGGATTAGGGAACCCGAAGGCTCCCAAGAAAGAAAGCACAACCACACTTAACCAAAACAACAACCCCCAACCACCCCGCCACAAACACCTTAAATGTCCATATCATCAGCAATGACCCTCTCTAATTCATGACAATAATCAGGGGATAAATATCCCCACTCCTCAATATTCCAATCATCATCGTTTTTTGAAGCCCACTTAGCCAAACTGTTAGCAAACCTATTCCATTCACACAAAACGTGAGAAAAAGACACTGCTTCTAATGTAGAGCATATTTGAAAAATCTAATGCACCACCAAGGCAAGCTGCCAATTGACCTCAACCACCTTTTTCTCATGTAACAAATTAACCATAATCTATGAGTCAGATTCAAGGATAATCCTACTCCAAACCAAAGCACAAGCACACTTAATAGCCCTGAGAATCTCCAACCCCTCCATAAGTTTGTTAGAATACTGCCCTTTGTGAATGGAGAAAAATAAAATAACTGAGCCAGAACCATCTCTTCCAACTCCAACAATCCCAGAAGGCCTAGGATTACCCCTAGAGGAGCCATCTGTATTGATCTTTAGAACATCCGTCGGAGGAGGCAACCATCTTCCAACCCTTTGAACCTTATTTTTAGCCTACCTACCTCTAATACATCTAGAGACAAAAGTAAACCCCTGTAAGCCCAATCTATTCACAATCTCATCATCACTCCTATCCAAAGGATAAAACACTTCACATTTGGCCTCCATCGTATCTTGGAACATACCAACAATTATGTGCTAGACCTGTTGGGCCACCATCCTACCCCCATGAAATATCCTACGATTCCTTTCCAACCAAAATTTCCAAAGGATGAAGGTAGGACTAATGCACCACACAATCTGGAGGAAAGAGGTTAGGGAAGGAGGTCTTCCAAGACTGCTCTAGAACTCAATGAGGGAAGAAGCATGAACATAAGGATGTTTCAAAACACCTCACCATAAATGCTAGAGCAACATAGAATAAGAACAACCAAAAAAGTGGGAAGAATCCTCCTCACTATAGCCACATAGAACACAAATAGAGGGACCTTGGAATCCTCACTTCTAAAGATTATCCCAAGTCAAACATCTATTCCAAGCCAGAGTCCACACAAAAAAATTACACTTCGGCCAAGAAAACTTGATCCACACCTGTTTCCACCAAGGGACCTCCACCCCACCAAACTTACAAGCCAACAAATCTTGATACCCACTTGCCACAGTGAAAACACCCTTAGGAGTTGGGCTCCAAGCAAGAATATGCCTATCCCTAAGGGAGCTAGATTGTCTACTAGCCAAAATATTTTAAATCTCAACACAATCCTCCTCTAACCCAACCACTGAACAATCACAAGGATCCTTCCACCTAGCCACCTCCAACTACCCACATGGATAAAAAGTTTTAAAATAAATCACCCTTGACCAACCAGCCTCTTGGAACTGCTGACAAAGATTCATCAGATTAGGATACTGGCACAAAATGGGGCAAAAAATGTCACAAGAGTCTGACCAAAAGAAGGCCTCATCCCCCCTATTACATATCCATAACAAGCCATCCTTGATCAAAGTAGCCCCTTTCTTAAGTGTTCCCCAAATCACATAACCTTTCCCCACTAGAGGATACCTAGGAATCTCCTCCTTCAGAACCCCTGGAAGGTACTTGTGAGATAAAATCATGGCCTAGATATGATATTTCTCCACTAACCACTTCCAGTAAAGCTTTACAACCAATGCTAACCCAAACCAAGTCGACTGCTGAAATCCAAGAGCCCCAAACTACTTCAAGCTACACACAATATCCAACTTCACAAGGCTCCACTTAGAAGAGGACACGTTGTCTGCCCATAAGAACTATCTAGCCAAATAATCCAAATCCTTTACAAACCCAACCCGAGCCACCTGGATCATACACCTATAAATAGGAAGAACCTACACCACAAATTTTAGCAACTGAACATGCCCAATAAAGGACAACCATCTATTAGTCCAATGATTAATCTTCACACAAAAATTGTCCATAATATTCTACCATGAATCCCTAGGGAGGCTACTAGGAGAGATAGGAATGCCAAGATATTTTAAAGGGAGAGATCCAATCTGAAACCTCAAGATACGATCAATCCTATGTTGAATAAGCCACAAAGTATTGAAGAATAAAATTGAATATTTATCTTCATTAATCATTTGACCAAAAGCAACCAAATAAATATCCAAAACCTTGCACAAATTTTTAGCTTCTTTGATCTTAGCCATACCCATCAAAGCAGTACCATCCACAAATTGCAAGTGAGACTAAGGAGGAAAACCATTTCCCCACACCCAACCTTGAATATGATCCAACTCAACATTATGTTTCACCAATCTCCCCAGACCTTCAACAAGAATAATAGATAAATAAGGAGAGAGAGGATCCCCTTGATGAAGGCCTCTGGAAGCACTAAAAAGATAATGCTCACCATTTATTAGCACCGAGAAATAAGTGGAGGTAACATAGAACATAATGCACTGGTACCACTCTTTAGTAAAACCAAAAGCAATAAGGATTTTTCACAAGAAGGACCACTTAACTCTATCGTAGGCCTTTTCCATATCCATCTTGATGAACATAGCCTTTTCTTTTGAGGCTACCATAGAATGAATGGTTTCAGTGGCAATGACCACCCCATCCAAAAAAAATTGATCCTCCACAAAACCACTCTCCTCCTTAGAGATAATACATCTAAGCCATCACTCCAACCTTTTAGTAATCAACTTGGAGATGATTTTATAAACTACATTACAAAGGGAAATAGGTCAAAATTGACTCAACCAATCCACCCCATCACATTTGGGAATGAGAGAAAGGAAGGTAGAGTTCAAAGCCTGTAGCATCTACTTATTCCTCTAAGACTCATGAACCACCTCCAATAGGTCCAACTTAATGATATCCCAAAATTCTTGAAAAAAATCAATCAGAAAACTATTGGGCCCAAGGCTTTCCCTTTATTCATCTAGAAAATAGTAGCCTCCAATTCCTCCAATGAGATATTTCCCAAAAGATTCACATTCATCTCCTTAGTAGCCAAAGAGGGGATATAAGACAAAACATGGTTTTCTTCTACCAAACCATCCTAAGAGTCCTCTCTAAATAAAGAAGCAAAAAAATATGAACTTCTCTAGACATATCCTACCAAGAAGATAAATGCTCACCCCTGTCATTCATAAGAAAAGGCATAGAATTAATATTTCTCCTAGCTTTCAATGAATTGAAGAAGAAAGCAATTTTTTTGTCCCCCTCCTATAACCACTCAATGCATGCCTTTTGTTTCCAAAAAAATTCCTCACTTAGCTCACACTCCGCCAAAGCTTTCAAATCCCTTACCTCCTCTCTGAGTAAATCCTTTGAAAGAGAAAACTCCCTTATCTGCCAAGTGATGAAATCCAAATCAGCTTGAGCAACAACCTTAGCATGAAAAATATTTCCAAAACATTGTCTATTCCACCATTTGAGTTGATACTTCACATATTGTAGCAATTTGGAAAAAAGAATACATAGCATTTCCATTAGAAGGTCTTCCCATCTGTCACCATTCAGCCATATGCATCTGCAAAGAAGAGTCTCTTAACCACATAAGCTGGAACTTGAAATATTGGGACCCAGAAACATGAGCCAAAGAAGTAGATAACTTGATAGGCCAATTATCAGAGCCCATACAGTTTAGAATTTCAGAGCAAGTAGACCACAATCCACCAATCTAGGAATAGGAAACCAAAAAATGGTCAATTCTATCAGCAATACAATTCTCTTCCAATCTTCTACTATTCCAAGTAAACTGACCATTACAGGACTTAATGTCAACCAAATTAAAGGTAGATATGTTGTCACGAAGAAGGAAGGAAGAAGGTTCCAATCTCACGATACTACCCTTTTTTTCATGCAACTCAATAATGGAATTGAAATCACCTGTAATAATCTAAGGGAAAAAAGGAGCCATGCTCTGAATGAAATTGATATGAGGCCACAATAATTTCTTACCAGGAAAATCAGTAGGTACATAGATGTTTGAAAGAAGAATAGTTTCCCCCAAGTCAAAATTTGAAGCAACCGCAAAGATGGAAGACTTAGAGGACAACCACCAAAGAGGATGAATCTTCAATGTGTTCCACAAGAAAGCCACACCCACTACACTACCATGAGCACCAATACATTGGAAATCACCCAACCCTAATAGCTTTAGCAACAAACCAACCATACTTTCAATAGATAACTTAGTCTACTATAAAAACAACACATTAGGAGAATGATTTCTTACCAAATCCCAAACAATTTTTTGTCGAGGGCCACTATTCAAGCCCCTTACATTCTATGAGAGTCTAGAGTCTTGACATAACCTAACTCCACCGAATTTCCCCCATCATCTTAATTTTCTCAAATTCCTTATTTCTCCCCACCTTGGAAGACTTCTCAGTCACCCCTTTTTAAAGGTCTTTGCGAAGAATCCCCAATGCATGAGAAGCCTTATTGCCTTTCTCCAAATCGAGCCCCACTTTCACCAATGGGAGAGAGATCTCCCCCCCACCCTTATGCACAACTAAAGGAACCTCAGGCCTAACAAAATCTAGCATACTGAGGTCAGTGTCCATTTGCAAGGTACCCACATCCTGTAGAAGCTAAAGATTGTCAGAAATAATGCCCTCCTAACCCCTCTCTACATCAGCATGATCCATAGCCAACATACCTAGGTTCACCTCTTGTTGTATAAGGTAATCCAAAATCTCAAATGTATTAAATGTATCTCCCTCCATATGCTCCTTCAAAGACCTCTTTTGTCCACAATTCCTATTATGGGCTTTAATAGGCATAAAACCCTCCGCATTTGTAGAATCACCAGGAATGGGAGCCTTACCTTTGTCAACCTTGTGATGGTTGCGAGGAGGTTGAGTAGTATGAGGCTCAAAATATTTGGACCTAGGGCATCTTCATTGTAAATTACCATATTCGTGGAACATACAACAACAAAAAGGTAGAGTTTTATAATCAAGTTTTTGTACCTGAGAATACGAACCAGATTGAGTTTCCAAAGAGTTTAGAAGAGGGTTGCTCAAATCAATCTTAACACAAATGTGAGAAAAAATAATTATATTTCTCTCTTGTGTTTGCTGGGAAGGACCCACTAGCTTCCCTAAGAGAAAATCAACCCTTTGAAAGATGTCATTGTGCCAATACTTAATTGGAAACTGAGGAAGACGCACCCACATCAAAACCCGATTCAGGAGCTCCTCCAAGGGATTAAACCTAGTGTGCCATGGTTTAATAAACAAACCAATTTGGTTGTGGAAATAGGGTCCACCTTCAAAAACTCTATTGAGTTCAGCCATACAGTTGAAGACCACCATGAACTAATTATTTTCCAGCAACATCACTACCATCTAACCCCTAGGCATCCAAGTATATTGAGCCCACAACTCCAAAAATTGGAGTGAGACTTGCATTCCCAAGAATTTACAAAACAAGGCATGTTTCAAGAAATGCTCAATATCCTCAACAATTGATTCTATTTGAATCACTAGTGGCTCACCAACCTTTCTTTGCATCGTTCTAGGAAACCATTGATTTTAGGAATTCGAGGTCCTCTAGATGGTGCAAACTCTTTGACCCTCGAATCATTATGAAACAAAATATTGCCAACCACTTGCATTGAAGGAGATGGCGATTTCACTCCAAAGGAAACACAAAATCTAGATTGGGTGTAAATCTAGATGATTCACCTATACCCATCGCCAAATAAATGCACTAACCCCAAAGAAGGGACAAACAATACTTCACTTGAAGCCATACCCAAGATATATGGAAAAAACTCCACCTTAGAACCGCAGAACCATTGATGAAGGAAAGAAACCAAGAGAAAATGACCCACAAAAAGGAAAAATAAGAAAGTTGATGCTAAACAATGAATAAAATCTCTCCCCCTCGGAGTGCACAAAACCCCCACCCAACCAAGCAAAAGACACTGCAGCGAATCTGAACCGGTACACACACATGCCATGCAGTAAATGAACATGCACTTTGTGGCCTCAATGGCCGCGAGATAGCATGCCTATGTAGGGAAAAAGCTCGGCCAACGCCATCCTTGTAAAAGTCTATATGATAATTTAATTTCTATTATATTAGAACATATTAATTTAATAGTTATATGCAATATTTTTTTATATAGAATATATCTAATATATACAATGTATAATATTAACTAGTACAATTAATTATTTATTATGTCCATAATATATTTTTATTATGTATAGTTAATAATTATTATTATAAAATATAATTATATTATGTATAACTTAGCTTGTACTACATTAAAAAGACTCGATAAAAAATTAAATTAAAACTACTTCTAAATTAGAGTAGTGGGTCCATGGAAAGTAGAGTACTTTGTTATTCAAAATCAATAGTCTCCATTCAAAAGCTTATTCCATTTGTGACACATTTTCAAAATAAAGTTTATGCATTCAAAGCATCTTATTTTCCAACGAGTATGTGTTGTTAAAGAAATTGACCAATCAAACAACGAGAAACAATGGATGGATGGGGTTATTTGAACCATTTTACATCGATATTAGATGCTTGGCAATCATAGATAGAAAAAATAAATCGATTCATCTCAAATAAGGATACGCCTTCAAAATTTTATTTTACTATGTTAAGAAAACTTATATGACCCTTATTTTATTCAGTTGTCTTAAGAAACTTTTATAAAAATATATATTGTAATGTTTGTTGTTGTTTTTTATTATTTGTATTATGTTTTTTACCATGTACCATTAGATGCATAAGTTGCATTTGTCTATGTTGTTTTGAGTGTTTATTAATGTTTTAGTTTCACTATTTTTTTAATCATGATGATGATGATTGTTGTTTGTCTATTGAGATATGTATATAGTTGTGTGTCAATTCCTTGTGAGGACCTAATATATTTCATTTTATATATTATTTGTATTGAAGGTGTGAGTCTTATGCATTGATGTTATGATTGACGTCCAAATAACTATTGAGAAAATATGAGCCTATAGAATCATATAAAATTTACAATCAAAATTAGTTCTAAAGAAATAAAAGAAAAAGATAAAATAAAATAATAGAATAGCATTCAACAAGAAATGGACTTATGTGGTAAAACCTTTACAATATGTCAAGGAAACATCCACGGGGAAAATTATCTATATTATTATTACTCAAAGAAAAATGTATAGTATTCACATAGATGCTATTAAAATATTAATTTTTCTTTCAAGGCTACAAAAATATATATAATATCTTCCACATAACAACCATCTTAAAACTTAGAAAAAAGTTAGATTTTTCTCTAGACAAAATTGTAGATTACCTCTTAAGGAAAAAGTTGGTTTTTTTTAAGATAAGATTTTCACTTTATTGTTGTCACAATTCAATAATCTCCACCTTGACAAAAATTTAATTGATACATGCTCATGCCCATTCATCATATATTTTGCAAACCAAGAGAGTCCTTGAACCACCTCAATTTCTCTAATAGTTTTAGTTTTGTAAACATGTCTAAAAAAATTTCGACCATATGAACTTTCTGAAGGGATACTCCACCTCCATGACTAACCTATCTAGTAAAATAGTATTTTACTCACAATATGTTTGGTCTTACTCTGATAAGATAGATTTTTAGTCAAATGTGTAGACATTGAAAATTTGTCTAGGCCTACGAGTACCACTTTCGACATAATTTTCTAATTTCCATGGTCATGATTAAATAATGTTAATTATTTAATTATTTCCTAAACAAATCTTTCATCTATTAATTAAATAACCTTTAATTATTTAATTAATTAATTCATTATGACATGTATTCAATCTTGATTAATTAAATAAATCTTATTTATTTAATTACTTCGCTAATTAATTAATTCTATTTCTGAATTAAATAATTTATTATTTAATTTAATCTTATTATATTTCGACTATAATTAAATATTATTTTCGAATTATCCAATTAACCTTTTCAAATGTCAATTAAATAAATTATTATTTATTTAACCAAATATTTTCAAATTTCGAATGTTGAATTAAATAAACATTTAATTCATAAAAAGAGTTATTTATGTCATATTCTTCTATCGTCCACTTAACTAATTATTCACTCACCATCTAACTTGAGATCTATTTAAATCCATCAGTTATATCTGGATTTAATATCTGATTATCTCTACAAAGAGACTCTTTGTCTTGATCAGTCAGTCTAATTTTCCTGCATGAATATATTTATTAATTAAATATCTTTATTTAATTCATTAATTCATGTGTGCATTCGAACAGATCATTGTCAAGTTCTAACTTTATCCTTTTCATTCAAAGTCTAATTCTTCTATTTTCAAATACTTTCAACTAAAGATTAAATTATTTATTTAATCTTGATCTCTTATTCAGTTTGTTTTCGAACAGTCTTAACACGAGATTAAATTATTATTTAATTTAATATTTATCCTACAGAATTTCCAACTAACGTTCTAACTGAAATATAACTCACATTGCATGGCATTCATCAATCTTGATAGTTGATCTCTCTTTTGAATCTAATTCGATTGTTTGAAAACCAACTTTCTATAAATTGGCTAACTTTTTCCATTATTCCTCCTCCCAAAATCTATATACTTTTAGAAGAACTTATTGATCTTTGATATTTTTCTTTAACACATATGTCAAGTCTATTCTTGCATACATATTGAAATTCTAAGGGAAAGAATACCATCATGGTAAAATGGAGAAGGACAATCAAGATAATTCAAAGAGGTGGACTAATATTCGGTGAGATTGTTTCATATTGCTTTATTTACTGTTTAGTTTATTTACTTCATTCTTTTTTGTTTAATTTAGATTAATGCATGTTTATATTAGATTTAACCATCTCTCTTGTATAATCATTTTATCTATGTTACATTTCATGAACCCGATGTGAAGACACTTCAATCTTCATGAATCCTTTCCGCTTTCTCGATTTTTTGTTCTGCAGATATCGTACAGAACACCGCATCTGATTGAAAAAATGATGCATTTGACTTTGTGAATCACAATTGATAAATTCCAAAATGCATCTGACGACATGAGATGCATCTGAGACTTCTCGCAATGCATTTTATTGTCAACGACGTGACACATCTATGGGTTAAAATGACGCATTTGGCAAGTAACATTTTCAAATTTCAATTTTTAGTATTTTCATTTTTTTTTTAATATTTTTCATTTTGTTTTTCACTAATATTTTTTTTGCAGCATGTGATTAAGGGGGATAACATAGTTTTTGCAGGACGAATCGTAGAATATATTGTAAACAAAAACCCATTTTCTTGTAGGACGAATGATGAAGACCAACAAAACTAATAACAAGTTGCATGCAGGACCTGTTGTCAAAGACTATAAATATTTAAAATGAACTTTTGTGTTTGGTAGTTAGATAATTGTCATTTGGCTTAAAATTAACCAGTGTCTACTTTGTCTTGTGCGAAATCACACTTTGTAATTACCCTTATGGTTCGGTATATTGAAGTATCCTCTCCCATTGTGCATTTGTGTGATCCTGGGTGTAAGAGAACCGGTTACTGACTCTAGAACTTGGGCTTGTCTTGGCGGGAAAAATTTCTCACCCCAAGATGACTCAGACCGGTAACACGCTTGTCGCTAGCGACTTCTAGCTGGTATATAATAGTGGATTTTTTGGGGAAATCATGCTTACTATTCCAACAAGAAGGGCAACAATGGTCTCTCACCACATGGATGGTGCCCCACAAATGGAATTCCCTTACTAAAAAATTTGTTGTATTTTTTCCAAAATCCCAATCTATTTACTGGTGCAGCAGGTCAGACCTGTGAAGTCGTCTTACATTCTTACGGTTCATGTGTAGAGATGAAATGTATGCCATGGGAGTTTCATGGGTACAGTAGCTTGGGAGCCCCGTATAATTGAGTGTCATGGAGGGGAGCTAGTGGGCTCAAGCTAATATTCATCTGCCTTGAATATGCGTAGCTAGGGAAACACAAGTAAGAAATCAATAAATATTGTCTATAAAATCCAAGGATGTAATTATATTTTGATTTTAACAGATTCATTCACGTCAAACTTAAAACACTTTGTATTTTGTGATTGTTTTTGCTTTATTCGTCAAAACTTGATTGAAAAATTGAGTCAATCGTAACTTTGTCATCATAAAACCGCAACAGTAAATTGAGTCGCAACTGTCAAATTTCAAGCCGCATGTGTAATTACGAGTCGCAACTGTTAAACCAAAAACCGCATGTGTCTGTCAACAAAATAAGTTTTCATAGGGTTTAGATATTGAGTAGCATTTTCTAAATGAGTCACAATTGATTTCTGAGTCTACATATGTCTGTGAAGGTTGCATCTATTTGTCAAGATTTGAGACTAGATTTTATCAATTAGCTACATCTGAAAACTACAACGCATCTGTCAAATTTATCAATGTATCTAAAAACTGAGCTGCAATTGTCTTTCAACAAAAATTGTGAAAATTGAAAACTCAGTTTGAAAAATAGTCTTTTTCACTTTTATTTCTTATGGTCAACCTTGGACATAAACTGGAAAATTTCCCAAAAACCTTGCATATTAGGTCTCATTTACATCTTAGAGATAGTCATCTTAGTTGCAAAAAATATTTGTTACCCCATAGGAATTTTCATATCATAGAATAGAACAAATTTCCACATTATTGGATATGTTCATGCTTCAATTTGTCATTATCATTGAACCTAGTCATTATTGTCTTACTAGTGAATCCTTCCAGCTCATCAATCTAGTTTGGGAAATTCACCTTATCAGTTGTCTTTGTCCTACATCAGGTTCCTTGGTAAAGTTAAGTCATAGACTTGGATTATTCCATAGGTGGTAAGTTAAACCTGCTTAGAATCATTTACCAACATAGTCTACTCAAATTTTTTTTGCATATAATCCATCCTAGCGTATGTCATCCTAGTATACGTAATTTTGGAAATCCTAGATGTTAGTGGCATCCTTTATATTCAGAAAATCCCAAAAACATAGAAATAGGACATATTAGTTTCTACATAGTTTTGCATTTCCCTTGTTGAGAAAAAATTTCATGGTTGAAACAAGGGCTAAGAAGAAACAAAGAGAAATTTCAAACCCCAATGAATTCACCAATCCTTTCGGAAGCCAACCATCAGGGAAAGAGAGACCACATAAAACTTTGCTTGAAAAACACGTCACTAGAGACACACATGGCAAAATCTATTATGAAGACATAGACATTGTCATGCAAGATCCTGAGTTTGCATCCTTTATGGATGAGTGTTTCGAAAATGATCCCCAATGATATCTAGAAAATTTTCTAGTAGAATGTGCCACACTACCACTAGGATTTGATGTTCACACTTTGAAAACAACATCTACTCAACCAATGCAAAGCATGACATCAAGTTTCTATGTTCCTCAAATTACCGTAACAATACCAACTGGCATACCTACTCAAAACATCGTCAATTTTAAACACAACCCCTTTCAACATGACACAAGGTTTACATTTTTCTGCAGGAGCATCCTCATCAAACCCCTTTGGCACAAACACCACTGGTAAACAAGCCAAAGTTGGCACAAACACAACTATACCTCATATCAATACTAGTACTACCATTCCACAAATAGGGGTTACATAGAATAGTCAAATAGGGAATATTCCTATACCGAATCAAAACATTCAAATAGGGAATATTCCTATACCAAACTAGAACATTCAGATAGGATATATCCCGACACCCAATCAGAACATTTAGACATGATATATACCCTCTCCAAATCACAATCTGTCACACAATATTACATTCCAGAATACTTAGATTGATCCAAACAATGCAAAAAAAATGTCAATGACACATGTAGATGTTCTCCAAAACCAAATGCAAGCTCTCCAACAAAAAATGGACACTATGTCTATGTCAGGAAAATGAGCTATCTCAGCACAATATTTATGTCCATGTCCTTTTTACAAAGCGCTATACATGGAACACTTCCCACACAGATACATTATACCGGATTTTCCTAAGTATAATGGGAGGAGGAATCCTTTAGAACACATCAGAAATTTTTTGACAACATGCATGGACATCTCGTATGACCCCACATATTTAATGAGACTATTTCCACAAACCCTTGCTAGGATAGCATTGGAATGGTTCTTTAAACTACCATATGGCATAAGATCATGGGGAAAATTAGCTGAGAAGTTTTTCAAACACTTTTCCTTCAACATAGACAATGAAATAATGATAGCTACCTTATGTCACACTATGCAAGAAGAAGGTGAAACTTTCACCACTTTCTTTCAAAGATGGAGAAGTTTAGCTAGTCAATGTCCAGTTGAGATACCAAAAACACAAAAATTCATGATATTCCTTGAAAATCTTCATCTGAAACTGAGAAGTGACTTAAGAGTACATTTTTATACTTCTTTCCTAGACTTGATGCAAAAATCCATCATACTTGAAAAAGGCCTTATTGACAAAGGAGACATTAAGGTACGAAATAGGAACCCAGTTGTTCAACACCAAAATGCTCCCAATGATAGAAATAAATTTTGGTCTAGAAAAAAAAATGTGACAAAGGATGGTATTGTTGATGCTAAGACCCTACATGTGGGAACTTTCATCACACTTAGAGGTTACAACTCCAATCAGTACATAACAAATAATCTGGATCAAACAACCAACTTTGTCCAAAATTAACAACAACAATGACCACATAGGAGATTTCCTAAACATGAATTTACCCCTTTGGGGGAACCAATTGAGACAGTTTTCAAAGAACTGATCAAACATAATCTCCTAAAACCTCTAGAACCAAAACAGTATGATCTTGGACAGTTTAAACCTTCATGGTGGGATGATACCGCCTATTGTGAATACCATCAAACAAAGGGACATAACCTTCAACAATGCCGATAATTGAAAAAAATCATACAATATTTTGTTGAAGATGGAAACATAGAATTCAATGGGCATAAACACACCAAGAACAGTGATCATAAGGTATTTAAAGATCCATTACATGACCATGGGAAAGGAAAGGCCTCCAGTTCAGGAACTAAGAATAATACCTCAGCCAATTATAACAGTGCTAAGTATGATTATAAACCAGGTTCTATCATCAATCATATCCAAGATTCTTATGAAAATATCCATACCATTACCATAAAGAAGTGTCCTGAATGTGCGGTCAATACATGCAGAACAAAGATAACCCTTCTAGGTCCTTCATCAGAGCCACCACCACAATCTTCCAAGCCTAATTATAACTTAATTGACTAGTTGGGGAAGACCCTAGTACATATATCCATCTTGGAACTGTTGACCCTATCACCTGATCATCTAGCCATTCTTGATAAAGCCTTGCAAAGCACAACTGTCCCTACCAACCTAGATGTCAATCGTTTTGAAGAAATGGTAGGATACTTAACCAATTCCCATCATGATACATTCTCTATATTCAAATGAGAAGACCAATCATAATGAACTGCTACACCTTGAAGTTCTTGTCCATCAAACCAAAGTCAAACAAGTCTTGGTAGATGGAGGAGCAAGGTTGAACCTTTGCACCTTGAAATTGGTTAATTCATTAGGTTTCTCAGAAGCATGTGTGGACACCACTAAGAGTATAGTCATTAAGGAATATGACGATGAGGAAAGATCATCTAAAGGAGTTTTCACACTCCCTATCAAGATTGGCCCTATAGTTATGGACACTAGTTTCCAAGTCTTGGATCTCACCCTTCCCTACAAGATTTTGTTAGGTAGACCTTGGATACATGCTATGAAATTTGTCCCTTCCACATATCATTAGTGTATTAAATTACCATACAATGGTATAGAGGTCACCATTAATGGTGATCCAAATCCTTTCCAATATTGTACAAGCCTACGCAAAATTCCACAAAGATAGGTCCCAGTCAATCAAGAGGTTTCATCCTCCACATCCTTGTACATTGATCCATCAACTCTTACTGAGTCCATTACATCAAAAATTCCATCAGCCACTCCTAAGGTCAAGATCCAAGCTAAGGGCTATGGAGAATACAACATGAAATCATCCTATTGTCAGTCAAAATGGTTCCTCCTAATTCATATGGTCTACCTACAGTAGATAGGAGACAATCAGTAGTCACATTCCATGTCCCTCCTACAATGGCATTGACAAAATGGGGAGAGTTAAGTAAAGAAGCTACAGACCAAGATGAAATCACCTCATGGTTGTACAAAGAAGAAAATGAATACCCTCCATCGTCTATTCAAATATGTAAGGATAAATATGGAAAAGTCTTCACGATAATGCAAAGCAACGGATATTATGGGCATAGTGGGTTAGGACTACACCAAAATGGAAGGACTAAACCAATTTTTATCTCACCATGACCAAAAGGCCTAGGGTTGGGGTTTCAACCAATTAGAATTGGCATTTTTAGTACTTTGTCACCGTTCCAAGAGGAAGTAAGTGCTTTTGAAGACATCGATATATCTCATGAACCACTTGACCTAGTTTACGATGAATCCCCTAACTCAAGTGACTATGAATGGGATTCCCTTTCCTCTACCAGAATGATGAACCCAAATAAGTTATTTGGGGAACTTGAAAAAATGATAAAACCCGTACCAAATCCATCTAGTCCCCATCCTAAAAATTCCTTGTCTAAAGAAGAATGCCTTAAAATTTATTATTGGGAAACCCTTGATCATGAATCCTGGGCACCTAACGAACCATCTTCTGATGACCTAGCCCTTACAGTAGTCCCACATCAGATTTTACCTGTCCCTAGAAAGAAGAACAAAAATGAGTTAGTCCAAAAATTTTGTGACCATCTCAACCACTCTATCCTCACCTTGTCGGCCTCCACATTTGATAAATTTGATGATGACATGCCCCTCGTATATCCCCAACTTATCGATTGGGATCAACAAGGTACACCTATCTTAGACATATTCGAGAACGACGAAGCGATAACTGAGTTCATGAGACTTCAAGAAGGCATACCTAGAGGTGATCATAAAGTTGGATTTACCATTGAATTGGATAACAAAGCATATTTTGGGGAGTCTTTTCACACCTCCAGTCACAAAATTGAAAAGAAAAAGAAAAAAAATAAAATGAAGAAAATGATAAGTCCCTAGGTGAAAACCGAAAGGCGCCTTTGGATGAAGAAATAGTAAAAATAAAGGACGCATTTGAGGGTGAAAACCTCTCTGAGGAACCCAAGAATGGAGGTTTGAACATTCTCCCAGTTGCTTAGGAAAATTCACCCATGTTAGTAGAAGAGTTTGTTGAGATCAACATAAACACTCAAGAAAACCTGCGGGTAATATACTTTGCAGCATCTTTGATAGAGACAGAGCAACAAGGGTTTCAAAACTTCTTCACAAAGAGACAAATAAAATTTTCATTGTCATATGTTGACATGCTTGGGTTGGATCCAGACCTTATATTGCATCATTTACCATTACAGACAGGTGTTAAGCCAGTCAAACAGAAGTTAAGAAAAATGCAACCACAAATCACTTTACTAGTCAAAGCTGAACTTAAGAAGCTATTGGATGTTGGATTCATCAGGTCCATAGACTATGTAGATTGGATTTCTAATCTGGTCTCAGTAACCAAACCCTTTAGGGGCATCTACATTTGTACAGACTTCAGAGATATCAGTAAGGCATGCCCTAAGGATGACTTCCCTTTGTCGAACATTGACATGATAGTGGACCTTACAATAGGATATGAGATGCTATCCCTCATGGATGGTTTCTCTAGGTATAATCAGATCAAAATTTCTACTGAGGACCAACACAAGACAACTTTCACATGTCCATGGGGAACATACTGCAGGAATGTTATGCCTTTTGGGCTAAAAAATGCTAGAGCTACATATCAATGTGCAATGATGACTATTTTTCATGACCTTGTACATACTCTCATGGAAGACTATGTCGATGACATAATAGCCAAATCATTGAGAAGAGCAGATCATTTGAATGTACTTGACAAGATATTCTAAGGACTAGAAAATTACAATGTAAGACTAAATCCAAAAAAATGTGTCTTTGGCGTTAAATCAAGAAAACTTCTAGGATATATCATTTCTAGAAGAGGCACTGAGGTGGACCCTACAAAAGTAAAAGCTATAGTGGATATGCCTCCACTAGTCAACATCGATCAGCTAAGCACACTACAAGGGAGAATACAGTCTATTAGACACTTCATAGTACAGTTAGCAGACAAGATACATCCGTTCCAACATTTGTTCAAGAAGGGGGTACCATTTGTGTGGACACCCAAATGCTAAGAAGCTTTCCAGAAAATCAAGGATTATTTTCTTACACCACCTGTGTTAATGCCATCTACAAATGACAGACCTTTGATACTTTACATTTCAAAACCTCAGTCGGCATTAGGCGCCCTACTCGCACAAAATTATGATGAAGGTCATGAAAGGGCATGTTATGCCTTGCATAACCACCCCATCTTTTTCCTTGGTCAAAATGGGTCCCCCTTTTTTGTTTCTTTTCCTTGTTTGTTTTTCAACAAAGTTTGGAAGGTTTTCTTTCTTCCAACACTTTGTTTTCTTTTTTTCTGTCGGAACCGAAATTGAAACGAAATCTAGTTTGAAACTTGTTTTCGGGATTCCATTTCGATCATAGTCCTACTTGTCTTTTGCTTGTCTCTTTGGTTTGTTTTTTCCGGAGTCGGAGCCGGGATGGAACCTAACTCTGAATTTTGTGAAAGTTCCCTTCCTTTCCCATTCTCGTTCTGCCTCCACCTTTTCATTTTTGGTTTGTTTATTTGGGCCTAAGGTGGTTTTTGGGTTTGGCCTTTGTGTTGGGTTCCTGGTCATTTCCTTTTTCCCTCTGTTTTCCTGTGGTTTTTTAATTTGGGACCTAAGGGTTGGTTTCCTCCCTTAGGTTTTCCTTGTTTTCTTTGTTTCTTTTGTTCTACTAGAGGTAGACTCGGGATGGGACTAAAATCTGAACTTTCACAAAGTTCACAATTCGGTTCCCATTCCTGTTCCGGCTCCGGCTTCGCTTCCCACTCTCTTGTTTTCTTCATCATTTTGTTTGTTTTTATCCTAAGGGTTGGTTTCCTCCCTTAGGTTTTTCTTGGTTTTCCTTTTATTTCGTTTGTGGGAGGCAGAATCGGGATGGAACTTAACTTTGAACTTTGTGAAAATTCATGGTTCGATTTTTGTTCCTGTTCCGGCTTCGCTTCCCGTGTCTTTGTCATTTTGCGATGTTCAGCCTTTGGGTTAGTTTCTTTCCCTTTGGTTTGCTTTGGTCTTCCCTTATTTTTCCAGAACTCGAACTAGGATGGGACTTTCACAAAGTTCATAGTTCAGTTCCCGTTCCCATTCTAACTCCGCTTTCGCTAGGGTTGGTTTTGTTTCCTCCTCTGCCTGTCTTCCTTCCGTTTTCATCATGGTCCCATTTCTACCTATGCTTCTACCTATTTCCCTTCCTTTCTCATTCCCATTCTGAATTTGCTTTCGCCGGGGTTGGTTTTCTTTCCACCTTCGCTTGTCTTCCTTCATTTTTCATCTTGGTCCTCTTTCTGCTTCTGCCTGTTCCCCTTCCTTTCCCATTCTTGTTTTGTCTACGCCCATTTTTGGCTCCATTTTCACCTATTTCTAGTTTCTTCTCTGCCTGGGTTTTCGCTTGGATTTCTTGCCTTGGGTATTCTAATGGACCAAATTAGTTTTTTATGATGTATTGATCATTAATCATGGCTCTTTTTCTGCAGGTTGAATCAGGTGGGTTTGTGTTGTCATAAATTAGGGGATGGAGTGTGCATGTTTCAAGGATATGGCGGGATTTGCAAGATCTGGGTACACTATTGCGCCTGAGGGTAGGTTGGCCTCATGTGTGCAATTCCATTCTTCTACTTTGTTCTGATGGAGCATTGATGGCGGGTAGGCAGGATGTGATGGGATCATCCTGGTTTGGCTCGATCTGGGTCGTTTGTTTTCCCAACTTGGATCTGATCAATGCCTCACGTTCTTGCTGGTTCCATGAACATTATTGTTTGCATAGGTGGAGCATTGATGGAGGGCATGGAATGAGGTGTTGTACATGGGCTTTGATAAATCCCAGATTGATCTGATGGGGTTCTCTTTCTGCATTCATTGTTGGGCGGTGAGTTATTACAAGCGGTCAGAGCATTTTGGTTTGTGGCTTACCTTCTTCGAAACCCTAGTTCTGGTTCATGCAGGCAAGTGTTCTATAAAACAAGCATCTTGCCTCTTTTGTAGGGGTTGGTCATTTTTTTGTTCTTTGGCCACCAGTGATAGGAGATAAGAGTTTTTTTTTATAGCTTTGTGCAGAGATACTTGTTTTAGTTAATTTTGGATTTAGATATAGTTTTTATACAGTAATATGTTGGAGTTGAGTTTACTAGATGAGGTTAATGAATCATAATCTGTCTGTATACCAATGAGTTTTCTGAAACATAAATGTTTCTTATTTGATGAGAATCAATAGAAGGAACCAAATTTCAAGATTATTTCATTGAATTTTCTATTGATGGAATTGTTGCATGTCTGTTGATCTATGATTTTAGCAAGGAATGAAGTTTTTTTTTTTCAAATCTTAAAAGTATTGTGATGAGTGATTTTGACAGTTAAACTAAGCATTGTAGATGTATGCAATAGTATGGATTGTTCTGTAAATTGCATCATGCTATTTTTTTCTTGATTTTTTAAAAGAGCATTCGTTGTTGGAAGCATATGTTTGGCTATTGGAGAATTTTATTCATGTTGTTGGAAGCATATGTTTGGATATTGGAGAATTTTATTCATGTTTTACTGATTTATACCTTGACCTATCTTTTTCTATTTATTTAAACCCCCCCTTTTTTATTAACTGTAGATTGATGAGTCCATTGTTGCTTGCATTCCTTATCACCAGCAAAGGTCCCCTTGAATATTACAGTTGCATGGACCAATGGAGTGACACCAGACAATTGAGAACCAACTACCAGGACCTTGGGAGTTAGGCTACTATATGTTGTCTTTCTTTCTTAGGAGAAATAGAGTAGAAATATTTTGTTTAACGATGTTTGTGTCATTTTCACCATCAACAGATCTGGCGCTAGAAGGAGAGCCAAAAGGAACAAGTTGTCTTGCATAGGGTCATTCTCACCAAAAAAATATTGGAGGATTCTTAGATCCTCTACTGATCCTAAACCATTGATTGAACTTCAAACCCCGATTAGACATAGACCTCAAGCTCGTGGAGTTTTCATCCCACCATTTTCACCACCACTTACTCCACCTGGATTTCCACCAAATCCAAAACCACCCCCTATTCGATCAATATCTCCACTAGTTCAACTAATCCCACCACCACCCATGGCTTACTTTGTGAATAACCCCTCTCCACTAGGGACTATCCCTTGTGGGATACATGATCTACCAAAAAATCCATAAAGGTTTTGCCGCAAGTACATGCATGGAGAATCAAGAAGTGTCAAGGAGCATATACAAGCATTCAAGGATGCATGTACCTGTGCTCAAGTGGCTCACTAGGACGTGGTATGTATATTGTTTCCTTATTGTTTGGGGGACATGGCATACAATTGGTATCTAAATTTTCCCCAGGGATCTATTCTAAGCTGGGTAGATTTAGAAAATTCCTTTATTAATTAGTTTTGGGTTTATGTAGACCCAACCATCTTGTACCACCAATTCGCTACCATAAGGAAGGAACCTCATGAACCATTACCGTTATTCAACACTAGATTCCAAAGGATGTTCTGCAGGTTACAAGACCCTTAGTTAATAGGTGAAAATATTGCCATTCTGGAATATTTGAGAGTTGTTGATCCCCTTATTGGCTTGTTTTTTAAGAGAACCTATGCTCCCGATGAGATAGACTCCTTGTCAGAATTTTATCACCTAGCCATTAAATTGCAACAATAGATAAGTATGCAATCAGGAAGTTTAGGAGGAGCCCTTCCCCTTAAGGGTTATCAGATGCCTAATCCACCCTTGTTCAATATGATCCCAGGGATGTCTTCCTTCCATTATGGACCTATTTCAAAGTTATAGGCCTCACCTACCATTCCCTTTTTCGCTAGTGGCATTCAGGATTCTTCCCAACAACCTCAAGGCTACCAACAACAAGGGGGAGGGTCAACTCTTGTTCACTCTCCATTTTTAGGACAAACTGTGCAAAATGAATGCATTATTCAACTAACCAATGAGGTGGAAACTCTCAAAAAGACTCCAGTGCAAATGTCCAATGACATGGAACAACTTAGACTTAACCCCCCACAAAACCAAAATCAAAATTACTAGAATCAGGGAGGTTATAACAACTAGGGTGGTTAATTTAATTAGAATACAAATTATAACACCAATAGGAACCTCTAGAATCAAAAATCCTCTAACCAAAATCATCAAAATCAAAATAGAGGATACAATCAGAGGTCCAACAACAACAATAGGAATGGAACACTAGACCCAACAACGAGGGAGTTCCCAATAATTATCAGTCTGGTGAAGATAAATCACACACTGCTAATGTTGTTGATCTCAATTTCATGAATAATTGGTGTAGACTCCATGATAATGCAACACATTCTGAGGTTAATTGCATAGAAATGGAAAAAATAGTGAAGATTACGCAAGTTGATTCCCACCCTCCATAAGGAAATTCCAATCAAGATGGTGGATTAGTAAGTACTACTGTGAACTATGAGACCATTGAGGAACAATATCAATTTCCCATGTAGGGAGATAATGAACTAGAAGAGGATGTGTATGACGCCCAAGCCTTCTAGTCCAAGGGTGGTCACTTCCTAAGAAATCAAAATAAGAGCCCATTCACTACATCTGCACCCCCAAACAACATGGTTCCACCTAATAAAAATGCATATAATAATCCACCACCACCAAAAGGGCCTTCTGACTCTCATAACAAAGGTAATCCACCTTATTTTCCTAAATATCAAGTTAGAAATGATTCAGAGTTTGATTTCATTGCAGAGCTGCAGAGACAAAAGGCATCATTGTCATTCTTTGATATTATGAAGTGGTACCTGACTCAACAAGAGGTTGTGTTGAAAGCCCTGGAGGAGGAAAACCATTCAAAAGGAAAGGGTAAAGTGACTCCAGTGAAGGAGACAAATGTGGCTACCTATAGAGGTAAGACCAGTACCCCAACTTTTCTTTTGAGTCTAAGGATCTTAGGAAAGAACCTGCATAATTGTTTGTTGGACTCTGGAGAATCGGCTAATGTTGTGCCCTTTTCAATTTGTAAGAAGTTAGGATTAAGTTATTCCTAGACCAATAAGAAAGTAATTCAGTTGGACAAAAATGAGGTTAATGTGGTAGGGGAACTAAAAATTATGCATGTACAGGTTGGATTGGACCCAAGGATCCAGACTTACATAGACATCCAAGTGGTTGATATCCCAAAAACATATGGTATGCTCCTGAGTCAGGAGATAATGAAGAGTATTTGGGGGTACTTGTCTTTGGATTTCACTCACATGTGGCTACCCTGGAAGGGGATAGCAACTCAGATTAGGATTGAGAGTGAAACTAGGCTCAAACACATGATTACTAAATATAGTTCTCATAATAAAGTAGTATATTTTGAAACTAAAATAGGATTTTACAAGCAAGAAGAGATCATGACCTTCTCAGTCCTCAATCTTGATGATAAACTACCCCTAGAGTAGAGTGACCCAATGAAATCAGTCAACCAACAAGTTCTAATAAGAAAATTGCAAAAAGATAGGTTGGTATTAGGGGAGGAGACTGATTTGGGTAGTTTGTTGCTTCCTAATTGGTGTAGGATACATTATCAAAACCATTCTGAGTTGACATTCCAACCCTGCTTAGATGCCTTACAAAATATAGGCTAGCCTCAACTAATTTGTCAAGATCAACCGCAAGTTCCCACCACTAAATTTCCATTTGAAGCTAAGGATGCTACCATCCTCACTAGAACCAATATTTCTTAGGAGAAAAAGCCCTCACAATTGGAGTAGACTCGGGTTCTATGCTCTGTGTTTCAAGAGGAGATTGAGGTGTATCATCCTTTCTCCAATCCTCCTGCCCTGAATACTCTACCAATGCCTAAGGCATTGATGAAAAGTCAATCAGATTACAAACTGATCAAAGAAGTTGTTCAGGAAGTGATTCTTGAACAGGCTTTAAGTGTAGAAGAATTATTGACTGAAGCCTACCCCCAATCACCTTCAACTCTTGATGGCCAGCAACAATTCGAGCTACCACCTATCCCAAGAAAGTCATCTCCTATTATTAGAAAAAGTAAAGAGCTCCCATCTAAAGACCAATTGTGGAATCTTAATTTTGATGGCTCTAAATCCAAAGTAGGAAGTGGAGTAGGGATTGAACTAACCAGCCCAAAAGAGAAGACTTACTTTACATCCTATAGGTTGCAATTTGGCTACACAAACAATATGGTTGAATATGAAGCACTTGCTCATGGATTTATGTTTGCTCATCAAAATAAGGTCACTGCTCTCATGGTAATGGGGGATTCTGAGGTAATTGTAAATCAGGTACACGACCAGTATACTTTCCATAATAAAAGATTGGCTACATATAGAAATAGAATTTGGAACTTAATTGAAGACTTTGATGCTTTTGGGATCACTTTGATCCCTAGAGAAGCTAATCAAATTGTAGATGCCCTTGCTGTTGCGGCTAGCACCTAGAACCTATGCAAGATTCTAAGGAATTTTTTAGTTGAATTAGTCTCATTCCTAGCTATCTCGGATAATGTCCAAAATTTTTAGGTATTTAATGATGACCAGCATATATTGGCCTTTTTTGCAAGTTCAGATGTCTTCAAAGGACAGATAATAGATGAATCTAAAAGAGATCAGGGAGATTGGGATCCTGAGAATGGTGATGCAGAAGAGATATGGAGTTGAAAAGTAATAGTATTCCCAAGGGGATGGTGACTTTAGAGAGAATATTTGATTCTAACCCATGGGCTCGTCAAATGGTACCCACTGGGAGTGATGGAGGGAAATATGAATCTGTCAATCTAACTCACTCGGGCCCTGAAAGAAATGTCCTCATAGGGAAAACTTGTCCTGAAGAAATCAAACAAAAGATAGTCAAAGTTTTGGAGCAGAACATTGTAGCCATCGCTTGGGGGTATGATGACTTAAAGACCTTTGACACTTTAGTGATCACATATGCCATACCTCTTAAGTTGGAAGCCAAGCCCTTTCGTCAAAAACAATGCCCAGTCAATGCTTTGATTGGGTCCCTGATCTAGAAGGAGGTACAAAAGGTCCTATCCATAGGAATAATCTTCCTAGTCAGGTATTCTATGTGGGTGGAAAATTTAGTTCGTGTGCGCAAAAATAATGGTGAAATCAGGTTATGTGTTGATTTCAGGAATTTAAATAAGGCCTCTGAGAAGGATAATTACCCACTGCCTTCTCTTGATGAGATACTACAAACAATCAATGGGTCCTAGATGATGTCATTTTTGGATGGCTATTTCGTGTATAATCAGATCCTCATCAGTCATGAGGATAGAATGAAGACCACCTTCACCACCAAGTGGGGCACATTTTCCTATCAGAGGATGCCATTCGGCCTTATCAATGCTAGAGAAAACTTTCAACATGCAATGGATGTATCATTCAAGGATCTAATAGGTAAGTGCATCATTATCTATGTGGATGACTTAACTATTTTCTCAAAGAAATGGGAAGACCATGTTGCAGATGTATAAAAGGTTCTCAAAAGGTGCATAAGCTATGGTGTCTCTCTCAATCCCAAAAAGTGTGTGTTTGGAGTGTTTGAAGGGAAAATCTTAGGCCACATTATATCAAAAGAAGGGATATCCATAGATCTTGATAGAGTGGAGGCTATCTTGAAATTGACAAGGCCAGGAAGTAAGAAAGAAATGAGGTCCTTCTTCAGAAAGATTAATTTTGTAAGAAATTTAATAATAGGGTTTGCATAAATTGTCAAACCCCTTAATGAAATGATGAAGAAGGAGGCTAAAATAGAATGGAGCAATGAGGAAAAATCGGATTTCTTGCAAATAAAACAGTCAATATTTGAGGCACCTATTTTGACAAGCCCTGATTATCTAAAGCCTTTTTATATCTATTATTTCGCATCTAATCATTCATGTGCAATAGTTTTAACACAACGAAGAAGTGAGGGAGAGAAAAGACCTATCGCCTTCATGAGATCTCCATTTAAGAATGTAGAAGTTAGGTACCCGCCCCTAGAGAAATAGGCCTTTGCATTGGTTCGAGCTGTAAAGAAATTCAAGCATTACATTCTTCAAAGTCAGGTAATGGCCATAGTTCCTGATCCAGCTGTGAAATCTCACCTGATGCAAAGCGTATTGGGAGAGTGAAGAGGAAATTTGATGGCTATCCTGCAAGAGTTTCACTTGGATATTCATCCAATGAAACTTGTCTGAGGGCAGGGTTTATCAATGGCAATGGCAGATGTAGACAAGAATATCACATGTCAGTAGTACACTATCCAATTATTTACTAAGGATCCCTGGTACACAGATTTGATTTTCTTCTTCCTCAATAATAGATGTATCGAAGGGATGAATGCTACTCAAAGGAGAGCATTGAGGATGAATAGTACTAATTACATGCTTAAAGGGGATCTATCTACAAAAGGAAATTTCAAGGAATTTACCTACGCTATTTGGATCAGTAAGAGGCTAAGCATGCAATTTCTGAGTTTCATAGAAGACATGGTACGAGACATGGATCTGCGGATGATTTGGCTCATCAAATTATTAGATCAGGCTATTATTGGCCTTATGTATTTCAGGATGCACACCAACATGTCAGGACATGTCATGTATGCCAGACCTCTTCACCTAGGGAAATAAATCCAACAATTCCTTTGCAACCAGTGTAAGGTAAGACCATTTTCTCAATGGGCACTGGACTTTGTAGGTGTTATTAATCCAAATTCTTCTGCAGGTCACAAGTTTATCTTGACTAAAATTGACTACTATACATGCTGGATTGAGGCTCAACCATGCAAAAATAGCACCATAGAGGTGGTCATCAAATTTTTAATTGAGAACATCACCACCACGTTCGGAGTTCCATTTGCCCTGGTATGTGATAATGGCCCTGCATTTTCTTCAGTTGAATTTAATCAATGCGCTTACGAGCATAAAATCATCTTGAAATATTCGTCCAACTACCACCCTCAGGGAAATGGAGTGGCCGAGTCCACTGATAAAAATTTGTTGGAAGTAATAAGAAAATTGTTAGAAAAAAATCCTAGGGACTGGCATACCCAGCTAAGATTTTACCTATGGGTAGATCAAACCCGAATCAAAGTTGCCTTAGGAAATTCACCATTTAATTTGGTCTATGGCCAAGACCCGGTCTTCCCGATCTATTTGCAAATACCCGCCCTTAGGTTTATGTAGGAGTTTTATACAAGGGATGATAGGATTGAGGTCAAACTAACCAATTTGCTCAACATGGAAGAACAAAGAGATGTTGCTTTGCAGAAATTCTATAAACATCAGGTAGTTGTAAAATGATGGTTTGAAAAAAGGGCCAAGGTAAAAGCCTTTAGGATATCAAATATTGTGTTGTTATGGGACAAGGCTAGAGAGAAGAAGGGAGATCACAAGAAATTTGATAGAATCTGGTTGCATCCATATCAAGTGGCTGAGATTATAGGCGAGAATGCTTTTCGCTTGAGTACCTTAATAGGAGAACCTATTCCATTGCAAGTTAATGGTTAGTTTGTCAAGCATTTCCATGGTTCAAGAAAGGTTTGATGTTTTGAATGAATGTATTATACTGTATCATATGTAATCTAGTTTTGGTGTTCCTTTTTGTTTGGTCCTTGTTTCTTTTTTTGTTTTTTCTTTTCTTTATTCTCTTCTTTGTCTTTGTTTCTTTTTGTTTTGTCTTTTTTTGTTGGGGCTCTTCATTTCTATCCATTACAAGAGTCAGGGGTTGTTATGCAAAGTATGCTACAGGCACTAGGAGAGAAATTGATTTAGGTATTTTCAAGGAGATTTTGTTGAAGGATTTCATTTTAAAACTCATGTCTTATGATCATTTAATTGTTGGTCTAAGAGGTTATTAAATAAAAGGTGTAGTGTAAATGTCTCGTGAATTATGTTTGAGGTCTATCACACAATATATAAACATCTGCCCAAGTAAATACCTATTTATTTCTGGATGGTTGTATCTCTGGTTCAAGTGAAAAATCTGATTCCAAGACTGTCATGAAATCCATTGTAGTTCTCAACCCACATTTCAGATCAATTGCATCTAAGTATTGAGAAAAGTTCATAAAGAATTCCCACAACTAAAGCCTAAGTAAAGAAAAAGAGAAGAGAAAAAAAATAAAATGGCAATATCGATACCATGTGGGTGAGTCAAGTATCTCTATCGAGGCTATGGACACCTATTTGACAATAAAGCAATGCTTTGAGAGAACTAGAGGTATCTCCATCAGGGCTATGGACACCTATTTGGAAGAGGAGCAATGCCCAGGATTTCCTTGCATGATGGTTGAAGGACTCAACCCATGTAGCTTGAATCTTAGGTATAGTTGTCTAGGAGTGGAGAAAGTGTCTATGAAGAAGAATGCACCATATATGCACACTCTCAGATTCAGAATAGTTCATGAGCACATACATATGAGATTCCAACTCTACCTTTTTCTACATAACTGATCTTATTCAAGTTCAAATGCTTCATTGGCTAAGTAGTTTTTGGGTGACTGAATCCTTTGAGGTCTTGAAAATGGATAAACCATTTTCCCTAGCCGATTCCCCATTTGTTATGCCTTGCATAACCACCCCATATTTTTTCTTGGTCAAAATGGGTCCCCCTTTTTTGTTTCCTATCCTTGTTTGTTTTTCAACAAAGTTTGGAAGGTTTTCTTCCTTCCAACACTTTGTTTTCATATAGATTTGTTCTGTTTTAAGCCCAAAAAGAAAGATTCTTAATCTAAGTGAAGGTGTTGCTTCATTGAAATCATGATGTTCTTTTTAACTTCTACTGTAAAAATGAGATGACTATCCTAGGATTGATAGATTTGCTTTAAGAAAAACAAGAAAGTGACTATCCTAGGATTGATCAATTTTTAAGAACTTTGAAGTGACTATCCTAGATTGATCAATTTTATCCCAACTATGAAAAAAAGTAAGATCTGGCCGTAGAAGCGTCGGATCCAGACTATTTTTAAAAAAGTGCCAGAATATGGAACCGAAGCGCTAGAACAGTTACCTGAGGCGCTAAAACCCGAAAGTGCCGAAACAGTGTACCGAAGCGCTGAATCACTGAAGCGCTGAAATAGTGTACTGAAGCGCTGAAGTTTTTCATAAAAGCGCTAAAAAACTGGATGCGCTGGAACAGTAACCAGAAGAGCCGAAACTCTGAAAGCGCTAGAACAAGGACCGGAAGCGCCGAAACTTTTAACGAAATCGCTAAAACAAATCATGCTGTAAACCTGTGTAACACTTTCCAGAAAAAAAATAAAAATTGTAATTTTGATAAAATGGGGTTAATGCCCCACGGTGGGCGCCAAATTGTTTGTGTGGAATGAGGTAAATAACATAAATACACTTCTTAATACGACATTATATCAATGATTAAACAAATTGAATCAATTCAACAAAGTAATCAATTGAAAGCGTCCTATTGCTCTTATCTCCAAAGATTTATTAAATCTAAATTTCTCTCAGATTGTGTAAGCATATAAGACTGTTAAAATGACCATCAGAAGAATGAGATGATGATAATATAATGATAAATGATAAATCAATTAAACTAGCATGATATTGAGGTGAAACAGATAATTGCAACTCCAAGAGGCAGCCATTGATGTGAAGCTTGATTGTTGAATTGCTTGATGTGTGAATGCTTGATACTTGATGCCTGGATTCCTACAGAGTAAGGGTGTAAAAGCTTGATTATCTGAATCCTTTTCTTGGTTCAATGAGGCTTTATTTATAGATTTTCTGGTTGTAGAAATGCATAGGGAAAGCTTTGAGAGGCTTGGATTCAATCTAGAGGATTGAATGGTGAGAGATGGAGGAGATTGAGAGAAAGATGGAGATTGTCTCTACCCATGAAAACACCAGGAAAGAGAAGAGGAAGGATTGATGGAAGAGGATTGAGAAATCAAATTCCAAATTTGTCTCCAAAACTTCCCGTGAAGTTTCAAAGCATTAATTGTGACAAATTTAGACATAGATTAGACATAGGAAATCTAATTCATTTTTGAGGAAATGTAGATTGGAATATTCCTTTATGCTTAATTCAAATATTTTGATTTATTTAAATTAGAAAAGGGAGATAAATAATTTAATAAAACAAACTATAGGATAGTCATTTATTAAATTAATCAGAGGAATATGGTAATTAATAAATAAAGTGTTTTGTCTTTATTTAATTAATTTGAGAATGATGTGATAGATTGAAATAGGGATTTGATAATTAAATCTAACAAAGCATTTAATTTTGTTGATTTAATTAAGATGAATTTGAAAGTGAACTATATTAAATGAATATTTCTATTTATTTAAACAGTAGAGGAAATAGAATAATTAATCAAATAATGTGTATTTAATTAATCGGATGCTCCAGACCAATTTTAGGTGTATACATTTTGCCCATCTTCGAAGTGATGTGTTTACATGTTGCTTCGAAGAATATTTTTGCTACTACTACCAGGATCGATGATTTTCAGATGATAATAATTTCGTGTGCCCCAGACATGATTTTCAGATGATAATATAATGATATGCCCCCTCGGGAGATAAATTAATAATCTGATATTTTTAGAATTTTTTTAAAATTTATGATTTTCTAATGATTTTATGATGTTTCGATGATAAAATAATTTATCTCCCGACAAAATGATGAAGAAATAGAGCCATCGGATGAGTTTTAATTAATTTCATGGATAAAATTAATCAAAATGTTATAAAAATCCCCCAAAAATACCTTTCAAAAATTATAAATAGTGCTAAAAGGTCATTTTCAATTCATTATTTGATTTTTGAGTTCAAATTTCTTAGTGATAGAGACATTTCTGTCAGCTGGATTGAGATGCCTATTCCTTAACACACTCACCGATTTGAGCGCGTTCGATGCCATAGATGACCGCCTACGTATGGACCTCCGGTATGTACCCCTTAACCTCCTCGTGATTTGTGTATTTTTGTTTTTTTATGCTTTTTAGGTCTTAGGCATGTCTAGGATAGTTTCAGTGCTTTGAAGCTGCGCTGTAGCACTTACATCCCGATGTAGCGCTTCTGGTAAATTGTCTAGCGCTTTGAGTTTTAGCGCTTGCATTTAAAACTCTAGCGCTTCCATTTGGTAAAGTAGCACTTTCGGCGAATTAGCGCTTAGGAGTCAAGAAGTAGCACTTTGAAGTCAGATTCTAGCGCTTTGAGATTTTCAGCGCTTTGAGTCGGCGGTTTAGCGCTTTGAAGGTCTGTTCTAGCGCTTCTGGTAAAGTGGTGCTTTGATGGCCTGGTTTAGCGCTTTGATGTGAAAAAGTAGTGCGTTGAGTTATTTAGCACTTCGGAAGCCTGTTTTAGCGCTTTGGAGTGCTGAAATAGCGCTTTCATGGTTTTAGTGCTTTGGGTCCCTGATTTAGCGCTTTTGAATGATAAAATAACACTTTTGGGATTTAGCGCTTCCATGTCAGAATTGAAGATTTTGACTTAGTGAAATTTGATTTCGTCAATTCTGATCATGTCCATTCTTCTGATTGGTATGATTGACAATCCACATTCTGGATGTTGGATTGTGATTAAAGTAAATAAGATTAACTCTCATGATAGGCGAGAAGAAATCCTATTTCTTGATGATCCTCATGATAGGCGAGGAAATGATTCAATACCTGATAAATCTCATGATAGGTGAGATCTAGATAATGTTTTGATGAACCTCATGATAGGCAAGGTTTGAGCCAATATCTGATAAATATCATGATAGGCGAGATCTAGATAATGTTTTGATGACCCTCATGATAGGTGAGGTTGGATGTTTGCCTATGAATTTTGATCAAAAATTCATACCAAAGTTTTTGAAATAGACTTGATAGTAGAATGACGTTTAATTCTTGACATAGTTCACTGATTGTTGATTTTTCGTTATGATGATAGGAGGATCTGGGGACTCTCCATATGCAAAAGAGGTTTCTGCAAACTACCAATTTGATACCACATTTGACACCTGACGAGCTCTAGGTGATAGGCCAGTGTGGCCTGACGAATTTACTTGACATGCCCCAGATTAGGATTAATCGGGGTTTGTTGACTGCACTAGTTGAGAGGTGGCATAGCGACCACAACACCTTTCACCTACCCACTGGTGAGATGACAGTCACACCAGAGGATGTGTGGCATATATTGCGCATTCCTTTTATGGGGGGGATTGTTACATATGACTCTCATGGGACTAGCAACAGAGATGCTCTTCGTCGAGTATTTCAGGATCAGGATATAGAGGGTCCAAGCATTCGATGGCGGAGGATCGCAGACTCCTATGCAACACTACCAACAGTGCTAGCTGGATTTATTAGAGGATTCCTTTGCCCTGATCACAGGTCAAAGGGATTCCTCGTTGGCTGGGGGAGGACACTAGAGAGCATGTTGGTACATGGTACCAGATATGCGTGGGGGATGTGCATGTTAGCACATCTCTATCATGATCTTCATTTCATTGTGTACCTAGGTGCATGCAGTATATCCACAGGGGTGACATTATTATAGATTTGGGTGTGGGAGCACATTGCTATTTGTCAACCATTTCCCCTTGCAGACATACCAACTGGCAGGCCATATGTTTTTAGATAGAGTGGTTGATTCACGCAGGCCCGGATGGGCAAGTTAGAGCACTGGAGGTGGGTTTTTGATGATATAGAGACAGTTATTTGGTGCCCCTACCTTGACTGTGAGGAGTGGGAGGAGGATGGTGTAGTGTTTGGGTTTCTTTATGACTCCATGTACCTTATTGGCCGGACTCCGTTTGTTATTGAGAGATTTCTGCTGCGGTGGGTTTACAAACAGTATGGCATTGTTCAGTGCATGCCACAGGGGGTAGCCCACTATGCACGATGACAGATGGATATTCCAAATTGGGGCCCCAAATTATCTTATGATGTTGTAGTAGAGGGTTACAGAGCACTATAGCCATCCCCTTGGGACATGAGGAGAGATATTGTAGTTGCACCCGTGACAGAGGATTACCTAGCATTCTTGGTCTTGGTCCCTCAGCCTCGTATTACTATCCCCAATGAGCCAGCACCTTTACCAATAGAGGAGGATGTGGCAGAGGATGTCGTCGGGGGTGAGGGTGATATCCCAGTAGATGAGAGCTTAGAGAGCCGTAGCTCAGACAGTGAGGATAGCAGTAGCAGTGGGGACATTGATGGTGGGAGTGGAGGATAGAGAGGGCCAGGTCTAGATATTCACAATGCACCTTCGTCTAGTAGGCCTCGTAAGAGGCAGGTAGTGACAGTGCCAGCAGTTGGGCAGCAGAGACAGATGGCTGGGCTTCAGGCATAGGTTCAGACACTGCAAGGGCAGTTGGTACAGGCTTGGGGCATGGTTGTGCAAACTCAGACACAGATGCAGGCACAGGCACAGGTATAGGGGCAGTTAGCCGCTATGCAGATGCAGGTTGATACACTGATAGTCGAGAGAGAGACTGCATGACAGGTTGCCAAGAGGGCACAGGAGAGAGCCGAGACCCTACAGAGAGTGGCTGATGGCACCTCTATAGGTGATTATATGAGAGAGGTTCTACGGGCTGCCCAAGAGGCTGAGTTTTACAGAGGTCGGTATCATGATGCAGTGCTTGCCGAGCGTTGAGTCAGTTATGCCTCATCGAGATCTGGGTAGACTCATACATGGACAGTCAGTGAGGGGGTGACACAACCTCCACACAGAGATCCCAGAGATCCGGGTCCGTCTGGGGGTGGTGGTGGTATAGGTCCTATTGGGCCTGCGCATTCTAGCAGTAACAGGTCATAGAGGCCATGTTATCCTCATTGATGTATTTTATGATGTACCTTCTTGTATGATGATGTATTTTTATGACTTCATTGTATACTTGGCTCTTGATGATATATATATGAAATCCATTTGATATGATTATGATGATGGCGTCATGATTTTTATGTGATAGATGTTGTTTATATGCTTTATGTGATGAGTTTATTCTAAATGTGATGATAATAAATGATTATTTATGTTAATGTAATGATGTAATGATGTATGTATGGATGGAATATGATATGTGGATAAATGATGTGATTTTGATAACATGTATGGATAGTTGAATAAATGTTTTTTAGTTATGGGATGATTTTATGACAAATGATCGTGGATGGATGTAATGATGTGATTTTGATATTTTTAAATTCATGAATAGATGATATAATAAGGATGATGTGATGTATGGATTATAAATGATTTATGGATATATGATGTGATGTATGGATTCTAAATGATATTAAATGAATGTGTTATGGTAAGAATGAACCTGATGCACTGATGGTAGAATTTATGACGCATGATGAAATATTTGAATGATGAATTGATGATGCAATGATGATGTTTATATGTTTTTGATGATTTTATGTCAAGTATACTTAGTCTCTTTTGTAGATTAGATAATCATTGATTGGAATCCTTTATGCAACAAATACTCTGCAGATAATGAATGATGATGAATGCAATCTAATTTAATCATGCAATGATATGCAAAACATATGTCATTTTACAATCTTTTTGTGCTTTCCTATCATCATAGAGCTTTATTGGATGTTGAAAGTGAATACAAGCGTCAATGGTTGTGTTAATCCAATGACGACCTGAGTATTTCTTTCATATTTTTGATATTGCAATCGAACACAAGCATCGAGGTATAATTGAACCGAGATGACCTGAGCATTCATTGCGTAAACAGGCAAAGATTATCATTTGAGTGTGTGAATTCTAAATGTCATCGGTGATACATTTGCATAGCACATCCCCCGACAATTCACACATTTATATGATTATCGCACATACAACAAACAATAAAAATATCATCCTTTTTCCTTGTTCCTCTAGTTCAATACATCATTGAGTCACTCTAAAGAAATGATAATCAAAAAGTCTAATTTATCCATTGTTCACTTAGAGTGTTTCATTCATTTATCAGTTTTGAGATCATCCATCCTGATTTTGACATGTTTTTGGATTTTCGAGATTTTTGACCAAAGACCTAACCTAC
The DNA here is from genome assembly GCA_007115665.2 of Sequoiadendron giganteum. Taxonomy (NCBI): domain Eukaryota; kingdom Viridiplantae; phylum Streptophyta; class Pinopsida; order Cupressales; family Cupressaceae; genus Sequoiadendron; species Sequoiadendron giganteum. Next base: position 611,324,492 of record CM021108.1, on the reverse strand, counting down.
CACCCTATCTTAGGGGTCTCGGGGGCTGATTTAAGATTAGCCTTGCCTACGTTACACACGCAGAGACCACGTAGTTCGACTGACACAAACCTATGTTTTTGGGTTTTGCCTTTTTAGAGTTTCCTATTTGACATGTTTTTGGATTTTTGATAAGGATGGTTGATTCTTCTGATAATGATTGAAATTGCGTTTTGATCTTTGTTTTTGATTTTCTATCACCGGATGTAATTGATACATTTGGATTGCCCCTAGATATCTAGATGTTGCCCCCAAGCTATGGAGTTATATGTTGACCATGTGACATGACTTGATAGTGGATGTAATGATGGCCAGACGAATGATATGATATGAATTGATACCGACCTTCAGATGAATGATCCTGACATATATCCAAATAGATGAGAAAGCTGATCTTAGAATCACTTATGGCTCCTGTTTCCAGGTTTTCACCACACGCTTTGATTACACCCTTTGTATTTTGTATTTTCCCTTTTTGTTTTATTTTCTATTTTATTTTATTTTTTTGTATTTTTGCGTTTTGCCAAGATGCCTATTTGCCAGGTTTTCACCAAGGAAACAATTTTTCAGATTTTGCCCCATGCACTAGGAGACTTTAAGCATAGAATTTTTTGAGATGAATACTGTTGATAGGTTCATCAAATAGATCCCCTTCTGACGTTGATAGCTGATATGCTCCTGATCCATACAATGATATGATGACAAATGGACCAAGCCAGTTAGGCTCAAATTTGCCTTTCTTTTCTCTGTCCTGCTGATTCCTAGGATTTTCCTTTAGTACCAAGTCACCAACCTGAAAGACCCTTGGTTTTACCCTGTGATTGTAACTCCTTGACATCCTTTGTTGATAAGTTGTTAGATGATTTACAGCTTGTTGACGATGCTCATCCAACAATTCCAGTTCCTGCAATCTAGATACCCTATATTCTTCATCTGAAATGATACCTCTGAGTGATACACGAAGGGATGGAATTTCAACTTCAATGGGTAATATGGCTTCTGATCCATATACCAAAGCAAATGGTGTAGCTCCTGTTGGTGTTCTGATGCTTGTTCTATAGGCCCATAGTGCAGGATTGAGTTGAACATGCCAATCACGTCCAACATCGTTAACCGTCTTTTTGAGAATTTTGAGTATGGTTTTGTTTGAGGCCTCTGCTTGGCCATTCCCTTGAGGATAGTACGGTGTTGAAAAATGATGTTGGATGTGAAACTTTTCACATAGCTCTTGGACATCTTGATTTTTGAAAGGTCATCCATTATCTGTGATTATAGATTGAGGGATTCCATATCGACAGATGATGTAGTTCAAGATGAATGAGGAGATCTGTTTCCCAGTGATGGTAGTAAGAGGTACTGCCTCTATCCACTTCGTGAAGTATTCTGTAGCCGTGATAATGAACTTGTGTCCATTAGATGAAGATGGATGTATTTTTCCTACCAGATCTAGGCCCCATTGACAGAAAGGCCATGTTGATGTAAAAGGATGCAGTTCTTGTGCCGGTGCATGAATCAAATTGCTGTGAACCTGACATTTTTGGCATTTCTTGACAAATTGATATGATTCTTTTTCCATGCAAGGCCAATAATAACCCAAACGGAGGAGTTTATTGGCTAGGGTTATTCCACTCGAGTGAGTACCACAAATACCCTCGTGAACTTCTCATAAGGCCATTTCAGATTCATTGCATTCTAGACATCGGAGTAGTGTACCATCAAGACCTCGACGATAAAGGACATCTGTGATTAAAGTGTGTCTGGCGGATTGACGGATAAAGTTGCATTTTTGATTCCTGGAAAGGTCAGGAGGTAGGATATCATCTTTCAGATAAGCATAGGTTGTTTCGTATATGGAGGGTTCAGTGGTTTCTAGATGACATATGGTAGCGGATTCTGATTGATAATGGGAAGGACATGATACTTGTTCTACCATAAACTCATAACAAATACGCTTCTCAGGCAATTGTAGTAATGAAGCGATCGTAGCCATAGCATCAGCAGCTTTGTTCTCCACCCTTGGAATCTGATCAAACTTGATATTAGTAAAGGATTGTTTCAGATTATCTATTTGCTGCTTGTAAGGCATCAATTTGTCATCTTTGGTTTGATATTCATCATTGACTTGATAAATAACCAGTTGAGAGTCCCCATAGACCTGTAAATCTATGATTTTCCATTGAATTGCAATCTTGACCCCAATAATCAATGCTTCATATTCCGCTACATTGTTTGTACATTGAAACATGAGTCTATATGACTTCGGAATTGTGTGTCCTTGGGGAGATATGAACAAGATTCCTGCTCTGATCCTCGTTGTGTATACGATCCATCAAAGTATAGTATCCATTGTTGGGGCATTGCTATCATGATGTCTGCATCTGGGAATTCCATTGTCATTGGGTGATCATCTGATAGAGGAGCTTCAGCTAGCTGTTCAGCAATTGCTTGTCCCTTAATTTCCTTTCTCTTGACATATTGAATGTCAAATTCACTTAAGAGCATAACCCATTTTTCCAATCTACCTATTAAGGCAGCTTTACTTAATAGATACTTCAAAGGATCAATCTTTGCAATTAACTTGATTGTATGAGCTAGCATGTAGTGTCTTAACTTTTGAGTAGCAAACACCACTGCTAAGCAAGACTTTTCTATGAATGTATAGTTTATTTCATAGCCATTTAAAGTTCTACTGATGTAGTAGATGGCGTGCTCTTTTCCTTCATGATCCTCCTGTGCTAAGAGTGCCCCCAAAGATATATCTATCATGGAAATGTACAAAATGAGAGGCCTTCCCTGTGTTGGTGGTATGAGAACAGGTGGTGACATTAGATATTGTTTGATCTGATTGAATGTCACTACACACTTCTCACCCACATGAAAACTATGTGTTTATGCAATAGATGATTAAAAGGATGACTTCTATCTGCCAACTGGGAGATGAATCTCCAGATTGATTGAAGCCATCCTTGTAGTGATCATAGTTGGCTGATGTTCCTAGGAGGTGGCATCTCCATTATAGCTTTGACTTTTGTCGGATCCACTTCAATGCCCTTTGCTGAAACAATGTATCCTAGTAGTTTTGCTGATGTAACCCCGAAGACACACTTCTTAGGGTTTAACCTGACATTAAATTTCTCCATCCATGTGAAGATTTTATCTAGGATATTCAGATGTTCTTCCCTAGTAGTAGATTTTGCTAAGATGTCATCGACATAGTCTTCCATGAAGGTGTGCATCATATCATGGAATATTGTCATCATTTCTCTTTGATAAGTCGCTCCTGCATTCTTTAAACCAAATGGCATGACGTTCCAGCAGAAGGTTCCCCATGGACATGTAAAAGATGTCTTTTCTTGATCTTCTGGATCTATTTTTATTTGATTGTACCTAGAGAAACCGTCCATGATTGATAACAGGGCATGCCCTGCCATCAAGTCTACAATGATGTCTATATTTGGAAGTGGAAAATCATCCTTCAGGCATGCTTTATTGAGGTCCCTGAAATCTGTGTAGATTTTGATGCTATTGTCTGGCTTGGAAACAGGCACAAGATTTGATATCCATTCAGCATAATCTATAGATCATATGAATCCAGCATCCAGTAATTTATTTAGCTCTGTTTTGACCATTAATGCAATATGGGGGTACATTTTTCTTAATTTTTGTTTAACAGGCTTGATTCCTTTTGGCAAAGACAAATGATGCATAAGCAGATTTGGATCTAAACCTAGCATATCAGAATATGACCAAGCAAAGTTGATGCTTCTTACTTTGAAGAAATTGGATGAATGCCGGTCTTTCTTGTTCTGTCATTGATTCTGCTAGATATAGTACTTTCGCCTTCTCTTCTGTGCCAATGTCCACCGCTTGTGTAGGTTCGACTAGAACTAATGATCGCTCATGATAGTGTTCTGGGAGAGTGTCAAATCTTCCATCCTTCAGTGCCTCTGAAAGGTTTTCACCATTGGATGCGTTCTTTATTTTTACTTTTTCCAGATCTAATGCTACTATAGATTGGTTTTCACCATTAGATCTATATTCCCTGTTGTTAATTTTGCAACTGGAAGATTTGACACCCTCCTGTTGAGTCGTATTGTTATGAGTATTATGGATAAAATTTGTATCAGGTTCGGTATGACAAAGGAAATGTACAATAGAATCATCATTTTCAAATTTTGGTATAGTCAATGGTTCAGTAGGTTCCCAATCAATAAGTTCCGGATGGATTAATGGAATGGTATCATCAGATTGATTTAGGTCAATGGAGGTAAGGGTGAGGATAGCAAGATCATCATAATTGTTATTTGGGATATCGAGATCCATGATGGTACCCTCTTCGAAATCATCTAGTTCACTCAAATTCTGTTTGTCCTCACTAGAGTCATTGATATTTAGTGATTCCTCAACGAATGGTATAGACCCCGAGCCTTGGCCCTCCTCACGTGTAGGTGCATATTTTTGAGTCACATTGATTGGAATATCAATGTCAAGTAGATCACAAGGTAATGCCCACTCATATTCATTTAAGTCTGTTTCAAAACCATCTCTAAACTGAAGGATATTTTCCATAGTTGTCCTTTGTAGCTCCTGCTTCTCTTCTTCAGAGTATCCTAATCCTGGTTTTTCTTTTGTATGGAGAGTGAGAGGTGTGATAGGTTCTAAGATTCCCTCCTTTCTTAACCCCAATGGTCCTTGTCCTTCATAACCCATCTTTTCAAGAATAGCCTTTCCTTTTCCATACTTGTCTGTGTTGATGCTAACATTTTTGATGTCGGTCTCTGATGTTGATGTTTCTTCATCCTTGTATAGCCAATCCAGGATTTCTTTGTTGTCTATTTCTTCTGCTATGGTTCCATATTTTACAAATGTTTTGTGAAGAACTGTGGTAGGTACAAATTTTGGAGGTTTGATTAGTGATGGTTGACCATATTTCCTAGGAGATGGCATTAACTGTGATAAGTTAAGTGATTGCTCCATTGAGTACTGTCCCATTCCTTTATCTATCAACTGAACTTGCTTTTGAAATTTGTGTGATAGAGAAGTTTGTGTATCCAGTTTGTTTGTTTCATCATGACTTGTTTCCTTTTCTTTACCTTTCTTTTGTACCCACTTGGTAGTGATGCTTGGACTTTGTTCATTCTTGGATGATGATGAACTTGAAGCTTCCCTGTTGTGAGGGACAAAGGTGTCTTGAGATATTCTTAATGTGTCACAATGTTGTGGGTGATTATAATCAGCAGCTATAGTCACCTCTTGTCCATTTATTGGGAACTTCAAGCATTGATGGTATGTAGAAGGTACGGCTTGCATTTCATGAATCCAAGGTCGTCCTAAGAGTATGTTTTATGTCAATTCTCTGTCTAATACTTGACATGCTATATGCTTCATCATAGGCCCCACTTGAATGGGTAATACAATCAAACCTTTGGATGATCTTTCCTCCTCATCATAGGCTTTGATGGACATTTTCCATCGAGCATCAATAGCATCTTCGGAATATCCTAGTGCACGGACTAATTTGAGGGTGCAAATGTTCAGACCAACTCCCCCATCTATTAGAACTCTCTTAATAGGATGATTATGGATACAGACTTTGATATGCAATGTTGTGTTATGCGGATGGTTTAATGAGACATCATCCTATTGAGAGAATGATAGACAATGCAGGGTAGTCAAATGTCCCACCATAGCTTGGAATTGACAAACATCCAAATTATTTGGTATGGTTGTGGCCACTAACGCTTGTTCAAGAACTTCTTTATGTGATGGTGACAACTTTAGGAGTTCCAGTATTGAGATTTGGGCGGGGATATTTTGTAATTGATCAACAATACTATAATGATATTGAGGCATAAACACACATTGAGATCCTACTCCTTTTAATACTACCTTGGCTTGCTCCCTAGTTATGACGTTTGTTGGTTGACGTTCTTGATTCTCTTGGGGGGTGTTTTGCATTTGATTGATAATATCATAATTTGATGGAGGTGGAACTGCATGTGTGGATCCAATTCCCCTTAACATAAGTTTTGATTGCCCCCGAGTCATGGCGTTTGCTAGTTGATGTTCTTGATTATCTCTGATTTTTAAAACATTGATTTGATTATCAAAGTTTTGCACGCTTGGGAGTAAAACCAATGAGGTGACGTTGTTGGTTTTATTTTCATCAATGTTATCACTAATTGTATGATCATATTTGACTTCAGATAGACATAGGATTGTTGTGTTATAGACATGATTGGTGTTATTCCCTTTGCTATTTGATGATGATGCACCTTTGTCATAATTTGGCAGTGGATCTTTGAAGGCCGAATGATTGTTGTTATTTTGAGGTCCTTCCACATACACTTTGTTGCCGTCCACCAAATCTTGTACTGTATGTTTCAATTCTATACAGTCATTTTTTTTATGACCCTTGTTATTATGATAGTTGCAATAATCAGTGTCATTCCACCATGATGGTTTCACTTTTGGATCCCAGAACCTAGCTTCCCGTGCAGTGAGAAGGCCTCTGGTAACTAGTTCCTTCATCGTTGATTCCATTGATTGACCTAAAGGTGTGAACCTTCGTCTATTTGATGGTTTTTGATATGGTAGTGTTTTTGCACGTTCGTTGTTCTGCATGGTATTTGATTGGACTTTTTGCTCACTATTTTGATTGTTTGAAGAAGATGCCGTCAAGTTGAAAACTGGTTTGACATTTTGTGAATCGCATGTTGTTTCATTTGTGTTGCGATTCTTTTGCCAAATTTTTGGTTTATCATTGCTTGAGTTTTGATTGGAGTAGTTATTTGATTTGTCATTGTAATGTTTGATAACTCCCCATTTTACTAATGCTTCCTCAATCTTAAGACCATTTTCTATGACTTTTTTGAAAGTGGGTGGACATTGTAATTCTAGCCTATAGCTCATTTCTTCTGTTAAGTTCTCAATGAACAATTCCATCTTTTCTTCCTCTGGAATAGATCAAGGATATCTAGCGAACAGCTGTCGCCATCTTTGGAGAAAAGACAAGAATGTCTCTCCTTTGTTTTGCTTTAAGTTGTAGAGATCTGTGATAGTAACATCATTTTGGATGTTGAATGAATATTGAGAGATAAACTTGTTAACAAGTTCCTCAAACGTTTTGATACCAGGTTGTAGTTTTGAGAACCATTCCATACATGCACCTCCCAAACTTCTTGGGAATAACCTCATCAAATAAGTCTCTTCTTGAGAAAACTCAAGACTTATCATTTTAAATTCTCGTATATGATCTATAGGATCTGTTCGTCCATTGTACTTATCGTACTTTGGGAATTCGCAATGTCTTGGAAAAGGTAGCAAACCAACCGTTGCGTCAAATGGATAAGGACAAATATCCTGTATTGCATATCTTTTGGCTGTCCCTTTCGTTATGTCATGTATCTGTTGCTGTAATAAATGCATTTGTGAAGTTAAAGCAACAACTAGATCGATTGTTTGCATTGGTAGTGGTATTTCTGTTTCACTTGTTTCAGTTGCATCTTTCAAACGGTTTATATCAAAATCTTTTGGAAGTTTCGCCCCTAATTCGGCCAACATTAAAAGATATTTTTCCATGTCTTGTTCTAAAACTTTTTCCATAAACATGTGACACTTGGGATCTTGTTGAGCCGCTTGTTCCTCTTGAGTTATTTCATTTTTGTCGTTGCGGTTTAAAGTGTTCCAAGGATTTTCTTCTGCCATATTTTTAGATGATTCAAACTCTTGTTCTAAGAGTCTCTGTTTGTGGGACCTAGTGAAGATTGGCATACAAATTTTTGTCCTTTTTTCTGAAATGTTGATCTTATGTGTGGGATAGTGTCAATTTGAACCTTTTTAAACAAAGTCGAATAAGATGACCGATCTTATTGATGAGACAATACTTAAAAAGTTAATTACTATACTTTGTTTCGTGATGAAGGATGTATTATCCTAATAATGAAACTTCAGTGTAGTAATTGATTGTGTAATTGATTTTGACACTTGTGATTTGAAAGATCTTGTTTCAGTTGATAAGTTTAGAAATTTGAATAAACCTTTCTGATTTTGGTCCTTTGACAGTGATTCTGATGAAAAATGTTGATAAAATGATAGATTGATAGACTGGTTAAAATTTTGAACTCTCTATTTTAGAAGCACTAAAATAGAGACCAGAAGCGCTATTTCCCAGAAGTGCTGGAACAAAATCCAGAAACGTTAATACAAGTGACTGAAGCGCTACTTTGACCGAAGCGCTGAAACAGTGCCCAAAAGCATTGGAGAAAATAACAGAAGCGCTACTTCCCAGAAGCGCCAAAATAGAAACCAGAAGTGCTACAAAAAGGGATAGAAGCACTAAAATAATGACTAGAAGTGCTAAAATAGAGCCCGAAAGCGCTATTTCACAAAAGCGCTAGAACAGTGACCTGAAGCGCTGAAACAAGTTTTTCAGAATGCTAAAAATAGGCCTTCTTAAGACCTTCTACTGCAAAATTTGATCTAGTCTTGTGGCATATTGTATTAGAGATTGTGGAAGATAAGAAGGATGAATCTGTTGATTGTGGTTGTGAAATTGTGTGAGAGCTCTTCTTTGAAAGAAGGCTCGTGAATAGAGCGGTTCTATCGTGTAGTCTAAAGAGTGACCCCTAGCAAAATTGTGATAACGGTGAATGAATGTTCTATGTTGTAAAAGAAGTTTCTGATTTTGATACAAAAAATGTTGTTTTCTCAATTTGTTTCTATAACCAAGAGGTCTTTGGGGTTTCGTGACTTTGATTTTCTTCTTGAGAAACGTGGTGGACTTCCACTTTCGTAGCATGAGTTTTCTGATTTGTTTTGACTTGACATTTTCAGGATGATCTTTAAATCTAATTTAAATGAATTTGTGAAAATACAGCAAGCAATTTTGAATATTTGATTTTAAAACTGAAAAGATTGTGTATGTTCAAAAATCACGAATGGTCTTTATTGATTTTGATGGGTTGTTTTAACATTTGTACACATATCAAACAGACTCACACTTAAGGACAAGTAGGTCATCATTATACTCATAGCACCATGAGTATGACAATGTATGGTTACTGACTCGGCGACCAACTACTCTATGGTTCATAGATAGGGTTCCGTTCGGTGTGGCAAATAGATAAACTCCCTCAGGAGACCTCCCAATCCTTAGAACAAAGATTTTGGGGATGGTTATCTTGCCTACTACCGTCAATTTGGACTTCCATCAACAAATTGCATTTTTATTATAGTGGGTTGGATAACCTGGCTTTGGTTGTTCCCGTAGGGTGAGTACTTTTTCCCACTATGGCAGGCCTACTAAAGGATTTAATAAAGCGTAAATGACATAAAAGAAAAGTGAATCTGGCACTTTGGTCACCCAATTAAGGGGAGAGCATAAGCCTAATCACTACAAGCACAACATATAGATTTGTTATGTTTTAAGCCCAAAAAGAAAGATTCTTAATCTAAGTGATGGTGTTGCTTCACTGAAATCATGATGTTCTATTTAACTTCTACTGTAAAAATGAGATGACTATCCTAGGATTGATAGATTTGCTTTATGAAAAACAAGAAAGTGACTATCCTAGGATTGGTCAATTTTTAAGAACTTTGAAGTGACTATCCTAGATTGATCAATTTTATCCCAACTATGAAAAAAAGTAAGATCTGGCCGCGGAAGCATCGGATCCAGACTGTTTTTACAAAAGCGCCAGAATATGGAACCAAAGCGCTAGAACAGTTACCTGAGGTGCTAAAACCTGAAAGCACTGAAATAGTGTACCAAAGCGCTGAAGTTTGTCTTAGAAGCACTAAATCACCGAAGCGTCGAAACAGTGTACTGAAGCGCTGAAGTTTTTCATAAAAGCGCTAAAACACCAAATGGGCTAGAACAGTAATCGGAAGCGTCGAAACTCTGAAAGTGCTAGAACAGGGACTAGAAGTGCCGAAACTTTTAACGAAAGCGCTAAAAACAAATCATGCTGTAAACCTACATAACACTTTCCCAAAAAAAAAAAAAAAATTGTAATTTTGATAAAATGGGGTTAATGCCCCACAGTGGGCGCCAAATTGTAAGTGTGGAATGAGGTAAATAACATAAATACACTTCTTAATATGACATTATATCAATGATTAAACAAATTGAATCAACTCAACAAAGTAATCAATTGAAAGCGTCCTATTGCTCTCTATCTCCAAAGATTTATTAAATCTAAATTGCTCTCAGATTGTGTAAGCATATAAGACTGTTAAAATGACCATCTGAAGAACGAGATGATGATAATATAATGATAAATGATAAATCAATTAAACTAGCATGATATTGAGGTGAAACAGATAATTGCAGCTCCAAGAGGTAGCCATTGATGTGAAGCTTGATTGTTGAATTGCTTGATGTGTGAATGCTTGATACTTGATGCCTAGATTCTTGCATAGTAAGGGTGTAAAAGCTTGATTATCTGAATCCTTTTCTTGGTTCAATGAGGCTTTATTTATAGATTTCCTGGCTATAGAAATGCATAGGGAAAGCTTTGAGAGGCTTGGATTCAATCTAGAGGATTGAATGGTGAGAGATGGAGGAGATTGAGAGAAAGATGGAGATTGTCTCTACCCATGAAAACACCAGGCAAGAGAAGAGGAAGGATTGATGGAAGAGGATTGAGAAATCAAATTCCAAATTTGTCTCCAAAACTTCCCGTGAAGTTTCAAAGCATTAATTGTGACAAATTTAGACATAGATTAGACATAGGAAATCTAATTCATTTTTGAGGAAATGTAGACTGGAATATTCCTTTATGCTTAATTCAAATATTTTGATTTATTTAAATTAGAAAAGGGAGATAAATAATTTAATAAAACAAACTATAGGATAGTCATTTATTAAATTAATCAGAGGAATATGGTAATTAATAAATAAAGTGTTTTGTCTTTATTTAATTAATTCGAGAATGATGTGATAGATTGAAATAGGGATTTGATAATTAAATCGAACAAAGTATTTAATTTTGTTGATTTAATTAAGATGAATTTGAAAGTGAACTATATTAAATAAATATTTCTATTTATTTAAACAGTAGAGGAAATAGAATAATTAATCAAATAATGTGTACTTAATTAATCGGATGCTCCAGACCAATTTTAGGTGTATACAATAATCTATCTATATGACATTGAGTTTGTTGAAGCATAGACATTTCTTATTTGATGAGAATCAATAGAAGGAACCAGATTTCAAGATTATTTCATTAGATCATCTATGGATGGAATTGTTGCATGTCTATTGATCTATGATTTTAGCAACGAATGAAGAGTTTATTTTTTTAATCTTAAAATTATTGTGATGAGTGATTGTGATGGTTAAAATAAGCACTGTAGATGTATGCAATAGTAAGGATTGTTCTATAAATTGCATCATGTTATTCTTTTCTTGATCTATTAAAAAGGCATTCGTTGTTTGAAGCATATGTCTGGATATTGGAGAATTTTATTCATGTTTTACTAATTTATGCCTTGACCTATCTTTTTTATTTATCTAAACCCCCCCATTTTTTATTAAGTGTAGATTGATGAATCCATTGTTCCTTGAATTCCTTATCACCAACAAAGGCCCCCTTGAATATTATAGTTGCATGGACCAATTGAGTGACACCAGACAGTTGAGAACCAACTACCAGGACCTTGGGAGTTAGGTTACTATATGTTGTCTTTCTTTTTCAGGAAAAATAGAGTAGAAATATTTTGTTTAATGTTGTTTGTGTCATTTTCACCATCAACAAGGCAGTGTACTACATTAATTGTACCTTGGTGGGCTATGAACTAAACTACAGTAACATAGAACATGCCTGTCTTGCAGTAGTCTTCGCTACTCCAAAAATTTGACACTATATGCTAAACCACCAAACCATGTTGGCAAAGATTGATCCTATGAAATATCTCCTAAGTAAAGCAGCATTAACAGGAAGATTAGCTAAATTGGTGATGATACTTAGTGATATGACATCCAGTATGTGGAAAGGAAAGCTATAAAAGGGAAAGTAATTACAGATCAATTAGAAAATGCACCAATTAAGGTAGACCATCCTTTAGTGGTAGATTTTCCTAATGATTTTATCTTCAAATTTGACACTAGAACCACATGGAAATTATAGTTTGACGGGTCGTATACTAATCGTGGTTCAGGAGTAGGCATACTATTTATTACAGCTCAAGGCGATACTATTCCTAAATTTCAGGATTACTTTCCCTTGCACCAACAACATAGCAGAATATGAAGCCTTAGTGACAGGACTAAGAATAGAAGCCCAATGGAAGATCAAGAGTTTACATGTTTATGGAGATTCTTAGCTAGTAGTCTGACAAGTTAATGATGAGTATGAGACTAAAGATGAGAAAATTGTTCCCTACAAGCGCATGGTTGATAGTCTTAAGAAGTAATTTGATGACATCACCTTTCAACAAATACCACACATTCAAAATAGGGCAGTAGATGCTATGGAAACCATTTGTTCCTTATTGGATATTCCTAACAACATGCCTAAATTTGAGTTTTTGGTCAAAAAAATTTTGGTCCCCGCCTATGATGTCCTTGATTATGTGATGGTGTGTACAATTTTTGGTCCTACTTCCACTTGGTACAAGGACATAACGACTATCTAAATTCCCAAATCCTACCTTTAGACCTATCAAACAACCAACATAGAACCTTTATCCATAGTTTTTCCAAATACACCATCATCAAAGATACCCTGTATAGACATACCTTAGATAACACCTTGATGAGATGTCTCGATGCTGAAGAAGCACAAGAAACCTTATGAGTGATACACGAGGGTATATGTGGATACCATTCTAGTGGTCCTACCTTAGCACACAATATTATGAGATTAGGTTATTATTGGCCTACAATGGAAAATGACTCATATATCTTTGTCAGGAGATGTCAACAGTGTCAGATACACAGAGATTTGATACGCACGCCAGCATAGGAGCTATGCCCTATTACGTCACCATGGCTTTTTCCCAATGGGGACTTGACCTCATAGGTAAGATACACCCTCCATCATCTAATGGCCATAAGTTCATCATAACCACCACCGAATACTTCACCAAATGGATTGAAGCTATTCCCATGACTTACATCATCGACACACAAATATCCAAGTTTATCCTAAACTATATCATTTTTCGATAGGGTTTACCTCAATCCATCATCATAGATAATGGTCATCCATTCAAAAATCAAGAAGTCTGCCATCTCTATGAATAATTCCATATCCAACATCATTTTTCCACCCCTTACTACCCACAAGGTAACGACCAAGAAGAGGCATCTAATAAGACCATTATTAGAATCCTCAAAAGGAATACCAATGATGTTGGTCATGACTAGCACCTACAACTTAATCCTGCCTTATGAGCCTATCGCACAAGCATCCACACTCTCACCAATGCCACTCCATATTCCCTGGTATTCGATTATGAAGCTATCTTACCTATTTAGATTGAAATTCCTTCCCTAAGGGTATCCTTGAAATGTCATATTGATGATGAAGAATATCATGTGTCCAGATTGCATGAGTTAGAATTCTTAGACGAACGAAGACAAAAGGCTCTAGATCATTTGCAATCATATAAGAACCGTCTTCATCATAGCTATAATAGGAAAGTTCTAAATCAACACTTTGACATTGGTGACCTAGTCTTGATGGAAAATCCTAAGAATCAGACAGATAGAGAAAAACTAGGCAAGTTTGAACCTAACTGGCTAGGGCCCTATATTGTTATAGAAGATTTTGGATTAGGAGCGTATCAACTCTCAACCCCTGAAGTACAACCACTTTTATCACCGATCAACAACCTTCATCTAAAGAGATTCTATGCGTAGCTTCTGGGAACCATGTCTTAATCGGAAAAAAAAAAAAAACAAAAAAATTGTTACCTTGATGAAAACCTAGGAAACAAGCGTCTTTGTAACACCAATTTTTTTTTAAAAAATTCAATAAAATAGTAAAGAGAAATAACCCGTCCAATAGTGAAAACAAGTTCGGTGGCGCTATGGATAAGTACCATGGTGAAAACCTAGCAAATAGGTGCCATGTGTAGTTGACTCTGCTCCTTCATCTACCATCATTCCAATTAGACTTTTTCAACATCACTCATAGTAAATGGTTGTCTTATCTATTAATTTGAACCATTGACATCAAGACCACTCCATCTCCCCACTCCATCCTATAGGTCTTATTCCCAACTAGGGGAAAATCCTTGATCTGTGTCATTTGGAACTTGTACATAGCATTCCACCGTCAAAAAAAGTCCTGAAAAAAGCTCAAAAACATCATAAAATGTCTTGAAAAAAATCCAAAAACATTTAAAAAGTGCAAAAAGACAAAAAAAAAAGAAACATGTCAAAAATCCTAAAACTAGAGTTAGAGTCAATTGTAGACATTTTCGAACTATGTTTCCTCTATGAATGGATGTAGGCATGGCCATCTGTCGATCTGCCCCCGAGGCATTAGGTTCGTCTGTCTAGGTTTGTCACATATCACATGAAATCATGACTCATTCTTTGTACATGTCAAAGTCATTGGTTGTGTCGAACTATGAGGTCTCTATGTGTACAACGTAGGCAAGGCCATCAATCGATGAGCCCCCAAGACCATACTAGGTCGGTCCATTAGGGTTTATCACACTCATTATCACACACACTGTCTAAAAAATAAGTTAGGTTCATATGTGTCAATTATTCATCTCAATCAAAGTCAACTTGAACTATGAGGTCTCTGCGTGTACAATGTAGGCAAGGCAATCAATCGATGAGCCCCCGAGGCTACACTAGGTCAGTCCTTTAGGGTACATCATCTCATGTCCACATAAGTCAACACAAACACACTCATAATGGTCAAGGAATCAAAACAAGTCAAGCATCAACAAGGAAAATAAGTCAAAATCAAACATATTGTGAATACGATCAACTTATTTCCTAAGCAAGATATATCTTTCTTGTCAATAGAAATCATCAATCGTCATAGCCTCATGTATCTTATCGCATCAATGACATCAGGCTCAACATCTTATATGACACATGTCATTCTAAAACCAGGATTTGTCATTTCCTTATACAGATGATTACAAAGTCGAAACTAGACTTAACATCTTATATGGTATGTGTCATCCCTCACATCGGGCTATGTCAAACATCAAACAATCACACAACATCAATTTTTGGAAAATACTTTTATTGGATTTATGACTTTATATCTTATTTTGTCTTATCTTTTTATAGATTTGTATTTGACTCCGATTACTAGCTTTCTCAAGGATGTCCCTTGAAGGATTTAGAGAAGAAAGGATGTCTCAGGAATCTTTTTCTTTGACTGTGTTCTATCAACTATCTTTTAATTTTGGATTTTGAGTCATGTAACTAGTTTCCTCGAGGATGTCCCATGAAAGATTTAGAGGAGCAATGACGTCTCATGACCCGTCTTTTCTTTGTTTGTTGTCTGTTGTTTTTTTGGACAAAAAGACTGGGGCAATTTTTCCCTTAGTATGATTTAAGACACTCCTTGTCTGTGACTATCTATTTTTCGCAAGTGGATGAGTTTGTACACTATGGTCTATCTCATATCATGGTGTGTTCTATCCATTTATGTTAGTTACCACCCAATCATGATTTAATGCAAGGATTAGTATATATTTGGAAAAATATTGAAGATTTTATAATTTTTGTAATATCCATTTCTAATACTAACATCCATGTCTACTATTCATCTTTTTTCTACTCTAACATTTCTTCTTTTCAAAATCTTCATTATCCTTATCTATTTTCCCCTAGTCTCTTGTCCTACATATTCGAGTTCTCTCATTGATTTCGAGAGCACAATCATATTCTTTAAACCTACCTGTCCTCTCAAGGGGGCATACCACTACCTCCTCGTCATCCTTCCTCACCCTACTTTCACTAGGGCATATCTTTTTTTCAATTTCTTTGACACAATGCGATAAACAACATTGTATCAAAGGGGACAAACTGTAGACATTGAAAATTGGTGTAGGCCTGTGAATACCACTTTTGACATAATTTTCTAATGTCCATGGTCATGATTAAAACATGTTAATTATTTAATTATTTCTGTAATATCCCCATTTTCGCCCTATGCTCTTTATTTGGATTTAGCCTATTTTCGAAAATCCATAGGCTACTTAGATGTGCAAATCAGATTTTCCTTGTTTGGAGGTTTTGTGGAATTTCTCAAATTTTACTATTTATAGTAAATTCTATTCTTGGCAGTATCTCAGTTGGCAGCACTTCAGTTAGTCTTCTTTTCAGTTGGAGCAATAAGGTGTTTTTAGTTCTACCTTAAAAGCTTTATTTGGTGAAAATTTAAACTAAAGGCATTAATGTTATATTTTTCAATTGACCCCTTGGCCTATTGAAATAACTTTAAGTTGTGTTTAAAAGTGGTCATGAAGGGGGATGCCTTCATTAAAATTTAATTAAGAAACAATTAATAAATGTTTCTTATGCCTTGAAGTTGGACGCCATTTGAAGGAGTTTTATTAGTTTGGAATTTGAAATTATTTCAAATGTCTATTGGGCATCCCTTGCTTGGAATTTGAAGATTCATCTCTATTTCTATAAAAGTGAAGCTTTGCTACAACTTTGGACATCTCATGTTTATGCCAAACTTATAATGTCGAAATGACTACTCATTTTGCACTTTGAGGGATGCTGACCTCTTAGTATCAATTCAATTTTGTGTTTGCAAGATAACACCTAATTGATTTCATGTTGCATCTCAAATTAGACTAGCAGATAGAGCTTTCAAAGATGAATTTTGGTGTGTTTTTCCAGATTTCCAGTTGTTGATTTTCACATAGCTGAAAGTCAATTTTGTTCATAGTTCATTGGATGAATTTAATATTGTTCTGGGCATTTAATAATACCTTTTCTAAGGTCATGGAAACCATTCTTAGCAAGTTGCAGATTTTATTTCCAAGTGTATGATTTATTGTTGAAAAATCATCCCTTTCAAGGGTTGTACCATTTAGAGTGCATTGAGAATTATGCCAGTTAAATAATGAATGCTTTTCTTTGATGTTTCTTCATCATGGCATGGGTTCCTATCCCCTAGAGGTGCATTTCTCTTGATTTCATGCAATTCAGAGGTATATTTCTTAAGTTATGAGCATTTGATTGGTTTTGCAGTTGCTGATAACTCATTTTTGGAATTACAGGTTTCTAAATCAGAATAATTTCAGTTTGCTATTTCCATATTTCTTCATCAATTCTTGTTATTATCTAACATGGAAACATTTTATATCTTGGTGCTTGAAACATTATGAAATCCTTGTAATTTGCAGCTCTCTTTTATTTGTAAAAACTGTTAATAGTAGTACTGTTCAGTTTATCTTTGTTGCATTATCTTTCTAATTTCAAATTAAGCACCCCCGGATGGTATACCACCAATGTGGATAATTTGAATTGTAAGATTTCTCATACCCACTGTCAAGTGGTGAATCCCCACTCTTAAGTGGATGCCTGCCGCAATAGATGAAGTGTTTTAAATTGTAAACTTTTCCCCCCACTATTTGGTGGTAGTGTGGAAAGTTTTCTCATGGCTGGTTATCTGCCTATTTCCTTTCAATTCAAAAATTAGCACTCCACCATATGTTAGAACCTTGCCTGTCAAAGGATCTTGAGTGCACATTATTGGTGTTGAGTTTAGAATCTCTCTTTCAAGTGTAATCTTGTAACTTTAATTCAGTAGATTCTAGGGATCCTTTGACCATATGCTCGCCCCTTCTCCTTAAGTGGTTTTAGGGTGCATTCTTGGTTAGAGTTATTTTATGCAACATTTTTGTTTAAGCTAACCTTAACGGGTGCTTGGTTACATTGTACTTTTTATTGAAAAATCAAAAAAATTGAGAGAGTATATTTTAGTGGTATCAGAGCAGACGTTCCTACCATCCTGTGAAAAATGGAGCTCAGTTGTTAGAAGAGTGTCAGAGAAATCAGATTCAACACCAGAGCTCAGAACTGAATTCAGGTTCAATTTTCAGAGGTACCTAAGATGTTACATTTTGTGAAGTCCAGGAGCAGTGAGAAGGCAGATGTGTTTATGGATTCTGAAGAGGAAATAAGTTTGGCAAGGTAACTTTCCATTGCAGGTGCAAGGCTCAATGAAGAATGTCAAACAAGAGGTGAAGAAGTGAGTATATTGTCTGAGTTGGAATATCGTTTGAGCCAAGTCCAACAATCTCCTACTGAATTATTGAATAAGGCATTATCCCCAACAATAATTGCTTTGATTCATCTCTATTGGATAGGGCATCCATAGGAAGAAATAATTTTGCTAGTTACTTCATGTTTTAGTGAAGTTATAAGGATTGTAGCACCAATGATGCCTTATGAAGATGAAATCATGAAGAAGATCCTTCATAGGATTGTTGAAAGTTTCCAATATCTTGATGAAACCGGTAGCAGTCAATTTCCTAGAAGAGCTGCTATCTTCAAGACATTTTCAGATCTCAGGACAAGTAACTTGCTGATTGACTTGGAAATGCATAATCAGATTGATAACTTGGTCTACTACCTTTTCATATCCACGTGGAGTGAACAAGAAGAGAGTGTTATGGAAGCAGTAAAGAATATTCTTGTTCTAACTATTAAAGAGGTAGATGAAATTCCACTGAATGTCCAATCACTCCTTTTAGAAGTATATGAATGAAAAGAAAAACTTTCTCATATTGTTGATATGCCGTTACATGAATTGTTCAATCAATGTGAGGAGAAATTGAAGCCCCTTTTGATTAAGATAGTTCAAAATAATGTGGAGAATTCTTTCACTGAAGAAAAGAATGAAATTTGGCATCCTGTGGACTTGATAGTAGAACCTCGGGAAGAATATACGAATATGCATTTGACCATGCATTCAATAGAAAAGTGCCAAGAGGCAACCAAAGGTTCAGAAGAGCATGAAGAATATCAAATGGACTCACTTGGATTTTCAAGAAAAGAACATGAGGAAATGGAGAGAGATGAACCTACAAAGCTGTTGTATGGAAAAGAAGATTTCATTAATCAACAAAAATGCATGATAGACCTTCAAAATGATTTATTTGAAGAAAATGCAGTTAATGAAGAGTTCATAACAAGTAACCAAGAGGTTTTCCTTGTTATGTGTGGGGCTACTAATGACAAAATCAGTAACATACCTATTCATGGAAGGCCCATTGAAGTAGAGCAAGATGATATTTTCAAAGAATCCAACTTTGATGATTCCTTTTTCTAAAACAATGATAGTGACATGGATGGTATTGGGTTTGATTATCAAACTAAACCCATGGAGGAAGTTATAAATGAATATTTCAGCTCAAGTGGATGGGGGAGTGAATCATTCAATGAGTCAACAATTCAAGAGGAGCATGATGATCTCTTTCATGTTGATCATGGAAATCCAACCTTTCACAATTGGGACCCGGGTTTGATGACACCAAGGTATGTTAAAGAACCGGAGTGGGATAAATTTCCCTTTGATCCTGATGAAGTGCAAAATTCAGTTTGCATTGCAAGATATGTTGAGGTCATTGGAGGAGAAGTTGCAAAAAATACCAATAAGAACGTGAATTCTTATGTTGAAGTTTTAAAATCAGAAAATGGTTTGGGTGCCTTGCAGAATGACACACAAGAAGAGTATGAGAGCTTGAAAGTTCAAGATAGGGATACTAAGTTGTTTAAAGAATTTGTCGACAAGCCTTATATTTAGGAGTTATGCAGTGAAAAGGATAGGAAGGAGGTTGATTCTGAAAATCATGTCAATGAAAAAAAATCATAAAAGTTGTTGTTTGATGAGAAAATCTTCTTTGCTGATTATGATCAAGTGCCTAAAGAGCTGCAAGTTTTGAAGGGTAACTCATTGGTTTCAAAAGAGAAAATTGTTAAAGTGTTATTGAGATTTGATAACACCCACAATTTTATTGAAGAAATCTACTGGAAGTTCCAGTTTGAAGAAAGACATAATGGAGTCAAGGATGGAGACACTATTTCCAAGATGAAAACCATCAAAGAAGCATTGGAATCAATTAAAATAGATTATTTGCATTTTTTTTTTGATAGGGATAATTCCATTAAGTTTGCAGAGGATACCTATGATTCCTACTAAGAGAAGGAGAAAGAGGTTGATAGGATTTGCCTTGATCTTAACTTAGCTCATCATTCTGGATGCATAGCAGATAACCAATCAACTAGTGAAGCTACACTTAAGGAACAAGAAGCTAATACAAGGATTATGAATATTAAGCAAATCATTGAAGAAATAAATTAACTCCACGATGATGAAACATTGCATAATACTAAAGAGATTCAATATGTAGATGGTGATTGGAAGGGACATCAAGAGTGTGAACTTTTGAGTTGGGAAGAGAGATTGCCACAAGAAGGAATAGTTTGTAGCTATGAGATGGATGTTTTGATGGATAATGAATGTGGTATTCAACATGCTACACTTTGTGGATTGACAACTAATGATGGGCAACCTCAAGTTGAAAAAGATGAGCTTGAATTCTATGAAGACACAAAAAAAAGGGATGAAGAAAATATTGTTGTGAACAACAGTCCATCATCTTCACATGATTTGGATAATCATAAGGTGATAGATATTTTATATGAGGGTGTGCCGTGTTTTCTGAGTAGTAATCATCAAGGGAATTTTGATAATGATAGCGTAAGTGGATTCAAGGATGAATTATTCACTTGGGAAGTGTGGACTCAAGGAGATTTCCTCATTGTTGGCTTCAAGGTTTCAATAAAATAAGTCTTGGTAGCTACTAGTAACTTCATTGCAGCCGCAGAGAGTGAAGATTTAAAACTTATTACTCATGAAATTTTGGAGAAAGAGGGCTCAAAACTTATTATTTACGTTCTTGATAATCCATCTCATGGGTTGAGTGGTGTTTTGAATCATCCTAGTCTTTTGGGGGAATGGAAATTGAGGACAACATGTGTTTTGTGCTCCATTGATGTAGATGTTTTCATGGTTGGGCTACATGGGTTTATCAAAGAAGACACTAACTTTTTGAATTTGCAGTTTTCTTGGATTAACACTTGGAGAAGTGTTGTGTACTCTTTCCGGTGCATTGGAGAACATTTTAAGTTGGGTATCCATGTTTGGGACCCTCAACATGGTTTTATGGAGATTTTTACCAATAGAAAGAGGGATCTTTGGAGAGATAAGGATTCGACTTTCAGAATTTTTGATGCTAACCCCTTCTTTACCAATCATTTGATGATTCCTATGGTTCATCTATTGATGGATTGGAGAGATGCTTCGAACAAAAGATGGTTTAATAATGGATTGAAGTTCCTTTAGGGAATATTTTCAGCCTTGGGCATGAATAGTTGTCATATTAAGAAAACTAATTTCAAAAGTTGCAGCAGTTGTTCAATTCCTTGTATGCTGACTTTCTTGAAATTAGAGTCTAATTGGTTTATTTCAAACTTCATGGGTAGCTGGTACACTCATTTTTTCTCTTCTCAATCTCTTATCAATGATGGTTTTTGGTTCCAAAGGGGGGAAATGATGTTTCATAGTGCTACGGATTAGACTTGGATGATGTTTAAGTTCTTTTCTGGTGGTTTTCTTTGTACAATCTCTTGCACTAGTGGTTGGGGCATCAAACCTTTGCTTGATTTGGTCCAAATTTTTGAGACCTTGGGGGAGAGATTGGTGGAAGTTTTCAAATATTTTCTTGAATATGTCAAAATCACTCAGTTGAGGCATTATATATTGAGGAGCTTTGAGGATACAATTGCTATGACTTCTCAAAGAGCTGTTATTTCCTTTGTAAATAGCTATGAAGGAGTCACATTTTCTGTCGTGATTCGGTTTGATGCTTTGAGAAGTTATTTTGATGAGAATAATTTTGAGTTGTTTAGATTATTCTTCTTGTTTCTCAGAATTGGGATTGACATTGACCTTGCAGATGTCAATTCTTCAGATTTTATTGGGCATGCGATCCTACTAGATTTTGATTCAAATCCTTCTATGTTGTTCAATTATAATTTCAGGCATGTTATCTCTTGGAGGTTGCAAGAATGGTTTGTGTTGTTCTGGTGTAATGACTACATTTGTATGATCACAAAAGAGCAGCATCAACATGGGACCCCGAGATCCTATTTGATTGGGTAGGATTAGTTTGGAGTGTTGTAGCATTGCTTAAGGACAAGCAATTTTGGGAAGGGTGGACTATAATGTCCCTATTTTTGACCTATGCTCTTTATTTGGATTTAGCCTATTTCTAGAAATCCATAGGCTACTCAAATGTGCAAATCAGGATTTCCTTGTTTGGATGTTTTGTGGAATTTCTTGAAATTTACTAATTATAGTAAATTCTATTCTTGGCAATATCTCAGTTGGCAGCACTTCAGTTAGTCTTCTCTTCAGTCAAAGCAATAAGGTGTTTTCAATTCTAGCTTAAAATATTTATTTGGTGAAAATTTAAACTAAAGGCATTAAAGTTATATTTTTCAATTGACCCCTTGGCCTAGTGAAATAACTTTAAGATGTGTTTAAAAGTAGTCATGAAGGGGGACACCTTCATTAAAAGTTAATTAAGAAAGCATTTAATAAATGTTTCTTGTGCCTTGAAGTTGGATGCCATTTGAAGGAGTTTTATTATTTTGGAATTTTAGATTATTTCAAATGTCTATTGGGCATCCCTTGCTTGGAATTTGAAGAGTCATCTCTATTTCTATAAAAGTGAAGCTTTGCTACACCTTTGGATATCTCATGTTTATGCTAAACTTATGCTGTTGAAATGACTACTCATTTTGCATTTCGAGGGATGCTGACCTCCTAGTATCAATTCAATTTAGTTTTTGCAAGATAAAACCTAGTTGATTTCATGTTGCTTCTCAAATCAGACTAGCAGATAGAGCTTTCAAAGATGAATTTTGGTGTGTTTTTCTAGATTTCCAGTTGCTGATTTTCACACAGCTGAAAGTCGATTTTGTTCATAGTTCATTGGATGAATTTAATATTGTTCTAGGCATTTAATAATACCTTTTCTAAGGTCTTGGCGACCATTCTCAGCAAGTTGCAGATTTTATTTCCAAGTGTATGATTTATTGTTGAAAAATTGCCCATTTCAAGGGTCATACCATTTAGAGTGTATTGGGAATTATGCCAGTTAAATAATGGATGCTTTTATTTGCTGTTTCTTCATCATGGAATGGGTTCTTATCCCCTAGAGGTGCATTTATTTTGATTTCACACAATTCAGAGGTATATTGCTTAAGTTATGAGCATTTGATTGGTTCTGCAGTTGCTGATAACTTGTTTCCAGAATTGCAGATTTCTAAATCAGAATTATTTCAGTTTGCTATTTCCATCTTTCTTCATCAATTCTTGTTATTATCTAACATCCAGAAACATTTTATATCTTGGTGCTTGAAACATTGTGAAATCCTTGTAATTTTCAGCTCTCTTTTATTTGTAAAAACTGTTAACAGTAGTACTATTCAGTTTATATTTGTTGCATTATCTTTCTAATTTCACATTAAGCACCCTTGGATGGTATACCGATAGTGTGGATAATTTGAATTTTAAGCTTTCTCATACCCACTTTCAAGTGGTCAATCCCCACTCTTAAGTGGATTCCTACCGTAGTAGATGAAGTGTTTTAAATTGTAATCTTTCCCCCCCACTATTTGGTGGTAGCATGGAAAGTTTTCTCATGGCTCGTTATCCACCTGTTTCCTTTAAATTCAGCAATTATCACTCCACCATATGTTAGCACCTCGCCTATCAAAGGATCTTGAGTGCACATTCTTGGTGTTGAGTTTAGACTCTCTCTTTGAAGTGTAATCTTGTAACTTTAATTCAGTAGATCCTAGGGATCCTCTGACCATATTCCCACCCCTCCTCAAGTGGTTTTAGGGTGCATTCTTGGTTAGAGTTATTTTATGCAACGTTTTGGTTTAAGCTAACCTTAACGGGTGCTTGGTTACATTGTATTTGTTATTGATTTTTTTATTTTTTTTGAGAGAGTATATTTCAATTTCCTAAACACATATTTCATCTATTAATTAAATAACCTTTAATTATTTAATTCATTCATTCATTATGACATGTATTAAATTTTGAATAATTAAATAAATCTTATTTATTTAATTACGTCGCTAATTAATTAATTATCTTTCTGAATTAAATAATTTATTATTTAATTTAATCTTTATTATATTTTGACTATAATTAAATATTCTTTTCGAATTATTTAATTATTCAATTAACCTTTTCAAATTTCAATTAAATAAATTATTATTTATTTAATTAAATATTTTCAAAATTTGAAACATTTAATTCATAAAAAGAGTTATTTCTATCACATTCTTCTATCGTCCATTTAACTAATTACTCACTCACCATCTAACTCGATATCTATTTAAATCCATTAGTTATCTCCGAATTTAATATCTAATTATCTCTATGAAGAGACTCTCTGTCTTGATCAGTCAATCTAATTCTCCTGCATGAATATATTTATTAATTAATTACCTTTATTCAATTAATTAATTCATGTGTGCATTCAAATAGATCATTATCGAGTTCTAACTTTATCCTTTTCATTCAAAGTCTAATTATTCTATTTTTGAAGACTTTCAATTGAAGATTAAATTATTTATTTAATCTTGATCTCTTATTCAGTTTATTTTTGAACAGTCTTAACACCAAATTAAATTATTATTTAATTTAATCTTTATCTTTTAGAATTTCCCAACTCATGTTCTAACTGACACATAATTCACATCACATGGCATTCATCAATCTCGATCGTTGATCTCTCTTTTGAATCTGAGTAGATCATTCAAAAACCAACTTTCTATAAATTGGCTGACTTTTTCCATTATTCATCCTCTCAAAATCTATATACTTTTAGAATAAATTATTAATCTTCTATATTTTTCTTTAACACATACGTCAAGGCTATGCTTGCATACATACTAAAAACTAGAGGGCAAGAATACCATCACGACAAAATGGAGAAGGGTAATCAAGATAATTCGAAGAGGTGGACTGATATTCAGTGAGATTATTTCATATTGCTTTATTTACTATTTAGTTTATTTACTTTGTTCCTTTTTTTTTAATTTAGATTAATGCATGTTTAGATTAGATTTAACCATCTCTTTTGCAGAGCCATTTTATCTATGTTACAAAATGTATAGCACTTTGACTATAAAAAAATACATTCACATTGTCCTACACTTTTCCATACTCATCCAATAGACAATTTAACCAAATTTCCACTTTACATGCATGTGAGATAGCTATATATACTATACCTTAGTAGTGAATAAAATAATTGTTCCTTGAAACGTTTACATCCAACAAACAGGTCCTACAAAAGTAAGGACATCATCTAAAGTAGATATCCTTTTGTAAAAATAACCTACAAAATCTAAATCAACATAATTATTTAAATTGAATCACTACAACCATTATAGGAGATACAATAATCACCTATGCCTCTATGATATAAAATCACCCATTTCACTATTGCAAAATTCTCTCTACATGGAAATAAACACTAATTACATGTAAAATATTTGGTCTTGTACATACCATCACATATATTAAACTCCCTACTATGCTAGCATACAATACATGAGACATATAATCATTTTATTCTTTATTACTAGGAAATAAACTTGATGAAAGCTTAAAAGAGGAAGCCAAATAAATTTTCACATTCTTCATATTGAGTCTTATGAGGATCTTCTCCACATACTTCTTTTGTGATAACCAAAGATTAGCACGTTTCCTTTCTTTGCGTATTTTCATGCCCAATTTATTTTCTCCTAGATCATTAATATCAAACATCCTAACCAATTAAGCCTTTAAATTATTGTTCGCAACCATGCTCTTTCTTGCTACAAGCATATTGCCAACATATAACACTAAGAAAATGAATAATCCATTTTTCAAACTTTTAAAGTAAACACAATTGTCATACTCACTCTTTGTATTATTTTTTCTTACCATGAGAGAATTAAAACTTGTATACCATTGTCTAGGTGACTACTTCAGACCATACAATGACTTCTTGAGTTTTTAAGGAAATATTCTCTTACAATGCTAAACAAACCCTTCTAATTGTTCCGTATATATCTCCTCATCCAAATCTCCATGTCAATTTTTTGTTTTAACATCTATGTAATCTAGCACAAGATCAAGTAAAGCAATTAGTGATAGCTAGTACTACACAAAAACAAACAAGAATAATAACTAATGGAAAATATTCATGGAAACTAATGCCTTCCTTTTGAGAATACCTTTTTACTCCCAATATTGCTTTGTACCTTTCAAATCTATTATCAACACTCTTCTTTAGTTGTTAGACCCATTTGCAACAAACAAGTTTCATGTCTTTAATAGTTCTACTAGGTACCATGTTTTATTCTTCTCCAAGGAATCCATTTATTCTTTCATTCTTATTTTCTATTTAGCACTTTAAATATCATCCATGTATCTGGATAACAACCAGGTTTCCCATCATTATAAATCAAATAAATAGATTGAATATAATGTTCATGCCTCTTAGGAGGATTTATGACACATGTATCTATCTCCTTAGAGTTGATTGTGTCATTTCTACACTTTACTTTATAGTTTTTCATCCTCATATTCTTCTTCAAAAGAATCTTCCTATTGCCTATGTTTTTTAGATGTCTAGATGAGTTTCCAATTAAATTTGTTAATGTTATGGTAGTTATCCCTATTTCATTTCAACTTCTAGTATGTTTTATTTTATAAGAGGCAATTCAAAAAATGCTACATCTCTACTAATAATTGGGTATGTGCAGGTAAATAAGAGATCAAAGGGGGTATTAAGTGGCTACACTTATTTGGAATCAATAAATATTGATCTTGGATGAAAAATTGAAGATAGTTATGCTTAAAATATGAAGACACAAAAGGAGAATTGTAGTGCTCTAAATTTTCTTTCTAAACTACATTTTTTTAAGAAAATGATGGAGCTTAATGGGTTCAAATATACCTACATCACAAGGTTCTCATATTTCTATCAAAAAAATAACATAGCATCTATTGTGCTACCCCTAAAATGTTATTTTTTGAGTGTTTCAAAAATTACTTTGGTGAAAAATTAACTACCATATAGTTTATGACCAAATTTTCTACTTATTTTTTAATGAATGTATGGTATTTTACTAATTTTCAAATTAGAAACATCCTAATAAAATTCAATGTGCACCCCTGTTTTGTTTTTAAACTAATAAAAAAATAAATTTCTTATTTTTTTTTATTGTGTAGAGAATAGTGTCTAGTTTCTAAATTTCATATTTTTCAAATTATTATGAATGGGTAAAAATGAAGAAAAAAATACCATATGTAGGATTTTGACAAAAAAATGTAGATACTAGCAAAATAAATTAAAGATCAAAACCTTAAAATAATTGAAATGTAGAAAAAATACATGGCTAGTAAGCTAAGATAGAGCTTCATGTTACTATTTATTATTTTAAGATGACATTAAAACACATGCTAATGAAGAGAAAACTTGACTTTGTGTCATTTTTTGTGATTTTCAAAAAAAAATTCTATGGGCATTGACATGTAAGTCTAACCCTTTGGGTTGGATTCCCAAGGAAAATCCAACCATAAAGGTTGGAAATGCCTAAAAAATTATAATAATGCAAGTGAATTATTGCATGAGTGTGTTATAGTATGATCACACTATAATGGGCTAATGTTTCCAAGAAGAAAATATAGCTCTCTTTCTCTTCCCATATCTCTCTACCTTCTTATATCTAGCTCACACTCTCCCTATTCCTCAAAATAGATAGATAAAATTAATATAAGTGACATTTATATGGACATTTATTTTATTATACTTTAAGTTATATTTCATGCATATAGTTTCAAGATGTTTGAGAATGGTTTCAATTCTCTAGGAGCTGTAATGCATATCCAAGGTTTTGGAAGATCTTATAATTTTTTTATATTTAGTCAAATTTCAGTAATTAACAAATTCATATCATCTTACAATTATCTAAGGGTAATATTGTCACTATTCAAAAGCATCATCAAGTCTCTCCTTAGATATATATATATATATATATATATATATATATATATCTCCCTCTCTCTCTCCTTATCCATCTAGATATCTCTCTACATCTCTCCCTTTCCCCTCTCCCTCTCTCTAACCATCTCTCACTCTATCCCTATATCAAGTAAAATACCTCTATTTATCTCTATCTCATTATCTCGATTTCCCTCTTCCCCCCCTCTCTACCTCACTCTCCCTCCCCTATTTCGTCTCTACTTCTCTTTATTTGACCTCTCTCTCTCTATCACTCTAGATTTCTCTACATATCTCTATATATCTCTCCCTCTCCCCGAATTTATCTCTCTCCTCCTCCCCCTCTCTACCTCTCTCTCCCTCCCTCCTTCCCTTTGTACTTCTCTCTATTTCACATCACTCTCCCCTCTTCTCTCTCCCTCTCCCTCCCTCCCCCCTCCTTCCCTCTCTTCTCTATATCTCACCACTCTCTCACTCCCTCTCTTTAGATATCTCTTTATATCTCCTCCTCTCCCCTCCCCCTCTCTCTCTACCTACCTATTCTTCTCTCCATCTATATCATTCTATATACTTTTCCTGTCTACTCTCTCCATTTCTCTCTCCTAGTAATAGAATATGGAGGGGAAAGATCCCCCAAATTTCCCGATCAAAAACTAAGATTCAAATATAGTTGAAAGAAAAAATGAATCAAAAATATAAGATCCATTACTAATATGGATAGAGATAGAGAGGAAAATAGAGATGGTAAAAAATATGGATATAGAAAGAGGGAGAGAGGGAGAGATAAAGAGAGATAGTTAGACAAGAGACAAATAGAGAGAGAGGGAAGACATAAATATATAGAGTGAGAGAGATGGAGAGATAGAAAGTGTAGCATAAAAAAATATCCTAGATCTAATTATTATATTAATCAAGATCAATCTTTCCTTGCTATAATATTAGAAGTTAAACCAGAAGTGGTGTTAAGATTTGATAACGAGCTAGAAGGAGAGCTAATTTTCCTTGGGTTTAGCTCCTTTATATACAAGAAAATTTATTAACTTAATGATAATTCACTGACCTAATTTTATATGAAAACCTAATTTGAAAGCATAAATTATTCACATAAATGAAAACAAAAATTGATGAAATAATAGAAAATCTGAGGTGGGAAGATATTTGTGCACCTATGATAAAAAAAAAAAGAGCCTTAATTGGGTGTTCAAGGGAAATGGTGCCCATGATAAAAAAAAATGGAGAGTTTTGAATACTTGAAGTCTAGATTTGAGGGTACAGGTCTACTTTGCACTTTCTTGTAACTTTCTATTGATGAAAAAATTGGATCTGACTTACACACATGAAAAGAAGGGTAAAGGTTGTTTTGTATAGAGGCTTGCCTAAGTCAAACCTCATTTTGTTGTTTCAACCTCCTCAAACATCAAATTATGATGGTAAAGAGGGCTTACCCTAGGTTGAGCAGAGGCCAAATAAATAATAATTGATTGTAATAATAAATAATAAGGGCTAATTTTGGGTCAGTGCAGGATCATGGGGGTCCAAACTAGGCCCTTAAGTGGCAATTCAAATTCAAAAAAATAGAGTTAGGAAACTTGACATAAAAATTTCAATAGGTTATTAACATAATTTGAAAAATATGTAAGAATTTTTTTTTTAGCAAATTGAATGTAGTTTCTAAGATACTAGTCATATTTTAGAAAAAAGTAAATCTATTTGGTGAAATTTTGAAATTTCAATAAAGTAGTACTAACTTTTCAAGAAAAAAATAAAAAGCAGGTGTATGTTTGACCAACCTAAGTACAAAAAAAAAAATAAAAAAAATTTGAAACTTTGAATATAAGTAGAGGACACATGCCTGGATGTGCCGTATTTTTTTATAATTAAATAATTAGTTATGAATTTTTCATTAGAAAATTTTAAAAACATTAAAAATTGTTTGTCTGACCACCGTAACTTGGTCAAAATTTTATTATTATTTTTTCTCTTTTATCCTATAGTATGGGAAGCATAGATTTTTCCACGTCTTTTGGATTAAAAAAAAATTGAAATCATTTAAGAATTGTTGGTGTCATCTACCTCCTAGGAGCACCATCTACAAAACACAACCTTCACAAAGTATGAGAGAGGTAACACGAGGCCATCTCACCAAAATGAGTGAATAGATTGAGATAATATACATAATGTATAGAGTGCCTTATAAAGGCATGAAATATATGGTGGGTGTATACACATAAAAATGGTCTAGAGCACAATTAATTAAATATGAGTTATTTAATTAATGAATCTTAATTCTTCTACTAGTATAAATAAATTGATAAATTTATTTGTATAGTTCAAAACTTTAATTCTTCAATTAAAAAATCATCTTCCTTCTCAAATTAATTAAATACACAAATTTAAATAATTTTTTATTTGATTATTCCCCTTAATTAAATTTGAATTTTTAATTCAAATTTGTCACATTCTCCATAATTTCCTAACTTCCTCGAAATCACCGTCCACATCATCACATGTCACATGATTTATTTTATTTCTAATTTTCAAATTGGGAATATTCATCCAACCTCCTAACCTCCTTGGAGACACATGGCTCCTTCCTTCAATTGATGCTCTTTGACACGTGGATGATTTTCCCTTCCAAATGGAGCAACCTCCATGATTTCCTCCAACCTCTTTGTGTTCCACCATTGATCTCTCAGGATCACGATCTTGACCATCCATCTCTTCCACCTCGTCCAAGGCTTGAAAAAATCTATAAATAGATCATTCTACAACTTTTCAACAAGGATTTGATCATAAAATTATGCTGTAAAAATTATATTAGCAATTGAGAGCATTTTAGAGTTGCATAGCATTTAGTATTGTTATCATGGCAATTTTACTTTGTAGAATTTTAGTGTTGCATTATTTTTTATTGTGTTTACCATATAATTGCATTTAGATTTGTATTACATCAATAACATTAATATTAGTGTCATTTACATAGAAAAATCTCATATTTCATTTAGCCTTCATATCAAAATACAAAAATATGTTAATGTAGGCATGTAGCTTTGCATTTCACAAATATTCTTGTTTCTTAGGTTGTCATATTGTGAATTCATGTGCAGCATACAAATCTAAGAGCATTAATTTGAGGATCCTTAAGATTAGAGAATAGTGAGACGATTTGAAAGGATAGCCATAACAACTTGGTTTGTTGTTTCAATTCCTTTTATGTAAGACATTTCATTGGTGTATGTATGATTTTACTATGATAATTTCTACTCCACTCTATTTACACATAGTGGGTATAAAACTTCCTGATATGGGAAAGAGACCACTTGAGAGATTAATTAAACTATTCTACCTAAGTAAGCTTAAGTGGGTAAATGGTAAAACCGTTTACTCCAACACCCTCCATTAAGTGAAACTTAGGGAGAATTATTATGAAAAAAATGAAAAATGCAATTTGGGTCCCAACTACATAACCATGTTAGGTACCCATTTACAATGCAATCTCTCACAATTGGAGAAAAGGAGAAAATCCCTGTGGGAAAAAACCCCTCTCCAAAAGAGAGAAAAGAAAACAAAAAATGATGCATGGATGGAGGACTCATTCACACCACCAAGGACTATATACATCATATATTTAATCAATAGCACCCCAATAAGAGGGAAAGAGAGACTACATAGGCCCCCCACAATGTGTAATCACCTACAAAAATGGTAAGTTCTTGAAGACAAAACATGATCCAATGTCGACAAACAACTTTTCTCCCTTTTGGAAGAAACAAAACAAAATACAAATACATGTATGCTTCCCATTATAGATAGTAATTAGCAAGTGAAATCCAAATGTAGGATGAAAATGTGTCTAAAATATGCTCATGTGTTTCCAAGACCTTGGAAGATGATGCCACAAACTAATCAGGAACATGCTCAATCACAATAGAAGGTGATAAAAAAGGTACCACTAGAAACTAATTCTGAACATTCTCTAGAGACTGAGATCGAGTGACAATAGTTGTAACACAACTATCATCAAATAGGAGGGATATACCCTCAAATATTTCTTCCAAATTTGAAATGTGAGATTCCTAGAACAATGAACAAATATTGTCCAACAAATAAGTATCCCAATCAGGAAGACAATGATAATATTATTGCTCAAAAATGAAAGGAGCCTTAATCAATGACTTTACACAATAAATCACTAAAGGTGAAAGTACATCAACTCTCCCTGATGGAGAATAAGGAGAATCTAAAGAACCCTCTTCATCCTCATTTGAAGATTCAAAGTATTCCAAAACTTCAAACTCATGCATAGTAGCATGGTCATAGGGTATCCTTTTTGAAAATCAAGAGGCATGAGACAATCTAAAATAAGATCATTTGGGAATAGCTGAGTATCAAGATATCCATGTATTTCCCAAATTCTTATCCAAAGAATATGAGGACACTCAAAATGATCAAAAGCATTCAAAGTGGTATCATCAATATGCATTGGACATGATCCGTTTAACAATTCCATGAAAATTTCTTACTATCAATATTAGGAAGGAGAAAAAGATTATATAAATGTGGCAATAAATGAAGCCATTTGAGATGTTTTATGATACCATCTCTCCCTTGTTTATAGTTTCCCCTTTCCAACATAATCATAGTAGGATGAAATGAAAAACCCATAATCAACTATGAAAAATATTCAACAATACAAAGACATTAACCTTCAACAACAATTAGAAACTCCTAAATACTACAAATGAAGCCTTCCAAAAATATTTTATGAAGTAGTAATAAAAAAAAGGGTTGAAATTTTCAAAAAAATGAGAAAAATAGGGGCACCACCTAGGTATCACCTCACAATTTAATCCACAGTAGACCGATATGGAGATCTTCCAAACACTCAGGCATACTTGACTGTAACTACGTTGGTGAGGAACAATTTTCACCACACACGCAATCATTTTCTTGCACCAAGGTGAGCCTTTTCTCACACCATCAATGTGTAACAAGAGGTATTTAAATAGATTGAATCTACTACCCACAACTAATATGGGATAAATTTCTAAAAGAAATGCCTAAATCATAGCATACAGGCCCACCTCCAAACCCTAGAAAAAATATTTGATGGAAAATTTGGATATATATAAAGTTTGCACTTCCCAAATCTTGTGGCCAATTTGTTGTATGGGATGATGAACATAGGTTTAGATCAATAGGTCACAGTGTATGAAGAAGGAAGGTGCCTTCATCTTAAGATCTATGCCTTCTATAGAGGATCATCAAGATTGTAACATGAACTCCAAGCATCTAAAATGAAACTAAACACTCACACTCTACATGGGACACGCTGAGCACTCTAAACTCTAGAGATGAATTTTCACTATGCACGCTTGAATATGTTGCACTTGTTTGTTTGAGCTACCATGCGAGGACAAGATGGTATATTTGCATTGCACTTTGATACTGTGAGGGATTAGGGAACATGCACTTCTATCTCTATGAAACTCACACCTTTGATGTGTATCTCGCATGGGAATGGGACAATTAACAACACCCAAGCTCACTAAATTGAATCCCACGCATTCTCAAACAGTTTGATATAGATATGTAGATGTAAAATTCAAGCTTGGATCAAGATAGATAATATTTTGAGCACTCGGATTTGGATTTGACCTTTGCTTTGGGCAATATACAAGCCAAACTCTATAGATTTGAGCACGGGGGTGAGGGAAATCGACGAAACAAACAAGATGTTGCACTAAACTATGGATAGTTAGAAAATAAGGATCTTTCAAGGGAAAATCAAGCATTGAGTTTCAATCGCAGCCTCTAGTTTCAATTTTTTTCTACATTCAAATGCCTTCAGTTATAGGTGATAAGAAATGATTTTGCCAAAAAACCACTACTAATGTAAGATACAGGGTCTTCCAATTGGTAAATCAGGCCTTCCTCAACAAAGGAAATGAAAGGGGGATAAAGGAAAATGCAACAAATAAACCACCAATTTGACAAGGAAACTCCTCCCAACAACATAAATTTTCCCCAGCAATAGGAGATTCTAACCATGAAAATTCAAATGCTTCCTCCCAACAAACTAAAAATAATGATAATCATGCTAGTGGAGGTGTGAGTTCCTCCTCAATAGAGGAAATCACACCTTCTGATGAACACATCCTCCAAAATAGCAAGAGGAATATGAAATAATGAAAAATAGAGAAAAATAAGGAAATTTTGAAATTTCAAATGCCGAAAAAAATGATCCCAAACACTCCGATGAAAACTCTCTGAGGAAGGATTGTAGAATGGTTTGATTTGATACCATTTTGGTGTCATCCACTTCCCAAGAGCACCATCTACAAAATAAAACCTTCACAAATTATGAGAGAGGCAACACAAGGACATTTCACCAAAACGAGTGAATAGATTAAGATAATATACATAATGTACAAAGTTCCTTATAAAGACATGAAATATATGGCAGTTATAAAACTTCCTGATATGGGAAAGAAACCACCCCAAATATTAATTAAACTATTGTACCTAAGTAATCTTAAGTGAGTAAATGGTAAAAAATAAATTATAGATTATTTTCAATCAACCTATTAATCAAGACTTTAGTCAGAATACATGTAGAAAATCAATAATAATTATCTTTTTAATTCCAAATAATTCATATCTTATATTGATGGAAAGCCAATTTTTTTCTCAGTAAACCCTTTTCATTTCATTAAATTTTGATAAAAGAAATTTCATCAACCACTTTTGGGTCTTATCACCACTTTTTCGACCCCCATGATCATGCACTCACCTTATTACCTTTGTTGAACACTTGAAATACTGAGAGAGGGGTGACTTAGAATTATCTTAAGCCACTTAAACATTTAAACATCTACTTGAAACACCATATTCAATTTACAGTCATTAAGGAAAGAAACCATAAAATTAATCATCAAAGCACATAACATATGAATGCCAAATTTTTACGTGCAAAACCCAAAAAGGGAAAAACCATGGTGAGGATTAGCTCACAATATATTATAACCAATCATAACATATTATACTGAATCTCTCACTACCTTTTGGACTCACTATCTATTGAACCGCCAATAATGCATCTACAATTTGCAAGAGATGTAGTTCCACTAGAGCTCAAAATACTATATCAATACACTTCATACTACACACCTTCCACACTCTTCTCTTCTTTCCATTCACATCACATTCACACTATACTCACATCCTTCACATTTTATTGCTCTATCTTCACACTACAACATTAAAAATGATCTTACATTTATACACAATACATCCACAAACATAAAATAGGTTAGCCTAATTATATGTATCGTGCATAAAATAACTTGTCAACTCAAGATTCAAACACACACACTTTTCACCTTGATTTAAAACTTGTAACACATCAAAATAGATCAAAGGGGACCTATAATAAATCCATCATACTGATCAACACTTCCTTTAACTATGCACGACCCCAAACTTATTAGGTCATCTCCACTAATAGAGTAACACTAAAATACACCATCTGATCAT
This sequence comes from Sequoiadendron giganteum, assembly GCA_007115665.2. Classification (NCBI taxonomy): domain Eukaryota; kingdom Viridiplantae; phylum Streptophyta; class Pinopsida; order Cupressales; family Cupressaceae; genus Sequoiadendron; species Sequoiadendron giganteum. Next base: position 611,288,849 of record CM021108.1, on the reverse strand, counting down.
TCACAAGCAACACTCATAACCCCAATACACTTTCCACTTGGATCATAGATGATACTGACACCTATAAAGACTTCCTCAAGACCACATAACAAAATATTATTCCACGATGGAATTTTGACCATTCCAAATAGGTAATCTATATTGGTAACACTATCACTGGTAGACTCGATACACTGCCATCAATCTTTAATACCAGAGGACATAAAGAAATAAAACTTTGGATTTATATTCCTCTAATATACACAAAAATTACCTTAGAACCAAAAACCAAAATTCTTCAAGGCAGAGTAATGCAAACCCAAAAACTAATACTCTATACACTAAAAGGGGAACTTAGGGACTTAGCCAAATATTCAACACAACTATTTTGTAACAAAGAAAAGCTCTTGCTTTTATATACTATATTAACATCACCATATTCACTCATGTCTCACCAACCAACTATACCTCACTGTAGGCCACAATTTTGACGTCAATGATGACAATGTATATGATCATGCTCATGCTCATGTTGCCAACAAACATACCAATAACAATCTCTTCAAACTTCCAACACTCTCCTCATTTGCCATTGATAGAAACATGCACCAAACTCTTCTCTAAATATTCTCTCGCTTTGACACAAAGGGAAAAGGGTACATACATATTTTTTGTTCTTTGCTCCCCATTTGACATCATTTACATATACTTGCTATTATTTTTATTTTTCCACATTTCATAAATACATTATTTTACTTGACTTACTTGCATACTCCCCCTAACTGATATATGCATATATGCATTAGAGTAACAACCCTCTTCAAAATTTTAATCAACTCCACCTAAACTAATAAAAATTTGTACTGGTATATTATCAACTATCTTCCACATATATAGAATGAAATCTAAAAATTTATAAAAGGAAAGAGATATGCAACATCAGTCAACATAAGTGTTTGAAACATAACATTTTGCAAGGTGTGCCTCCCAATCCTTTTTGCTATATTCCCAATATTTCTTGGATAAACCAATCAAGCACCTCTATGTCTCAATTCTATGACAAGTTCTTCAACTTCATTCATGGTAGTGGGTACCATAATCAAATTTATTTCATTCTTTTCATTAGTCAGAGCACCAGATATGGGTGTAAAATTGGTATTCACAAGGTCTCTAAGTTGTCCAAAATGCACTATAATCTTTTCTTTTTGTTCCTGTAATTGGAATAATTGTTTGTGCAGATTTTAAATAACTAATCTTGTACTTCCATCTCCATCACTAGTTGATTCATGTGCACTAGATGCCTTGTCAATTTGGAACTCAATAGATTACATCTCATCCTTAATTTTTTTAGTGGAATTAGGCCACTTCAATTAAAATTAAAATAACACTTTAGCTTCCTCAACACAATTTTGTAAATCCTTAAGGTTGTTTTTCAATTTACTATGTGTAGTAGCACACTTTTCTGAAATGTGTACAAAACTTTTCTTATTCACTTTCCTATTTTCTTCCTTTTCCAGCTTCTCCCCTAAACCATTAGAGTATTCTTTGAAATAATCTAGAAGCAACCTCAATTGCTGCACACTAGGAAAAACTTCTTGCAGCACCTTCACAACCTCATCTATCAATTTAGTACTTTTGTAGTGGGTTTGTAAGATTCCCTTTCTAGAAAAGGAATGAAATGTATCACCGAGTTGTAATTTATGAAAATGAGATATCTTGTCCATATCAACTTTCCCTTGTTGCAATAGAATCTATAACAACTGAGTTGATACAATAGGTTGAAATTATAGTTTCATTCTTAATAGACTCTTCAAGGAGTCTTTGGAGGTTCCAGAAGACTCACCAAAAATCTTCACATTCTCTTCATCCTTCTTTGCATAAGCCTTTTCCTTTTCATCAATGTTATCTTTATATTTTTCATCATTTTTCTCTTTTTTAGCATCACTAGACTCATCTTCATTCTTCTTCTCATCATCAACTAATTTATCATTGTTATTTGGAGTAGACAAATTTTCTATATTTTGTGCCTTAGATATCTCTGAGTTGTCTTGTACAACCTCTTCTTCCTGCTCTGTATTCTTCTTTATGTGTATAGGTGGTGTGTTATGCTCTTCTTGTGTATCCTCCTTTTGCATTCACTATATTTTTCATCAACTTTCACTTCCACCAGAGGCGTATCATCCTGCACATTTTCCTTTCCTACTTCATGCTCAAGTTGAAAATCTTCTAGTACATTCAATTCATAGAGATACATCAACATTCATTTTACTGTTCGGATTCATTCCTAACACCTTTTCTAGATTGAAAACCTTCTCAATAGTCTCATTCATTAGCCTCTCTATATCATCTTTATCTCTTCTCATAAGTATGGTGACTCATTGCTTGGTCCTAAAATCTTTGTTGTATAATTGAGCTAATTTAGCTCTTCCCTCATTAGAAAAAGAACAACCAACTTTCTCTAAAGAAAAAGTTCTCAATTTGGTATCTTCATTTATTTCCTCTTCTCTTCTTGCAATTAATACACTATTGAGATCCTAAAGCAATTGAATTTCAATATATTTCATTTCAACATCAAATTTGATTATGTAACTAACTATTTCCTCTTCAATTGTTGAATTATCAGTATCATCCATAGTAGGATACAAGGCAGTAATTTGTTCCAACATTTAATGCTCAACTATACCATTAAAAAATGCATCTAATCTCATAGGACTATGTTTTTGTTACCAAATGGTTCTTCTCCTTGCTCTGCTTCTTGAATTTCGAAGTCTTCTCTCCTTTTGCAGACTTGGTTTTCTTTTCTCTCACATGAATTATAAATGTATTTTTCTCCTTTTCTACCTCTACATCACTATCAGAGTCCACAATATCTATTTTTGATTTCTTTGTGCTAGTCTCTTCTTTAGTTACAAAAAAAATTCTCTTCCAAACCAACTCTAATCCTTCCTCTTCTTCATCATGTTCATCTACATTTAAACTCTATACTCCTCTCTTTTTCCTTTTATTTATTTATCCTCCATGGAGCACTTTTTCACTTCACCGAAGCAATCCTTTCCTTCATAGGAACACTCTATTGTTTAACCAAAGTATTGGTTGAATCATTTATCTTCATTCCACTGACAGAAGGTTTAGTCCTAGAGGACATGGGGGTAACTAGATAAGGGGTAGAAGCTATACCCGATCTTCTTGTGCTAGGGACACCTTTTGAAGAATTGGAAATATTTTTATCTTTCTCCACAAAGTCCTTAAGAAGTCCCGTCATCTCTACAACTTGTGCAATAATATTTTGAACATTTTTGTTGATCTCCTTCTTCTTGTGCTCCATATGTACTTCCAAATAATTTTCCTCATATGTTCCATATCTTCCCTCAGTTGCATCTTTATGCATGTTAATAATATGGTTAGCCAAACCAACAATTACATCCTCTACAAATTAATATCCCATTTCAGGAACCCACAAAATTCTAGGCTCAATAGCCTCCATCATGCAATAGTCTTTGTTAACCATAAACATAATACCATTTTCATGTTTCTCTACTACACTCTTCATAATCCTTTCTCTCGATTGCATATTCTCCTGGAAAGTTTTAAATAATCCCCATAATGATTTATTTTGTGTGTCTGCATCACCTAGTCTCATTAGATGGTCTTTGATTTGAGTATCCACTAGGATTTCCTTTAGCCATACAATATTCATAGTTTTAGGAACCTCATTTAAGAAATAAAATAATAAATAAATGATCAATGTACCAAATTGGAAGGGGTGCTAGGAGTCCTTGGTCTTCTACAAATTCACCAAGGTTTTTTCCCTTAACAACTCAAACAAATCATAATCAACTCTTTTATTTACCATCTCATATGTAGTGTTGATGGTAGTAGAAAAAACTAAGTTTTCTATGTTTGTAAAGTATATCTTCTACCCTATCATCATTGATTCATATTTCACTATAGGGTCTTTAATGTCCTTGATAGTTAGGGATCTCTTGTCATATTTTTCATCTATCAAATTTATTATAATTTCATTTTTCACCAATTTGAGTATTAGAACTAGTCTTTCAAAACATAATCCATTACAACCCTAATCACCTACTTATTAATTATGTACAAAATATCCAAAAGCATAAAACTATCATGAATATTTCTCAATGTGTATCAAATCCACTCATCCACATAGAAAAATATAGGGAAAATTATTCCAGGTGTCGAGCTTCTTCTCCATCAAGCTCTCAAACTCAAGTTTCAATTCAAAATGATCTCTAGTAAGCTCATTAACCCATACATCTCCTAGCTTAGAGTGGTTTTACTCTTCCAATTTTGCATGTGTAAATCCTAACATCTTTTGTATGTAACAAACCATACAAAATACTAAAAAATGCACCATTTGGGTCTATTGTCATTGAATTATCAAGGTGCCTCTTAAATTTAGGTTGAGGATGATCTACAGCCTTGACAACTTAAGGAGTATGCATCTTGCAACACTTTAAAAAACTTTGGAAACTTAGGGTAAAGTAGAAATCTGTAAATACCTTTAAATTTCTACAACTAGGTTTTCGCTCGTGAATTCATAATCACATCACTTCGCCCCTTATTTTATTTTATCTCCTCAAATTATTTTTTATAAATAAATTAAAACATATGAGTGATAAATTATACATCCTTTTGAAATGACCTAAAACACATTGAATGCACTGATTTGAAGCCTTGACCAAAAGCTAATAAACCCTAACTATGTTAACATAGTCACGTTCAAACTCTCCACAAATATTCATAATGAAATATTTTCCATCGGTGTTTTCACCAATAGGTCGAGCATGTCAACCTACACCTTATATCAATGTGCTAAAGGCATCAACATAATATCTTTGGTGAGGGCTTAAGGATATTCTGTTCAAACTCCCTCTAAGCCAAAGCTCTCACTTAGTTTCTAGAGGAAACGTCTGCACCAAAGAATAGCATAGATTCACTCTTAACTTCACTCTATTTTTTATTTTTCCATATCTTTCTCATTTCTTTCTTTATTTCTACTAGGTCCACATCCTTTATTAGATCATTCTTCCTTAGTGAAATAGAGGGTTTCACATCCTTTCTTTTGTAGAACTTAGCAATGTGTCCTAACTTATTGTATTAGTATAATTTAACATTATCAACAAGCTTACTTCCACCTATCCTAGATATGCATTGATTATCTTTATTCCTAAATCCATTACATGTATAACAATATCCATTGAAAGGTTGAAACGTCATACCATTATTATATTCATTCATTATTTGATTTATGCATTCACTAGCTCTATGACCAAATATTTGGCATGTAAAAAACTATCCAAGAAATGATTGAGCATTCTGATTCATTCTACTTCAAAATTCTTTTTCCTTATGTACAAAATTATTGCAAGAATAACAATAACCGTTAAAATATGTGTACCTTTGCACATTTGGTTGTCTGATTGGTTGTCTTTTGAAGTAAGTCTTTTGGTTCTAGACCTTCATGCCATTGCTCTTCTTGTCCTCAATATTCTATTGTTCAATGTTCCTCTTTTCAGTACTTGGTGTTTGATCTACCTTTGAGATTTCACCTTTCTCAAATCCTAATCCTTCTTTGTCTTTAGATCCTTTTTGATTTGCAATCATCTCATCAATAATTCTAGTACACATCTTGAATTTATCTTCTTGAATCTTTTCTTTCTCCAAATTTGATCTCAAGGTTACAACTTCTTGTTCAAGATTTGAGAATTCTTCAGATTTTTCTTTCAGTTTAGCATTTAGGAAACCTTCAACTCTTTTAATTTCTTCAATCTACAATTTTAGGTTGGGAATGATCTCATTTGATTTATTGAGCTCTTTGATCCTATCTATAGAATTCTTGAGTTTCTCTCTCAATATCTTAATGCATTCATCTATATTACTAAGATCCTTTTTTCATATCGATGTTCCCAAATTCTACTTTATCCAAATCATCCATGGAAAACTTAAGCTATCCTTCCATGTCAACAATGCAATATTCTTCAGTAAATCCTATGATAGGGATTTATTTTGGAGGGGTAGGATATCTTCTAGTATCCATGTGCTCAACTCCAAGATCTACCTCAACAATCAATCCAATTGAAGGAAACAAGCTCTAATAACAATTGTTGAACACCCAAAATACTGATAGGGGTGTGAATCAATATTCTCTTAAACCACTTAAACATTTACACATCTACTTGAAACATCATATTCAATTTGCGGTCAGTAAGGAAAGAAACCATGAAAGTAGTCATCAAAGCACATAAAACATGAATACCAAATTTTTATGTGGAAAAATAAAAATGGAAAAACCATGGAAAAACCATGGTGAGGATTAGCTCACAATATATTATAACTAATCATAGCATATTACATAATAGCTCACTCCCTTTAGCAAAGCATTGAGACTTTTAGGTGTCTTCCATTTTGACCCAAAAATAATCTTTTCTTTCACTCTCTATGTGTCATTCCTCCTTTGTTTTCATTTTCCTAAGAGTATTTTGGAGATGATGATGGCTTCGAGCTCTATTATATCATTATATCAAAGAAATACATTAAACCCAAATCTATGGATCCCAAGTATATGCTATCTTTGGCACTTCATTTGGGGAAACCCCTCTTCATGAAACAACTTTATTTGAAAACATATCATTGACATATGGATTTCCAAATGAGCTCTCATGTATTCTTTTAAAAATTGTAAATTATCATTTTCCACTTTAAAGTAATTTCTCACAGTAGGGTGTTTAGCAATTTCTTTAAAGTGGGGGCATGCATTGGCATTATTTCATTTCGATATTTGATCACTTTAGCACCAACTTATGGGTACATAAATTTTGTGATAGATCTACCCATGTGCCACCATTTTTTATGAGTACACACCTTGTATACCTAGTGTTTTTTTATCATCCTTTAGGGATCACCTAGTGAATAGTTGATTTTTTTTGGCCCTCATGAGTATTTTGTTTGCATAGTGGACAACGGGTCTTTACTTATGAATTTTTTTTGGACTATAGTGTAGAAAATTGTACACTCTTGAAGAAATACAAAATTTCACACTTAATTTGAACATATTTTTTCACCCTTGCATTAAAAATCCTTTTAAATCACCATTTATAGGCCCCTAAGACCCATTATTTCAAATTTTGAGGCCCATTTCACTCAAAAATCATATAAAATAAGTCAAATCCCCAAAAAATCTTAAAACCCACCTCAAAAACTTAAAGTAGGACTCATTCACCACCTTGGGTGAATGGCCCCCCTTAGGTGGGGCCCATTCACCAAGGGTAGCGAATGAGTCCCATTTGGGGCCTTTTTCAAATTTGAGCAGGAATTCATCAATTTAATTCAGGTTTTTGATCAATGTTGGCCTTTGGGATCTAAATAATGATCAATTAGGTGTCGATGCCTATAAAAGCAAGCTTTTCAATCATTTTTATCAATCTCTAAGAATTTTGAGCAAGTATTTTCAAGTATTAAGCATCAAGAATCTTCAAGCAAGATTTCATAAGAGAATTCAAGTTTCAAGAGAAAGTAAGGTTGAAGCTTTGGAGTAGCATTAAATTGTTTCTACAAGTCTTCAAGCTCACTTTCTATTGGAATTTGATGTTGTTGATTGTTGTCATTAATGGTTGTCATTGATGTTAACATATCCTAGTTGATTGATTAAGGTTCAGTTTTGATTCTTTGGTGATCCAGATTGGCATGCTTTGGATGTTGTGTTGTGATGATCTATCTTTGTTTGTGCTTGTCTTGGTCCCATTCATTTTTTATTATAATTACAAACACTCTTATGGGTCCAAACCGATCTTTAAATTGGTTAGTGTGTCTCAGAACTTTGTTTTCATTGTAACATGTACATTATATTCTTTGGTTTCAAATTTCATGGTTAATATGTGGTGTGTTGATCTGAGTGAGGAATTTTTGTATGGTCTATGTTTCAATCCTTCCACTATGGGATTTTTTCATGGTGAACTATTTCAAATGATTATATTTTGTTTGATAAAAGAAAGTGTGGTGAATGTGAATCTAAAATCTATACATTATGAAGTATGCAAAATTATACGACCAGAAGCAGAAAATAGTGAGGTTCTTCCAGTGTGACTGTTGGTGATAGTTATTTCTAGTGGTGGATTCCCTTTAATCATTCTTCTGGAAGTGAGCCCTTTTTGGTAGCGAGCCTTTTTAATTTTGGCTATAATAGTTGGGTAGTGAGCCCACTGATAGCGAGCCTTACCTGCAATGAGAATTTTGGCAATGAGCCCTTGTAAAAATAACCTTAACCGATGTCTCCTTAACAGATGATTTATAATTGAGAATTAGCATTCTCTATGGTTTTTCTCATCTTGGGTTTACACGTAAATTATGGTGTTCATTATGCATGATGTTGTGCACTTTCATGTTTGTATCTATTTTAATAATTATCTAATTGATTTAAAATTGCACCAGATTAGTTGAGGTCAAGAAAATTGTTTTGTGATAATTGATTTACCCCCATCTTAGTTATCCTATCTATTCAACAATTGGTATAAGAGCTTTGGTTCCTTGAAGAAGAGGTTAACCACTTGAGATAGATTTGATGGCGCACAAATTGACAATCCCTGTGTTTGATGGATCTGACTACTATTTTTGGAAAGTGCAGATGAGAGGTTACCTAATTTCTCTAGGCTACAATACTTGGAAAGCTATTGAGACAAAATATGGTATACCGACAAATAATCCTAATACTGCAAATGAGATTTCAGCCTATGAAGAAAATGAAAAAGGAAGGTATGCAATCTATAGTGCTTTGTCTAAGACTGAGTTAAGAAAAGTTATTTCATTAAGTATTGCTTATGAAGTTTTGGAAAAGCTGAAAGAAAACTATGAAGAAAATGATAGAGTCAAGTTATGAAAGAAGTTGACAGCTAAATGCAGATATGAAAACTTGAGGATAAAAAAAGGTGAATATATATAAATCTACTTTCAGGGAGTTTATAGTGTAGTAAATGAATTCAAAAATCAAGGAGGCACTCTGACAGATGAAGATGTTATGGAGAATATTCGGATGACCCTACCAGAGAGCTACAGTGACAAGATCTCAGCTATTGAGGAAGTTTATGATTCAAAGAAATTCACTAGAGAAAAACTATTTGGAACCTTGACCACGTTTGAGATGAGGAAATTTGGAAAATAAAAGGACAAATCTGAAACAACCTTTAAAGCCACAAAGCAAGAAGAAGATCCAAATAGTGAAAGTTTAGATGAGTTGGAAGAAAAAATCACAAGAAAATTGAAGAAAGGTATGTTACCTCTTAAATTCTTTAGATGTGGAAATGTTGGTCATCTAGCATCTAGGTGTCTGGAAAAATGAACAAGAGAAAAGTTTAAAAGAATCAATAAGAAGGCCTATTATGCTAATGAAAATGCTATTATTATAGATGATGAATCAGATTAAGAGGATTGTTTTTTTTTGGTGGAAAAGGATGAACCTAGATTTGATATCTCTAATATTTTTCCAAAATCTAATGATAACACTGAAGCTACATTATTTTTCAAAATAAATAGAAATGAATGGTTGATTGATAGTTGATGTTTGAATCATATGACCGGTGACAAAAGTAATTTTATGAAGCTTGAGAAATATGATGGATCCTCTATTAGATTTGGAGATGATAAAACAACACAGATTGTTGGAATTGGTTCTATTACCTTTGATGGAAAAAATTATACTTACAATTTTTACTATGTGAAGGGTTTATATCATAATCTTGTGAGTGTTAGACAGAAGTGCAAGAACAACTATAATGTTGTATTTCAGGATGATGGTTGTCAGATCCGAAAGAGGTTTGAAACTATTATTGCAATAGGAAAATGAACAAGTGGGAATATGTATCAGTTGGAAGGAGCTACAAAGAGATGCTTATTATCTTAGAGAAATGGCAGCCAGATCTACTACTAAAGGATGTGTCACATCAACTTCAATAATTTGGTGAGGATAATTTCAACAAGAGTAGTTAGAGACCTACCAAGATTGATGAAATCAGACAACTTTATATGCAAAGGATGTCAAGAAGGAAAATAGATCAGGGGAACATTCTAAGGAAAAGAAGAATCATTTACCGGATTATTGGACCTAGTACACACTGACCTATTTGGTCCAACCAGAATAAGAAGCTTACAAGGTGAGAGATATTTCATGCTCTTAATAGATGATTATTCTAGAATAACTTGGGTTACATTTTAAAGAGAAAAATCAGAGGCTTTAGAAAAATTCAAGATTTTAAAGGAAATATTTAAGAATGAAATTGAAAAGAGAATCAAGTGTTTAAGATCTGATAGAGGAGGAGAGTTTACTTCTAATTAATTCAACAAGTTCTTTGAGAAAAATGACATTAAAAGACAACTATCTGCCCCTAGAACACCATAACATAATGGTGTAGTGGAAAGAATGAACCAGAAAGTTCAAGAAATAGCTAGAACAATGATCAAAGAAGCAAATTAAACAGAGGTCTACTAGAAAGAAGAAATACACACAAAAGATTACACTCTTAATAGAATATTATTCCAGAGGAGGTATGGAAAGACATCATATGAGCTATGGCATGGAAGGGCTCCCCATAGTAAAGTATTTCAAAAAAATTAGAAGTAAATGCTACATTAAGAGAGATGAGGAGAATCTTGGAAAGTTTGAAAATAGAGCTGATAAAGGCATATTTTTGGGTTACTCTACAAGAAGCAAAGCACACCCATGTTATAACAAGAGACTGAACAAGATAGTTGAAAGTGTGAATGTGAAAGTGGATGAAAATGTTCAAAGAAATCCTAACAAGAATATTGAATATGAATCAAATGTCTCAAAAGACAAAGAAAAGAAGGATAACAAAGAAGAAGAGACAAAGGAGGCTCTAACATCTACAACTAAAACCCCAAGGTATGTATAGAGAAACCACTCAAAAAATAAGATTATTAGAGATAAGAATAAAGCAATCATCACAAGAATGAAAGTAGCTCAAGGAAAAGTATTATTATGTTTAGTCTTGGAAATTGAGCCAAAGATTGTGGAAGAAGCATGCACTGATCATAATTGGGTGAAAGAAATAAAAGAAGACCTTGATTAGATAGAGAAAAATCAAACTTGGGAACTTGTGCCTAGACTGACAGACAAATATGTAATTCGAACAAAGTGGATATTCGAAAACAAGCTGGACAAAAATGGAAAAGTAATAAGAAATAAGGCAAGATTAGTTTGCAAAGGCTACACTTAGATCGAAGGTATTGATTTTGAAGAGACATATGCCCCTGTTTCCTAAATGGAAGTGATCCGGATATTCTTGGCTAAATGGATGTAAAATCAACATTCTTAAATGGAGAACTGAAGGAAGAAGTCTACATTGAGCAACCAGATGGATTTAAGTTGGGAAATGACACGGATGTTGTTTGCAGGCTGAAGAAAGCTTTATACGAATTGAAGCAGGAACCTAGAGCCTAGTATGGAAGATTAGACAAGTATTTGATTGGACAAGGATTTCAAAAGGGATCTACTGACAGTAATTTATAGTACAAAATTTACTCACATCAAATGTTGATTGTTGTGGTTTATGTTGATGAAAAAATCTTTGGAGGAAATGATGATTTGTGCAGAAAATTTGTAGATGAAATGCAGGAGGAATTCAAAATGTCTATGATAGGTGAGTTAAATTTATTCCTTGGACTATAAGTAAATTAGAACAACAAAGGAATTTTCATCTCTCAATCCAAGTATAGTAAAGAATTATTAAAGAATTTTGGATTGGAGAACTCTAAACTAGTTTGTACACCTATTATTACTAGATGTAAGTTGAAAAAAAAAGATGATTCACCTAAATCTGATGCAAGTATGTGCAGGTCAATGATTGGAGGATTTTTATATTTCAATGCTACTAGACCATACATTATATACGTTGTTTGTTTAGCAACTAGATTTCAGCAAGAACCAAAGGAATCACATGTTGTTGCAGTAAAAAGGATCTTTAGATATTTGAAGGGTACAAAATATATCAAGTTATGGTATCCAAAGGACTCAAATTTCTCTTTGACAACCTATATTGATGTTGATTGGGTCAGGTGTGTTGATAACAGGAAAAGAACAAGTGGTGGAGCTTATTTCCTTGGATCCAAATTGGTTGCTTGGTCAAGCAAGAAACAAGATTCTATATCTTTATCTATTGTTGAAGTTGAATAAATTGAAACATCATCATGTTTCACTTAGGTACTGTGGATGAAATAAACATTAAAAGAAATTGGCATATCATTTGATGAACCGATCTCAATTATGTATGATAATACTAGTGCAATAAAAATTTCCAAGAATTCGGTACAACACTCCAGAATGAAACATATATCCATCAGATATTAATTCTTGAGAGAGAATCTATTGGAGAATGAGGTAAGACTTGAATATGTACTTACAAAAGAGCAGATTGGAGACATTTTCGTAAAACCATTGAGCAAAGATACCTTTGAGTACCTTCGACAAAATCTAGGGTTTCTGGCCCCTCTGAGTCTACAATAATTTGCACCAAGGTGTGCATTGGTCCAAGATATTATATTCTCACTCTTATCTGGATCAATTCTTGGTGGCTTCATCATAGGGGAAGTAGAGTAAGCTTTTCAGGGGGAGTATCTACCCTTTGTTTGATGTAAAAGGGGGGGAAGAAATGAAGATCCTTGATGTTGTTGTTGATTAATGTTTCCATCAATGAAAAAGGGGGAGATTTTTGGAATGTGATGCTATTGATTGTTGTCATTGATGTCAAAATATCTTGGTTCATTGATTAAGCTTTAGTTTTGATGCTTTGGTGATCTAGATTGGCGTGCTCTGGATGTTGTGCTCTAATGATCTATCTTTGGTCATTCTTGTCTTGGTCCTATTCATTTTGCAACATAATAAGACACTCTTATGGGTCTGGACCGATCTAGAAACTGGTTAGCGTGTCCTAGAAATTTGTTTACATTGTAACATGTACATTATATTCTTTGGTTCCATATATCATGGTTAATATGTGGCATGTTGATTTGAGTGAGGAGTTTTTGTATGGTCCACATTTTATTCCTTTCCACTGTGGGAATGTTTTGTGGTGACCTATTCAAATTGTGTTTAACCAACTTAAAAGATTATGAAGGAATGGAATGGTATAAGTAAAAGTCGATTATGTTTGATAAAACCAAGTGTGGTGAATGTGAATCTTTTTGAAGTATGAAAAAGTATACTACTGGAAGTAGTAGACGGTGAGGTTCCTCCGATGTGACTGTTAGTGATACTTATTCCTAGTAGTGGATTACCTTTCATCATTCTTCTAGTAGTGACTCATTTTTGGCAGTGAGCATTCTTTCTTTTGGCAGTGAGCCTTTTTAATTTTCGTTGTAATAGCTGAGTAGTGAGCTCACTGGTAGTGAGCCTTACCTACAGTGAGCATTTTGGTAGTGAGCTCTTGTAAAAATCACCTTAATTGGTGATTTCTAATTGAGAATTAGCATTCTCTATGGTTTTTCCCATCTTGGGTTTCCACATAAATTTTGGTGTTCATTGTGCATGGTGTTGTTGTGTGCTTTCATGTTCATATCTATTTTAATAATTATTTGATTGATTTAAAATTACATCGGATTAATTAAGGTCAATTTTTTTGTTGTTGTGATAATTGATTCAACCCCCTCTCTATTATCTAGGTTGTTCAACACTTTCAATCAAGATATAGTATTGTCAAGGGTTGATGATGGATGCCTATGGTGAATCATGATGGATTCTAGGTTGGGGAGATGCAACTAGCCATCAATCCAATCCTAAAGACTTGTTTCCTAAGTGATTCCATCCTCCATTATCACTCTACATTCAATCTAAGGAAGGTAAAAGCATCATTGAGATTCATTTTGGGTGATTAGAGATCATCACAAGTGAATAATTCATCTCTACATTTCCATTCTTGCATCATATTCTTTCATGTTAGAATAGGATTGCATCATGTTTCAAATTTCCTAGTCTTAGACACACTTGAGGCTAGGGTTTTCATTCATGTTTTATTATCTTTATCAAGGTTTAATTACCAAACTATGGGATTGACCAAGGAAAACCCCCCATTATCAAATCAAGTTGAGTTTTATTTTGCAGGTGTTTTTTGTAGCTTTGGATCTAGGAACCTCGAGGAACAAAAAGAGTAGACTAAGAGGTGAAAATCAAAACTTTGAATTTTGAGAAATGTCAAACTGGTCTCATTCACCAAGAGTGGTGAATGAGTCCCACTATAGCTATCTATCAGATCAAATTATAGATTTTGATACCCGTTTTGTTGAAACAGGCTCCCACATAGAAATCTAAATCTAGGATTGATTTACCCAAGTTCGCGAACGAGTCCTAGTTGGTCAAAAATTCAACATTTCAAGAACCTCACAGCTATTTCTAGTCTCTTCAAGGTTTCCAGGTGCACGTGATATTCATATTTTTCTTTCCTATTCTGTTACTTACATTTCTAGGGTATTTTCTAGGTCATTTTGCGTATCACACTATGTTTTCCAACATTTTCTTTTCCAATTTTACACTTGGTGGTGAACCCCTCATTTGACATCATTCAAACCCATAGAGTAGTCCCTTTGCCAAATTTCAATCTCCTTTGCATTGAAATCGCAAGGGCTTGTTCTTGAGTGAAAACGTTAAAAATTGTCCTCTCTCCTTTTAGGTCAAAATCCCTAGAAGCAAAAGAGAAACAAACACACACAATTTTCTTCTTTTCATGGACAAATAATTGAGGCTTGCTCCACCTCTTTTATTTTTTCTCTTTACATTGATTTTGACATTGCATGATTGTGTATCTTGTGTCACTATTGCATGCATGTGTCTCTTTATGCCTTTGTTGGTTTTCTATGAGATCTTAGATCCTGGGAGCTTGATTAGCCTCCTTGATCCTTGTCATCTTATATTCCCAACAATTATACAATTTGACCTCTCTTGACTTATTTTTCTACTTTGGTGTGAGTTTGAGAGTGGGCTCATAATCTCACTAAAGTGAGGGCTAAATATAGTGTAGAAAATTGTATAGCTTTACAATTTCACACTATGTTTGTATCCCCTTAATAAATTGGACTTAATTAAGCCTCTAATTGACCAAATTATGCATTCCAAATCCTTAGTATTCCTATTTTCTGAAGGGAAAACCTATATTAAACAATTTCCAACATTAATTATATCACCTTGGAAATTGAGTGTCCTAGAATTAGGTCCTAGGACCCATTCACCCAATGGAAAATGGGTCCCTTTTAAGTCCTAGGATCCAGTTTTTAATATGTTTTTGATGGAATTTTAATGATTCAAATTCAAGTTTCAAGTTTCCACTTTTGGAATCTAATTTTTGGGAAATTAGATAAACATCTATAAATACATACTTATTTTATCAATTCAAATGTAAAAAGATAGAGGTAAACTTCATATAATAAAATAATATTGTCAAGAGTGTTGAAGATAAAATTTATTAGTCATCTACAACAACAATCAAGATCATATCATCATGTCAAATTTCATGTGTGTTCATTTCATGTTTTGGCGCTAACATTGTGATGTAGGTTTCAAGTATTCAAGTATCAATCAATCAATATAATGCATGCAATATCCAAGACTTAAAGTGATGTGTTTGACTTTAGTCCTCTAAGGGAACCCATTAAGGGTTTGGTGAGTTGTAACAAGCAAGTCTCCATTCATCAATTCCTTCATTTTATCAATATTTCATTATCATGGTTTAATTACCAAACATGGGGTTTGACTAAGGCAAAACCCCCATTCACCCAAAAACAAACATTTTTATTCTCTCTTTGTATGTGTAGATTTATAGGTGGACTAAAAGTTGATCTATGGAGCAATTTTGCAAAGTTATATTTGTTGCATTCATTGTTGTCAAGCTACAAAAACCCACCTATTGATTTTATTTTCAGATTTCTTAGAGTCAAACCTGGAGAAATAAAAATCTTAGATATGGGATCAAAGGATTGTAAAAATTATTTTGGATCCCTACACTAGGACGCATTCACCCTAGGAAAAACCAATCCTACTATTCTAAAACTCACTTTTCATCATAGGTGCACACCATCAAATCCTTCTCAGATCTGCCTAAAAATTGTCATTTCCATTTTTTTATCATAGAATTATGCATTTCAAGTGTTAGGTCATGTAGTTCATTTAGTTAATGCACTTTAAATTATTTGAAAATATTGCAATTCTGTCATTTTTTTATAAGAAAATAGAGATCCAAGAGATCAAAAATAGGATTAACTCACCTCAAGGTTGAAATTCAATCCTATCCCTTTGTGATCTCCTCTCTTTCTACTAAAATTGAGGGATAGGGGTGTTTGAATCCTAGTCCATTTCATCATTATACATTGATTTAATTCATTCCCCCATTTTACCCCTCATTTCAGATAAATATAGTATTTAATATGTATGAACATATAGATTGGAATGAGAAGAAAATAAAATGAAGACAAATAAAAATATGGCTCAACATGGAAGAGGTCTAAATTCCCTGAAACTTTGCATCATTCTCAACATGAAAAAGTAAAGTTATGACAAATACAAGAATGATGAAATAAATAGAGGAAGTGTATGAAAAAATTTCTCTCTTGTATCCAAGTACCTACAAGGGTATCAAGGGTTGTTCAGGTGAGAGAAAAAACATAAAAAAAGCATGGGGGAACATAGACAAACACATAAATATAATTTCAAGATAAATAAGGGGTACCACTCTATTTTTACACTTGTAAAAGGTCATCTTTCTCCCAATCTAGAACATCTAGGGGGAGGTAAGATGATTATATAAGGGGATAGAAAGGGTGGTTCCTACTAATACACCTATGGTAAGAACCAAGGAGGAGGCCACCTCGACGTTCTCATCAACAAGTTCCTGCAAGGCTAATGTCACAAACATAGAAAATATGGAAGAAACAATGTGAATTTACTCCACTGGTTCGAACATACACTTATTTGGAGTGAAGTATTGTGACTGAATGGCAGGAGGATGAACTAGAGAGTCACTTCCAACCTCTGAAAGAGGGGTAGTGACAAAATTTTAGGAAGGAGATGACATACCCATCACAAGAATGGTACAAGCCAAAGTTGAATAGGATGAGGAGGGAAAAGAAGAATTTTTATGACCATCATTTGGAATGAAGTCATGCTCTAACTTGAGCTTAAGTAAAGGATGCAAAATCCTCACATCAGAAGCGAAAGAAGAAGAAAGAGAAGAAGCCACAATAGACAACTTTTGTATGAGGCATGTCAATAGGATCAAGGAAAGGAGGAAGATCTCATAAAGAGGTGATCACGAGAGGCTCCATAGAAGGGGAAATGAAAAATTGCACCCATTTAGGGTGAGGTTCATTGGGATCCACTGAGGAAGCTAGAAGCAAAACAAAGGTGATGGGAATAGAAGCAAGAATTTTTTTTGAAGTAGACAGGAAAATAAATAGAAGCAAAAGGAGAAAGAGGGACAAGAGGCCCCCCCTCAGTTTTTTACAAGGCCTCATTTTCCCATGCCAATGCCCATCATTGATGCTTATTCTCACATGCAAGTCAATAGCAACGGTTATAGGCATTAGGAAGAGTGGATTGAGAAGAGTATGAGGGATCTTGTTCTATCAACAGAGTAGTCTCTATAGTTTTTTTCGATGGAAGAGTAGACTCTTGAGTGTCATGTTCCATTGGAGGAGTGATTTTCATAGCCATTTCCAGTAGAATAGTAGACTCTTGAGGAGGAACAATAGGAGAAGGCACAAATATAGATACATGCATCTCGGTCATGGATCCCTTTCCCTTGTATTCTTTAGAGGTAGGTGGAGGAATAGGAGGAGGGATCAGATGCCGAGAATTAGAAACAACCCCACATGAATGATTCCCTTTACCATAAAGGGTGGGTTGTGGAATCATGGGTGAGATAGGAAGATGGAACACCTATAGTTTAGACTTCCACAACATGGGTACCTTTCTTTTTCCTGTGCCAAGAATATTAGAAGGAAATAAGGACACCATGGAGGGTTGTGAAGTTGTAGAGGAAGAAGAAGAAGGACTAAGGGTGAGACCCTACATGTTCTTAGCCTTCGAAGAGGAAGACACAAAGGAAAAGGTACATTATTGCACATGCATAGAGGTCTTCATGGAGATTGCATGAGAAGAAGGAGAGAAGAAACCTCTACTATTGTACCTAAATTAGGTGTTATAAGTCCCCTTGAGGTGGCAAGGGGCTTACTAGAGTAGGCCAAAAAAGATCTAGGGAAAAATTCCCCATGAAAAACAAGTGGTTTGTATCTCATTTCCTAGATAGTATACACTGTACCATTATGAGGAAAATTCAAACACTTGTGGACAACTAAAGTGACTGAATTTATGAATACTATCCTTGGAATTCATAGTCTAACCGTGAATAGGTTAGATTTAGGTATCACAATAAATGGGACTTCTAGAGACTTAGGTCCAACAAGGATCAAAAAAGAAATAGAACCAATAGGCAAGACAAAAATACCATCATGAGTACACAGTGTGGTTTATAACTCATCATATTTCTCCTTGTCTAGATTATTTATAAATAGTGTCTCCTCTATGATGAAATTTAGTTGACTAGTAGGTTCAAGCATAATGTCAGTCATGACATTATCATTGACTCTATTTGATATGTATAATGGAGAAGTTTCCCTATTAATGCACAAGTCATGTGGTGTGAATGTTATGTTAGGTGTCTTATCCACATAAATTGAAGGAGGAATATGAATGAATGAATTTTTTTTCACATATTTATATGGTCTAGGATCACTAGATGAAGAAGCAAACATTATCAAATTAGCAGAATGGGAAGGGAAATGATTTGTGTACATCTGCAACTGGCTATTGGGATTGGCTACAATTTTTTTAGATTTTTTTTTCTTACAATCGATTCGAATGGTACCATTTTCAATGTGATCTTCAATGAAATGGTTAAGATGAAAAAATAATCCAATATCATGACCATAGATCTGGTGGTATTGACAATTTTTTTTTACATCATACTAGTTAGGACAGGGTTCAAATAGAAGTCTTATTTTTGGAAGGGAAATTAATCCATATTTTAAAAATTTTTGAAGAACATTTATGTAGGACATAGATAATTTTTTAAAGATTCTATTTCATCATGTGGAGTTATTTTTAGTGGTAATAGATACTACATTCCCCACTACTTTTTTCTCTTTCAATTCCCTAGAAATAGAGATGGCTAATCAATTATTGAGATGGGAGGGCAAGGAGGGAGCCTCATACTGATCCATCATCTACTGATATTCATACAATATGACACATAGATGATAAAATGAAGGGTATTTCATTAGGAGGAATATCTCTCACAATTGTGGTAATAGGTTTCCCACAAATAGACTTTGTACATTGGAATTTGATAGGGTGTAGGATATTTAGGAAAAAAGAGATTCATAACAAGAAATTAAATTAGTTACTTTTTCATGGGTTCCTTATTTGTATCGGATGAGATCAGTGAAGGTGATCTTGGATCTATATTTTCTTGAAACTATTGCAAGAACTAATTTACCAATTGATCAAAGAAAAAAGATGGAGATATTAGGGAGTGAGAAAAACCATTCCAAAGTAGTGCACTTGAGGGATTGTGGAAATAACATTGCTAACAAGTCATATTGATAAAGAAAATCAATACACATGGATGTAAATGATGATCCATGCATCTACAGGTCACCCATGCCACTTTACTTGTCAAACTTAGGAATATCTAGCCCTTGAGAGATGAGATCATTCAAAATAACAAGGGCTAGAGGACTATGACAATAATATGGATGTAATGTAGACTAAGAAGTAGAGCTAGCTAGGTTGGTCAATTGTGACTATATCCATCCCATAATTTATAATAAATAATTAAGGATGGGGTTGTTTTTTGGAGTTTGACTAGTTGAGGTGGTGGTGGTAGTCTTGGTTATTGATGTAGGAATCTTGAATCCCAAAGGGACTCAATTCAATTTAATCCTAGAATAATTCAAGGGCACAGTGTTGGAATTATCAACAATAAAAATAGAGGGAACAAAAGGACCCATGCCAACCATATGAATACACACTTCTAATATTATAACATGCAACTAGTGCCCAAAAATTCTCGATTGGACATCTTGAGCATTACCTAAGACAAAAGTGGATGAGGGGACATGGGTTTCCACTATATTAGCAATCTATCAAAGTAAAGTTCTATATCTCTATGATCTAAAATAAGAAAATTTCTTAGACCATTAATTAGAGGAGTAGTTTGAGAGTATGAGTTTTATTTTGTTAAAAAATATTCTAACTATCCAAGTCTCACTTCCAAATAATAGATATGATTAGCAAGAATGATGAGACAAGGTTCATCGACTATGGGAGAGGAAGAGTTAAAAGGATAGGTTGAAGGGGAATTTGCATAGACTTCTACTAATGGATGAATGAAAAAAAAAGGTGGGGGTATAGTCTTACAATAGTCCTATGGTGAATTGGTCAAAATTAGAACCTAAATAGGGAGGACTAAATTGCCTTCTATAACCCATATCTAAATTTTGATAATGTCTTCTTAGTATGTGTCTAGAGCCAGTGCAATGGGTCATGGAATTCATAAAAGGGTGTCACAACACTCTATCCAATACACCTCTATCAAGAGAGAATAATTTTTTTTAACAAAAATATAAAGATAAGAATAGGTTGACACCAGGTTCGCCAAAATGTAGAGGAGGACATTTTCTACCCTTGAGTCTAAGGACAATAATATTCTACAAGGAGAAAATGGTCCTCAAATACCTCAAAGAAAAATCTTAGGTGACAAAGGGGGACTATTTATCTTTTGTGTTTTATGGCATATTTAGACTAAGTATTTTAAAGACCGAAAGAGAATGCCTTGTAGGTCTCATGAGAAAGTTGACTAGCTCTCAACCAATGATGATAACATAGTGCACGAATGTCCTCATGGTGAGTTGTGGTCTTGTACAGTCTAAGAATAGAACTTGCTAATAGAAACGCAACGAGTCTACTAGCTACTTAGAGGCTAAAATCAAGAAGTTTTTCTAAACTAACAAAATAATGAAAATGATAGGAATTACAAGAAAAGAGCTAGAATGCATAGATTAAAATAAAATGAAATTAAATGATAAGATGGAAAAGAGTTTCAAAATGAACTCACAAGAGGTCCAACACTATGAAGCATCCCACAATGCTCTAAATCAACAACCTACACACATGGAAATGATGAAAACTATTAGGGATTTTTAGTGGTTTTCCTTAGTCAAGTGCATGAATAGGTGTTCCCACCTCCACAAAAAGCTAGATAGATAGATAGATAAAAAAGAAACTAAATAATAGAGAAATGGATACCAAAGGATGATATACATAATGAAGAGAGTGTATTTACCCTCCCTTAGCAAGCTTCTGATACCAAAGGAGAGTATGCAACACTCTAGATGAACCAAGAGATCCAAGAGTTGATGTAGAAGTGAAGATGTGAGATCACTTGAGAAATAACTTGAGAGAAAATGGTGTAGAAGAGAATGAGAATGTGAAAATGAGAGTGAAAGAGTGAAAGAGTGAATGAACTTGAATGAATAAAAGGCATGTAAGAAGGAATTTTTGGTGCATCTGCATACCATAGAGGTGCTACAATTCATGGGTAGGCATAAGTGTAATGTCCCAATGACCATAGAATCAAGAATATTTTCAAGACGTTTGTGCAATGCATAGACATCTACGCATTGCACTAGCATCCCTAATAAAAAAACACTTAAAGACTAAAAATGAAGGGGTCAAGGATGAAATTAAAGTTAGTTGAAGGGGGAATCACATTATTAACTTTAATTGGGATAAAGGGGAGGTTGTGTAATGAAAAACTACATCAAGTGCAATTTTAGACAATACACATTTTATAGACAATAACTCATGAAATATAGTCATTGAACATATATAATCATGTCAATATTTACCATACATAACTCACTACATTCCTTAAAATTTCCCATGACTGAATTATGTTTTATTGTTCTCCAATTACATGGAATGATGAACTTATAAAAAAAAATGATATTAATCCCATTAGCAAGCTTAAGTTGAATGTGTTATTAAATATACCCCTTTGGAGGTATTTAGTTAAATAATCAAGCGATACTTTTTTATTAATATTCACATGTAGTGGCTTCCTACCTAGATTCCATACTCTTATGTAAGGGAATTTTTGAAATCTTTCACCTCCTTTTTTATGATTCTCATGATGATAAAATATCAACCATGATATAGAATTGAGGAATAGATCATTGATATTATCACAAGTTGTAGTACTTAAATAAAAAAAAAATCTCAATATTCATTTTAAAAAGTAGGTTAATTAATTTATGATCCTCTATTGATTCTTTTGTTACACTAGCACTTTCATCTTTATGGCTCAAGATACTTTTCTCTTTGTTTTTCATAGATATCTAGTACTTCATCAAATTTTATAATTGCACTTTACATTACAAATTCCTCCAAAGTTTGTTCCCTCTCAAACTCTTTTAAATATATTTTTCTAATTTCTTTGTGCTTAAGTACATTCATCTTACATTCAAGTTACATCCTCTATTTTTTGGCTCCTTATAAGATTTCCTAATTCTTCATCTAATTTAACCCCTTCTTTACTTCCCCATTTCTGGCTTGGTTCTAAATATTATTTTCCTGATAAGATTTTTTTAGATTCTAAGTTTATTTTTCTATCATACCCTTTTATAATAGGAGATAGCATCTTTTATTTTTGACTAGATGGAGGTTCCTTTTAATGAATTTTTTTTAGGCATTGAATAATCTTCTACTATAGTTTAGTTTATGACCTCTTAATAGTTTGGTTTTAATTAAACATTTTTATTCCTAACTTCTCCTCTTCCTTCCTCAAATTTATAATGTATTTATAAAAATTTGTTTTTCCTAACAACCTTAAGAAACCTTCAAAAGGTCGTGCATATTTTATATCATCTAAATCTATCCAATATTGAAAATAATATCAAACTCTTCTTCCAAGGAAATCTAGTTCTCTACAATTAAAACATCTTTATTTAGAGTGGTCTTTTCCTTACCATCTCAACATATATTTATTGAAGGATAAGGTTACCCTCGTAGCTTCAAATTGGTTATGATATATACATATTAATCCAGCAACTAATTCAACAGTAGATTCTTCATCACAAGGGATGTGAATTGTTTCAAAATTTTCTTCTAGTTGTCTCTCCTATAATTAGACAATTTTACCAATAGAATGATCTATACCTCTACCATATATTAGATATTGAAAGGATTCTCTCATGATTTATAAGCTAGCAATAAAAAAAACTCTTATTATATTAGCCAAACCAAATATTATCTAAAACCTTTTTCATATACTCTTGAAGTTATATTTAGTTACTTTAACCATTTCTAACAAAAAGATTTAGTTTCTCTTCCATAGCTAATACATTTTATCAGTATAATAAACCTAATGGTTATTTTAAGGAAATAACTTTTGATTTAATTATTTTTAACCCAAACTTCTTAGAACCCAAGTTTCTTCATTGATTTGCATTCATCACTACCCAAGATTACAATAAAATAAGCTTAGGGTTTGGATTACTAAACTTTAGATTTAATTTTTAAACCAGATTTGATAAGGATTGAAATTTCCTTAATGTTTACATGGAAATATTAATATACCATTAGAACCATGAGTTATTTGGTAGCAAAAAAGACCTCTAAATATTTCTTATTAAAATAAGTTTAAAATATATTAAGGGACACTACAACACTTGCATATTAAATAACACATTTACTATTGTAGTCAAACCCACATCAATAGTATATTTCATAGCTCAATATCGCTAATTTTAAATTTGACCCAAATCTAACACAAACCTAGAAATTCCCCTTCAAAATTTGAAAATAATATTATGACCTAGATTATAAATAAAATACACCATGATGTGAGAAAAATCACAAGGTATTTTCTATATTAAATTTTCTGAAATACATTACAACACTACAATAGTAGCTAGAATAGACTAACAAAACAATGCTTGATCCCATGACAACAAGAATTTCATTAAACTTGATATAGCTAAGGATCCAAAATATTAAACCTTGTGTGAAACCTCTAGGTTAGATCCTCTTGCTAGGTAAAAAGGTTTTCATCATCATGCTTAGATACTATGGGGTTTCCATTATCTACTAATTATAGATCTATGGGTTCTATCCTAAAATATAACTTTTTGAACATTGGTGCTAAGAAAAATGTAAAGTAGGGTTTCAATTTAGATAATAATCTATATCAATGTAAGAATAATAAATAAAAACCAAAATATACCAAATTTTACATATTCAAATCACTTGGGGAAGAGATCCTCTACTACTAGCCCTTGACATCATCAATACTAATGGAATAATTTGATCTATTTGTGCAAGGTGGAGAAGAGATTAAAAAACCTCTTAAGTAGAAATGAAACCTCAACCATCATATTAATCAAGTGTGGATGTTATCATCCCTCAAGTTGTAAGTACACATACATTTATAACCTTAATTTTGAATTTTTCTAGGCTAGATAATCCCATCTAGAGAAGTTACATGATCAAACTAACTATTAAGGTAACTCTTATCTATTCAGGGGTTAGGTAAGATGAACAGCGTAGAAAGGTGGGAATTCCATAATTTAGGGGTTGGGGGTGTTGTGTGAATCTTACCACTTGCTAGATATGGAGGATGAGGTATTCTAACTATATGAGTAAGTCCAAATCTTTAACAAATAAAGGGAATGTATTAGAGGTAAAGTTAAATGGATTTCAATATGTATAAGAATGATACTCTAAAAAGAATAGAGAAATAGAATTGGGTAGAAATTCATGATATTTTGGTAAAATCTAAAATTATAGAAAAAACCAAGGATAATTTAGAATTGGACAAAAGGTCATTATGGGATGATGAACTCCAAATTTTATACAACTTGTAGAAATAAGTAGAGGTATGATTAGAAACATCTCATGCACTTAGAATTTATGAGACCTTTGTTGATTCTAACACGTTAGAAATCATCTAAGGAATTATGAAAAATAATAATTAGGCCTTGGATTAGCTCATTTGATATATAGGGGTTGTCTCTTTATACCACAAACAAAAATTGATTGAAAGGGGTACATTACAATAGTGTATTCAAGACTAATCTCACACTTGAACCAAGTCTGATAGATGTTAGCCTATATATTGAGGTAAAGAAATAACTATACACCTACACACTCAAGTCATATGCCAAGGTTACTTACACTATACATAATATATAAAGATTCACAATCATCCAATGGGGAAAAATATCATATACATCATATAATCATCTCATCTTGAATAACTTGATATCAATTCCCATCATCTTATCATAAAAAAGTGATAATTGAGAAATCATCTAAAATGACAACACCATGATAGTAAATCTATATATGTAAACATGTATATATAGAGAGGTAAAATTTAGGATGTTGGGATTGTTATAAAACCACATCTATAAAATAGATATCAATAAAAAACAACACTAGAATAAAATAATATGATAATCCAATTGTAGAGAACATAACCTATGCATCCCAATATATAAAAAATGATATTTATGTTAATTATGACATCTTAGTATAATGGTTGTCACACCCTTACTACAAACATTAATGATGCAAGAGAAAAATTCTTTCGCAACCAAAACACAAAACTGCTCTAGAAAATACTCTAGCCCAATTTTTAATTTTTTTGCTTAATGTAAATAATGAAACATGCTTCCACTACTTTGTCAATTCATTTAACTAATTGTAGTTCATCTCTGAAACACAAATCTTTAGCATATAATTCAAATAATAATTTTGTTTGACATTAAAAAACAAACCAGATTAACCAATTGAATCAAATAAGCACACTTACAATTCAATCAATTTGTGTTGGAAAATTAAATGCTCTTGAAGCCTCCTACTCTCACGGCAGACCCCCAGTTGGTTCACCTACCTGCCAGGAGCCCTTTCTATTTTTGGGATCATCCCTGCAGCTCATGACAGCTCCAAAATTAAATGTGGTAGCTCATTTTGAATTTTCAATTTATGGTGGCAGGTAATTTCAAATATTTGAGAAGGAATGTTGAAGAGACAAAAGGATTGAATGTTGACAGCAGCAAGTTAGAGTTTGAAGAAGTTTTTTTTGCAGTAGTTTGTGTGAGCTCCCAGAAGATCTTGAACAACATCAAATGTATTTTGTTTTGTGTTTGAGCAGTGATTATTCATGAACGAGCTCTGTGTAGCTCCTAACAGTGGGCTCCTAGAAGCTCTTGAAAGTTATCAGTCTAGTTGAGCAGCTCATGAAGGCTCCCAACAATTTATAATCTATAGCTTTAGGTTTATTTTCTAAGTTTTAATTTTACTCTTTTGTGTATTGTCATTTCAATTTTATTGAATAGAAAAATAAGTTGCATGTCTCTTTGTACTTCTGCATTTTGAGTTTTGTATTCCCAGCTTATTGGGAAACATAGCAGCAACTCTGTGTTTGTTTTTAGCATTTAAATTTTTGGCATGGTTACAGAGCCATAGGCCCCATTTCTTCATGATTTAGGGCATTTTTTTTTCTAGGTATCGAGTTTTTTTTAGGAGACATGACTAGAGATGAAGGGAAGAGTTGGCAGCAGCCACCGTCCTTTAATGGACAAAACTATGATGTTTGGGAAAAGAAGATGAAGAATATTATGGTTTCCAATGATTTGTGAATTTTTTTTATAAATGGGTTCATGGATGTCATTGACCCAACTGCATTTGCAGCTCTCACAAACAACTAGAAGACCTAGTTGAAGTAGCAAAGAAAGAAGGATGCTAAGGCATTGAGTTTGATAGAAGCGTCCATGATAGAGGCCATTTTTCCCAAAATCACAGCAACTGAGTATGCAAAGGAAGCTTGACAAATTCTTCAAACAAGTTACAAAGGGATTGACATGGTCAAATTGGTGAAGTTCCAGATGTTTTGAAGAGGTTTCAAGACTCTCTTGATGAGGGACAACGATTCCAATTCAGAGTTCAACACAAGAACCTCCAGTTTGTTGAACCAGCTAAGGATGAATGGTTCAACCATGGAGGAGAAGATGATCATGGAGAAGATTCTTAGAAGTTTACCCAACAAATTTGACGCAGTGGTGATTTACATTGAAGAGGCAAAGGACCTCTCTACTTTGACAATGGATGAGTTGATGGGTTCTCTTCAAACCCATGAGCAGTGCCTAAATACGTCTACTACTTCTTCCCAGGAGAAATCTTTTAAAGCTCAATGAAATGAAAGAGGAAGGGGGAGGGGTAGAAACAACTCCTGAAGAGGTAGAGGTAGATACAAACAAGGAAATGTTAGAGGAGAAAACTCAGGATGAGCAAGCAACCAAGAGTGAGCAAGAAGCTCTCAGACTAGCTCTCGAAAAGGCATGAAGAACTACAGTTCAAATCAAAGGAATGGTAGAAGAAATTTTGAATGCTATTACTGTCATAAATTTGGTCATTATGCAAGTGAGTGCTAGAAAAAGAAAAATAATCAGCCAAAACAAAATGCAAATATGGCTAAAGGAAATCAGTCCACAACCTTCATCATGTGTAACATTGGTGAAGAAGGCAACCCTGAACTCTGGTATTTAGACAACAATTGTAGGAACCACATGAGTGGTAATGAAAGTTTGTTTTATTTCATTGATAAGAATATAAAATCTAAGATAAGAATGGGGAACAATGCATTAGTTCTAGTCAATGGAAAAGGATCTATCATGATCCGCACCAAGCAAAGTGAAATGAAGTAAGTTCATAATGTAATTTTTTCTCCTAGGTTAAAGCATAACCTTATGAGTGTTTGACATATGATCCAAAATGGATACAAAGTGTTGATGGAGAAGGGTCAATGTGTCATTTATGACAATAATGAGAGTATGAAATTTTTTGGAGCAGTTCAAATGAAAAAGAACTGGATGTTCCCTTTGAAGATTAAGACGTGTTTCTCATCTCAATCTATTTTTTCACCTCTCATGAATGGAAAATGTACAACAGTACATTTGGTAGCCCTCAAGAGAACCATTAAAGACCCCTCCAAGCTATGGCATCACAAGTATGGACACTTAGGCTTTGTTGGTTTAAGTATTTTTTCCAAGAACAATATGGTTGATGGTTTTCCAAGAATAGTAGAGCCTAATGTTAGGTGTGAGGCTTGCATTTTGGACAAGAAACATAGGCAACCCTTTCAATCGGGTAACTCTACAAGGGAAAGAGCACCATTGGAGTTGGTGCACACAGATTTGGTAGGCCCTATGAAAATCACATCTATTGGTAAAAGCCAATATTTTATGACCTTCATTGATGATTTCAACCATAGAGAATGGGTCAATTTTTTGCAGCATAAGTCTAAAGAATTTGATAAGTTTTTATTTTTTAAGGCCCATTCTGAAAATGAGTCTAGACATGTGATCAAGGTCCTATGTTCAGATCGATGAGTAGAGTATACCTCCAATTATTTTGTGAATATTTTTAGGAAAAATGGCATCAAGAAGGAGCTAACAACCAGTTATACTCCATAGCAAAATGGAGTGTTTGAAAGAAAGAATAGGACCATCGTACAGATGGAAAGGAGCATGATGAAAGAAAAGGGACTCCTGACTAAATATTGGGGAGAGACTATAGAAAAAACTATATATCTAATAAATAGAAGTCCAACAAAGGCGATTTGTGACAAAATACCTCAAGAGGCATGGACAAAACACAAGTGGATGGTTGAGCACTTAAGAGTATTTGGGTGTGTGGCATATGCACTTGTTCCAAAAGAGAAGAGGAAGAAGTTGGATGACAAGGGTGAGAAGTGCATCTTTATGGGATACAGTGAAGATTCTAAAGCTTAAAGGTTGTATAACCCAGTCACCAAGAAAATTGTCATTATCAGAGACACACAGTTCTTAGAGGATGAGCCATGGGATGGTCTAACAGATCCTGATAGATCTCAACATCTCCCGATGATTTAGGATGATGAAGATCAACAAGAAGATCAACAAGATACTACAGTAGCAGAAATACTCGGATCCCGACAACTCTTGAAAGCTCTTGAAACAAATGGGCAATTAAATAGACTGCCACATAAATTAGTTGGTGAGAGTTCTAGTCAGCTCCTGACAACTCCTGAAATAGGTAGATAGTCAAAAAAATAGTCACAAATAGAGAGCTCCTGATAGCTCCTGAAATCTCCTAAAATGAGCAAACAAAAAGACAAGCAGGCGCAGGCAGCTAGAAGATTCGATCCTAAAAGCTCCTGACAGCTCCTGAATTAGCTTGTTTAGCAGAGTAGCAGAAATAGTGAAAGTTCAGACCTCACTCTTACCTCCCTAATTCCAAAGAAGACCAAGATTCTAAGGGAGATATACCAAGATAAATGGTATGATGAAGAATTTGATGAGAGTGTGAATTTTGCATTATTTTCTCATAGTGATCCGATTTATTTTAAGGATGTTATGAAAGGGGAGAAATGGTGTGAGGCCATGGATGAGGAGATAGATGCAATAGAAAGGAAAAACACATGGGATTTAACCGATTTTCCTCCCAACAAGCAAGTTATTGGGGTAAAATGGGTCTACAAGACCAAAACCAATGTCGAAGGAAGGATAGAGAGGCATAAGGCACGTTTGGTGTTTAAGGGGAACAAACAGTAGTTTGGGAGAGATTATGATGAGACATATGCCCCTGTTGCAAGGATGGAGACCATGCAGGCAGTCATAGAAATTGTAGCCCAGCACAAATGGAAGGTGTTTCAAATGGGCGTGAAGTCCACCTTCCTAAATGGAGTGTTGAAAGAGTAAGTTTATGTGGAGCAACCACTTTGGCTATGAAGTTTCAGGTGAAGAACACAAGGTGTATAAGCTCCTAAAAGCTCTTTATGGGCTAAAACAAGGTCCATGAGAATGGTACAACATGATTGACTCATATTTGATGAGTAATGGCTTTAGAAAAAGCGATGGTGAGCCCACTCTTTACATCAAGGCAGAAAATGGTAATATTTTGATTGTTGTCTTGTATGTTGATGATTTAGTTTTTACTATGGATGATGATTTCCTCATTCTTGATTTTAAAGAGGCCATGAAAAGAGAGTTTGAAATGACATATTTAGGTCTCTTGAGATATTTTCTAGGCATAGAAGTAAAACAAATGCATGATGGTATATTTATCTCTCAATAAAAATATGTAAATAAAATCTTGAAGAGGTTTAGAATGCTTGAAAGAAAGGCTATGCCAGCACCAATAGTCATAGGTCTAAATTTGAGCAAGGAAGATTGCAGCAACAATGTGTATCGGACCATGTTTAAAAGTTTGGTTGGAAGTTTGATGTACTTGACTACAACTAGGCATGATATAATGCATGGAGTAAGTCTTATTTCTAGATCTATGGAGAATCCAAGAGACACCCATTGGAAAGCGGTTAAAAGAGTCCTAAGGTATGTGAATGGCACCAAAGGATATGGAATTTTGTACTCAGTAGCAAATGAGTTTGGGAAATTTGGATACATGGATAGTGATTGGGAAGGGAGTTTGGATGATAGGAAGAGCACATTGGGTTGTGTTTCATTTGGGTTTGGGAGATATTTCATGGTCTTCCAAGAAGAAAACCATAGTTTCCCTATCAACAGTT
Organism: Sequoiadendron giganteum; assembly: GCA_007115665.2. Lineage (NCBI taxonomy): Eukaryota > Viridiplantae > Streptophyta > Pinopsida > Cupressales > Cupressaceae > Sequoiadendron > Sequoiadendron giganteum. The sequence continues at coordinate 611,258,166 of CM021108.1, read as the reverse complement.
GAGGCTGAGTATATAGCAGAAAATGCAGTAGCATGTCAAGCTATTTGGCTGAGAAGAATCTTGACAGATTTGAAAGAATAACAAGAAGATGGAACAAAAATCTTTTTCGACAATGTTTCATCAATAGCCTTGATGAAAAATCTTGTGTTTGATGGAAGAAGCAAGCACATTGAAATCAGGTATCATTTTATCAGAGAATTGGTTGAAAATGGTGAAATTAAAATGGAATTTTGTAGGTCTAAGTAGTAGCTAGCAAACATATTCACCAAGCCTTTGAGCAAGCACAATTTCAAGTGCTTGAGTAGATTGGGAATTGTTGATTTGGATTAGGATTGATCTTGTTTTGTCAGCTCAGGACCAAGGGGGAGTGTTGGAAAATTAAATACTCCTAAAGCCTCCTTCTCTCATGTCAGACCCCCAGCTAGCTCACCTAGCCATCAGGAGTCCTTTCTATTTTTGGGATCATCTGTGCAACTCCTAACAGCTCCAGAATTAAATTTGGTAGCTCATTTTGAATTTACAATTTATGGTGGTAGGTAATTTCTAATTTTTGAGAGGGAATGTTGAAGAGATGAAAGGAGTGAATGTTGATAGCAGCAAGTTAGAGTTTGAAGAAGTTTTTTTTGTAGTAGTACTCTGTGTGAAGAATTTTTTGTGTGAGCTCTTAGAAGCTCCTAAACAACATAAGTTGTATTTTGTTTTGTGTTTGAGAAGTGATTTCTCCTGAATGAGATCTTTGTATCTCCTGACATTGAATTCCAAGAAGCTCATGAAAGTTATCAGTCTAGTTGAGTAGCTCCTAAAGACTCCCAACAATTTTTAATCTGTAGCTTTAGGTTTATTTTCTCAGTTTTAAGTTTACTCTTTAATGTATTGTCATTTCTAGTTTATTAAATGAAAAATAAGTTCCATGTCTCCTTGTGCTTCCACATTTTGAGTTTTGTATTGCCAGTTTATTGGGAAATAGAGCAACAACTTTGTGTTTGTTTTCAACATTTAAATTTTTGACAATTTGAATATAGCTTATATTTATTGGTATTCCTTGTTAAACTTATACAATTATTATTTTCAAATAAACATTACATTGACCAACTAAATACAAAATCACTCTATATTTGCATACTCCTTCCTTAGCTGTGCCTAGCATTCAATTGATCCCTTTCTCACACTTGAATTGACCAACTCTATGGTCACCTATGTACATTTCCTTCATCATTGTGTGTTCCCCTCTTCCATTGTCACGCAAGAAAATTTGTTCAATGCATGTTTCTTTTCCTTGTCTGATACTCTTCTCACAATCAACCTCTTTTTTTGTTTATTTTCCAACCAAATTTTATTTTTCCCCCAAATTGGAGCTCTACACAGCCTTCAACACAATGCCACACTCCCCCCAAAACTGCATCCTCTTAAAAGAATAAGATATTATTTTATTAAATTTCTTCATCCTCTACTTTTTCTATGACCTTTGCATATCCTCTCCCTCCTTTGTCTTCAGTTTTTCTGATTCATAATTGCCCCTTACTTCTTTTATTTGAATTTTGTTAGTTAACTAATATTTTTTTAGAATTTATAAACCTCCAATGTCTAGTGTATCATTTTTATTCATTGAATGAAATATTTCCACCGGTCATGGAATTAGGAAAAATAAAGTGTTAGTGGAGTTCATAGTACTTCGATTCAGAGGGGAATAAAATCACATGTAAATAAATCATCAAGATATTTTATCATATTTCAAAACATTGCTAGTGAACTACTCACAAAGAGGAGATTAAATTCTTGCAATTGGATGGTGCAAAGTCTTCACAAAACTTCGAGATACCAAAACAAAACAAACCAAAATTGGAAGAAAAGTAAATCAATAATATTTTGGGGTGGTGTTGATTTCCCATTCACCCACATGCTCCTATACCAAACACGTTAGGTAAGTGAAATTTTCCTTCAGTTGATAAACTCAAGAACATTGAAAGGACGATTTGACATTAATCCCATGTTTATTTTTTATCCATAGTTTCTCCTTATTTGTGGGATACTTCCCTCTTCTATACTTCAGCTCATCCTCAACACTCGAGCCACCTCAACTGGCATTATCTTGTTTCTCTAAATCACTTCTTACCACCAGTCCACCTCTATTCCCTCCACATTCATTTTGGATTGCTACTCTTTATTGCTTTATTGTGTTGCTGCAATAAATCATAATCCAATCTGCCCTTTCCTCTTGAAATTTTCCCTTTGAATGGATGCAAATCACTGCACTCAATTTTTTCTACTTCCTCTACCCTTTTCTTCTTTGCACTACAACAAATAATAGGGTTGAATTATTTTAGTTTATTTTCCTTCTCTTTTAGAGAATTCAACATATACTTCTTCCCATATTTTCGGATGGTATACACATTCCTTCTAACATTATAGATGGCTTACTTGCCAAACTACCATGCCCTATCCAACAACACATGACACACATTCATAGGCATCACATCACACAACACCTCATCTCTATAAAAACCAATGTAAAAATTGACTAAACACTGCTCACTCATAGTCATCTTGTGTTCCTTGTGAAACCAAGAGACTCTATATAGACTAGGATGCTTACTCCTTTTCAAACTTATCTTTTCTACCATTTCTTCTGAAACTAAGTTATATGTACTACCACTATCAACTATAACTTTGCAACACTTACCTCCAGCCTTGCACACAGTCCAATAGATATTTTGAATTTGTTCCTCCTCCACCATCTTTGGGTTCACCAACACTCTCCTCATCATGAGAGATTCACCTGCTTCCAGATCTTCACCTTTTGGTGATGCATCACGTTCCTCATCTTCTTCTGCTAAGTGTTTTCTTTTTGCGCTCTTCTTTTTGCCGTCTTGTATTTGATGACACTCGAAAGCATGATGACCAAATTATTCACACCGATAACATCTAAATGGAAACCCTTTGCTATTGCTACCATGTCCTCTTGTTGATACCTCCCTTTCTTTGGTGTTTTGGACCATCTCTTTACTCCATTTGGGCTTGAATTGTTCTTCAATCCGCTTTCCTTTTCTGCTACTTGCTTGTCCCTTTTTAGTTGCAAATCTTCCCCGACTTTTGGAATTGTTTAATTTGTCTTCTCTTTAATTTCTCCTCAGCCTTCAATGCATATTGGTATGCTTCCTCAATTGTGGTGATTTTAAACATACTCATATCATCCTAAATATTAAACCACAAGCCATTTACATACTTGGCTACCTTCTCCCTATCGATTTCATTCCTTCCAAATCAAATAGTTAGCTTGTAAAACTCCTCTATGTAATCTTATACACTCATCTTTTTGCTTCAGATTTTGTAACTTCTTAAATAGCTCCATCTCATAATCTCCAGGTATGATTTTTTTTTTCGATTTTATCACCATCTAGTTCCACCTTGTTATCTAGGGATCTCCATCCATTTCTTACTCTCTCTGCAACCCTTTCCACCATAAAGTAGCATGCCCTTTCAATTTTGTTTGGGCTATCTTTATCCACTGCAAGTCTCTAATTTATTCCATTTTGAAGTACTCCTCTAGCTCTCCAATCCAATTGATCAACTCTTCTCGATTTAATGTTCCAAAAAAAATTAGTACATCCATTTTATTTCTCTTTGTAACTCTAGAAAGAGCCCTCAAAAATCACTCTTGTCTAACATCTTCTAGTCGTTCCTCTTCTTCTTCTTCTTCACTTCCATGTTCTTCCTCTTCGGTTTCTTCCTCATTCTCAAGTTCTCTTGCATTACGAGTAGCTAATCTCCCCTCACTTTTGATTTCATCCATTATCATGTTTTTGAACTATTCTAACACAACCTCTAATTTGGGTCTTCCTCTTCATGGTGGCATCTCTTCAATCAACGACTTCAACTCTCAATGGTTCAATTCTCCACACACACCCACATAAATTATTTTGATCTCTCCACAATCATTACTCACTCCTACAGATCCTGGTGGATAATCTCCACACTCAGGATTGTCTTCTTTGATACTAATTGATGCAAGAGAAAACTTTGTCTACAATCAAAACACAAAACTGCTCTAGCAAACACTTTGCCCAAATTTAAAATTTATTTGCTCAATGTGAATAATGCAACATACTTCCACTACTTTGTCAATTCATTTAACTAATTGTAGTTCATTGTTAAAACACAAATCTTTGGCATGTAATTCATATGACAATTTTGTTTGACATTAGAAAAATAAACCAGATTAACCAATTGAATCAAATAAGAAAACTTAGAATTCAATCGATTTGAATATAGCTTGTATTCATTGGTATTCCCTATTAAACTTATACAATTATTGTTTTCAAACAAATGTTACACTGACCAACCAAATAAATCACATTGTATTTGCATACTTCTTCCTCAGCTATTCCTAGCATTCAATTGATGTCTCCCTCACACTTGACTTGACTAGTTCTATGGTCACCTATGTATAGTTCCTTCATCACTGCACGTTCCCCTCTTCCACTACCATGCAAGATACTTTGTTTCATGTCTATCTATTTTATTTGGTTGATACCCTTCTCACAATTGACCTCTTTCATTTATTTATTTTCCAACCAAAAGTTATTTCTACCCCAAATTGGAGCTTTGCACAACCTTCAACATAGTGCCACACTCCCTCAAAAACCGAAACCTCTCAAAAGACTAAGATTTTATTTTATTAAATTGCTTCATCTTCTACTTTTTTCGTGACCTTTACATATCCTCTCCCTCCTTTGTCTTCAGTTTTTCCAATTCATAATTGCCCCTTCTTTTATTTCAATTTTGTTAATTACCCAATATTGTTTTGGAATTTATAAACCTTCAATGCATAGTGTATCATTTTTATTCTGTGAATGACATATTTCCACCGGTCATGGAACTAGGAAAAATAAAGTGATAGTGGAGTCCAGAGTACTTCGATTCAGAGGGGAATAAAATCAAATGTAAAGAACTCATCAAGATATTTTATCTATATTTAAAAACATTGTCGGTGAACTGATCATGAAGCGGAGATTAAATTCCTACAATTGGATAGTGCAAAGTCTTCACAAAACTATGAGATACCAAAATTGGAAGAAAATTAAATCAGAAATATTTTTTGGGTGGTGTTGATCACCCATTCACCCATGTGCTCCTCCACCAATTAATATGCAATAAAATACATTAATTATTCACAATGAAATTTTTTCACAACATCATAAACACATCAAAATCTAAGCAATAAAAATAAAAAAACATGCAAAGGCACACCAACACTAAACATGTGGGTGGTATAAACACATGGCATACAATTATTAAACTACATCTCATTTGGAAACCATTTCAATCAATGCATAAAATATCATAACATGATATCAAATCATCATATCTCCTATAAATTGTCTATGACTAGAATGATATTAGATATAAAATGCATTTAATCAACAAATATATCAATTTTAGTTAATGAACATGGTGAAACTAAAAAAATGGTAAACACTTAGTGAAACATACACCAGCATGTCCTATGCATCCCATAGTGCATTAGCTGAAAATATAATACCAATAATAAGAATATCAAGGAAAGAGAAATTGTGGGAATTAGAACTTGATTCATGTAAATTTGTTAGTAGTATCACTTGGAAGTTTCTTCATGTTGAATAGACATTGAAATAGTCTTAGGTTTAACATCAAACTATTTTATATTGTTATAATTTACAAGAATGTGTGTTAAGAATTAGTCACATAAAACTCACTCTTAGTCTTAGTCTTAATTTGATATTGGAAAATTTTAAATTTTTAGTAAGGTAAACACTTTCGATGAAGGTTATGAATCAAAATTGAGTTTTGAAAGGACTTGAAAAACTTTTACAACAAGATCAATAAGGAACAAGGAACAACAAAAGACAAAGGGAGTAGGCCTGAAAGAGACCCACAAAACAGACCATAAGATAGAATTCCAACAAACCCAAAGAAATGGGACACCAAACCAATATTCAAGGTTGTTTGAAACTAAATTTAACATCTTGCCTCATCTTGAAATTCTCCTTGAACAATGAAGAAGACCCAATTTGGGGTACAAATTAATACTTCTTGGAAAAACCTTATCAATTTTGACATAGACACGAAATATAGCAAAGATGAATTTTTTTTGAGATTTTCTAGCATTGTCAATGGTAACACAATGAAAAAAATAATTAGTAATAGCTTGATTCATGTTATCATTCTAGAATTCTAATAGAATCATATGGATCCTAACCCAAATAGAATTTATGTTAACCCTGATAGAATCAAACCTAGGAACTCATCTTATTAAGTGAAGATAACTCTTATCAAGAAACAAAGGACCTCCTTGAAGCACACTTGAAAATTAATCCAAGGATTGAAATCATAATAAGAGGAAAAGGTTTAAAAAGGAAACATCATGAATTTAGCCTAAAACATTCTAACTTTTGGAATTCCAACAATGAATAACATCAATGTTAGAAAAAAATCCATAGAAACTACTAATAAGGGAAAATTGCAAACCAACAAAATATTTTTCCACAAAAACATCAAGAATCCTAATCAAGAGGAACTAAAATGGGAGCTTGGGGCACCTTAGTAGAGGTGATAGCCTCACCACTAAGATACAATACAAAAAAGGAGGAGAAAGCACTCCAAGGCCCCAAACTAAGTGAACACTAATCCTTTCAATCTAAGAAGCCTTTTGGGGAAGCAACCCTTTACAATGACTAGAAATAGAGATGGGAGAAGGCACGTAATGCACCCTCAAATCCAAAGCCAACTCCCTTCCAAGATGTGGGAGATTATATTCTGAACATGGGGAAAAAAATAGAATGCAAAGATTTCGTGACTTGGTAAAGGGGAGTATCAACTGAAACCCCTCCATAACATTTATATGAACCCTCATCACTCCAAGGAAGAGAATGAAATACAACCATAAAAATTTGGTGCTAGATAAAAAATCATCCATAACATATGATAAAATAGTCACCACACCCAAAGGGATATTAGGGGCCACCAATTGGGTAAGAAACCCATTTTAGAGGTGAATATTAACACTAGAAAGAGTCAAATTCATGGAAGGAGAATGATTTGTAGGGGAAAGAAAGCCCCAAAGTTGAGTTACCCTTAGAAACAAACTTCCAAATATCCTTCTTGGATGCATCAGGAACAAATACCTTTGGTAGAAATAGCCTCCCATCGCTCTTCCATGAGATGTTATGCCTCCAACCATAACACCCACAAGATTTCATCCTTATCCTCCAAGTACCAACCACAAGGCTAGTTCTCAAAATCACCATCAATGGAAACACCCCTGCCTCTATGTTCATCTCCATCAGAATCACACTATCCACCCTGATCACCATCACTAAAAATATTAAAATCCCCTATCTTTCGCTCGTCAGTTTAACTAGAGACAAAAATTTATTTCCTTGGAGTATTTTAAGTTACATTATAATTTTCATTCTCAATTAGAAGTAGTTTTATAATGTTACATTAGCCACATGACATTTTTACTACCAAGAAAGACAACAATCTTCCCTCTATCTATAATAGGCCCCTAAAAATTTTGCTCAACACCACCAATTTCATAGTTATAAATATCGAAAAAGGCAAGTAGACTCCATTTATCAACAAGATCAATGAAACATTTGCATAGAAACAAAGCATCCAAAGACCAAAGCATGGATTTTTTCTAGTCCAATGCATTAGAAGTTTCAAAGGTATCAAAGGCTCCTCAACTTTTATAATAGTAGATTTTAGTTTATAGTTCTCTATTGCAATGTTATAACCAATCAAAGGAGCTCGAAATTAATGTCTCATCATAAACCATATCAATTAACCTTAATCATTCTATATTATCTATGTCAATTAGACAAATCTCTATTTAATTTAACCTTAATGCCTTTATTAAGTTTTTGATTTAATTTAAGTGAAAAAAAAAATTTTTTTTGTAGTTTTTACTTTTTTCCTATCACATTATAATAAATGCTGAAAAAACTTCAATAAAATCACCAACTTTAAAAAAAAAATATCATCAAAATCATTTAAAAACTAAAGATTAAAAAGTTTCATATTTAAAAATGTTATAATAATTATTAATCAATATTATATTTTCTCAATCATTATTCTTTTTAATTTTAATTATTAAACCAATTACTGGTGTACTTTATAAACCAACTCCTGATTTGACTACTATCTACAAGAAAATATAGGTATTTTTATATACTCTTTAAGTTTAACTACAATTATTAATTATTTTGTGTTATATTTATTATTTATTCTAAGTACGTGCAGCCAACTCTAGACCCATATCCATAATTCAATGGTTTACCTGGTAAGAATCTATCATATTCGATTGATCTGGCTGCAGATATATTATTTGTTTTTTATGCTTTCTTTTTTTTAATGGAAGTGTTTATAATAAGGCTGTAAGAAAACTACAATTTTAGTAGTACAGATTTCTTCAACTGAAACAAAGTGTGTATTTAAATAATGGTGAAAGCATTCAATGTATTCTCAAAAGAGAGACAAACTGAAGAAAACATGTCTGCTGTTCTCTACGTTTTCATTTGGATTTTCTTCTTGTATTATTGATTTGTATGTTTATACATTTCAATATTGATTTGGTAGAAAGATTTTCCTCAATCTAAATTCTTTAGTAACATTAAAATAATGGGTGAAAAGATTTACAAGCTAGAAGTAATGTCTTAAATAGAAGAAGATAGAGCAATGAGAAAAAATCAACACAATAGTCAAATTAGAAACTTTGTTATTATCCAACTTTCATGACTAAGAAAAAGAAATGAAAACAAATATATGATCATTTATCACCAGAAATGAAGAAGTTATCATCATAGTTTGAGATTTAATTTTTGATAGAGAGATTTCTTAGTGGTTAGGTCAAGTTTTATAATAGTCATAAGAAGCCAATAATATATGATCATTTCAAAGGAAGCCAACAATCTTCCCTCTATCTATAATAAGCCCTTAAAAATGTTGCTCAACACAACCAATTTCATAGTTACAAGAATAGACATAAGAAAGTAGACTCCATTTATCAACAAGATCAATGGACTTATTTGCATGGAAACAAAGTGTCCCGAGACCAAACTATGGATCTGGCCTAGTCCAATGCATTAGAAGTTTCAAAGAATCCCTATCAAAGGCTCCTAATCTTTAAATAGCAGATTTTATTTTCTAGGTTTCCTTTGCAATGTGATAATCAATAAAAGAAGTCAAAATCAGCGTCTCATCATGAACCATATCAATTCTCCTTAACCATTTTTAATTCTCTATATCAATTACATAAATCTCTATTTAATTTAATCTTAATGTTTTTATTAAATCTTTGACTTAATCTAATTGAGAAAGAACAAATTTAAAACCTTTTGTATTTTCACTTTATTTCTTTACCACATTATAATAAATGCTGACAAAATTTCAATAAAATCACTAACCTAAAAAAATAATATCATCAAAATCATTTAAAAATAAAAAATAAAAAATTTAACATTTAAAAAAAATTGCTAAAAAATCTTGTATTATAATTGACTTAATCTATATCAAATAATAATACATAATTATTAATCAATATTATGTTTTCTCAATCAGCTATTTATTTCAATTTTTATTATTAAAACATTACCAGTGTACTTTATAAACCAACTCCTAATTTGACTACTATCTATAAGAAACTACAAGTATTTTTATATACTCTTTAAGTTTAACTACAACTATTAATAATTTTGTGCTATATTTATTATTTATTGTAAGTACGTGCAGACATTATACCAACTCTAGACCCATATACGTAATTCAATGCTTTAGCTGGTAAGAATCTGTCATATTCAATTGATCTTATGGCTGCAGATATATTAATTGTTTTTTATGTTTTCTTTTATTTAATGGAAGTGTTTATAAATAAGGCTGTAAGAAAACTACAATTTAGTATTACAGATTTCTTCAACTGAAACAAAGTGTGTATTTAAATAATGGTGAAAGCATTCAATGTATTCTCAAAAGAGAGACAAACTGAAGAAAACATGTATGCTGTTGTTCTCTACGTTTTCCTTTGGATTTTCTTCTTGTATTATTGATTTGTATGTTTATACTTTACAATATTGATTTGGTAGAAAGATTTTCCTGAATCTAAATTTTTTAGTAACATTAAAATAATGGGTGAAAATATTTATGGGCCAAAAGTAATGTTTTACAAGCAAGAGACCAAATGAGAAAAATACAAGACAATAGCCAAATAACAAACTTTGTTATTATCCAACTTTCATGACAGAGAAAAATAAATGAAAAAGTTATCATCAGAGGTGGGGAGTTAATTTTTGATAGAGGATTTTCTTAATGGTTAGGACATTTTTTATCATTGTGGTTTTTTTTTATATAGTTTTAGTTGTTTAATAGTTTAGTCATTTATTTTTATTATTTATGTTTTGATGTTTTTTTAGTTTCTTATTTTATTTTGATTTTGAAGTATAATATCATATGTTATTTATTTTTATTTTATATATAATATTTATCAAAAGAGAAAAAAATGAGTGTAATTCACTTAATCAAAAATAATAATTTAATTAAGTTATGTATTTTTACAAATAATTCACAACAATAATATACAAAGTTTGAAAATTATAAATCTATATAACTTCAATTTCATATATTATCTATATTTATTTTTATTGACTAATTTTGATTCTTACTCTTTTTGTTTTTTTATCTAGGTTTAGGTCTAGAATTTGTTCAACTGACCAAGGTCATTTGTGTGATTTGTGGATACAAACTCAAAAAAGTAGAATTTAAATTTAAATTTGGGGTTGATCCTATCCCTCAAATCATTTTTAATGCATTCACTCCAAGAATGAAACATTTGAATTTCCACAAATAAAGTTGTATCTATTGGCTAATTCTAGTTTAGTATATGCATCAAATCTTCTAGTACTAAGAACATAGAGATCATTCAAAGAGCATCTAGCATTAAATTAAGGTATGTTAGGATTAAAGTGTCATTTAACTAGCAATGATATATAATATTCATGTGTCTCCAACACTCTTTAATGTGTCCTTTGAAGCATATAGGGTGTAAACAAAATTTATTCCTTCAGAATCTTGGTAAATTAGTTACTATATGCATTCATGAAGGAGGTGGAGTTGGAAATGGTAGTCATGGAGCTACTTTAGTAAATTTCTCAATTTGGATGTGAGAATTAAGTAGTGGAGCAACTAATTGTTATTTGTGGGTCTCATATGAGTTGGGTGATAATTTTGAGCTCCCACCTTGAGATATGGGTTATTATAGAGGAGCTACAAGTCAAAATGTCATCTATTATTGGTATGAAGGTTATTTCTTCTATTTGTGGCTCACTAGGAGTTACATTTATATTCTTGGAAGCATCTCTTCAATTTAGATGTGGGAATCTTTGTATTTTACTATGGTTTGATGGTACATTATTTGGGGAAAAATGTGGTATTCCTTTATGGACCCTTTGTTTGACCTAGACACGAAGAGTTGGATACAATACAAAACCTAAATACTCATAAAAAAACATGCTCATGATAGAGAAATAATAGAGGCAAGGAATAATGATGCAAAGAAATAACAAGAAGCTTGCATGAAGCCTCAATTATGATGGCATGGATATTCTTTAAATGTGAGAGTATGTAGATGTTCCTAGCTAGTAGATACTTATCCTAATAGCATAAGGTTAGAATTGATGAGTAATGAAATGAGGGTGGAAAGCCACTCTTAAATAGATTGTTAAGTGGAAAATAGAGGGTTAGAATGAAATAATATAATGAAGGGTTGAGATTTAATTGCATGGATAAGATTCATAGCTTTTTGTTAAGTGTCAACAAACAAAGGTTAACGGTTATGTAACATCCCTCATTTCCAATCAATTTATGATTCTATGATGTTATAGTTCTATGATAAAATTGGAACTGCTTTATTGATTTCTGTTAAATGTAAAGTATATTTAAATATATTTTTGTATATTGTGAGCTTATAGTATCATTGATAATTGATTAAAGATGAATATATAATTATTTTTTCTAAAAATTCTACTAAGATATGTGTTAGAAGATTATGATGTGTAATAGGAATATGTATTAGGAAAGAAAAAGTAAATCCTAATGCTAAAATATTCTAAAATAGTTCAAATATGTGGAAACAATGTAATTAATTAATAGAAATATAATTTATTTAATTTAAAATAAATATTCTAATGCATTTAATTATTTATTTATTGTGATCATTAATTCCTTTTGCAAAAAAGAAATAAGTTTTAATTATTTAAGTTATATTACTTTTATTAAATTATTAGGTGAATTACAAAAGATAATTTTCTATTAATAATTTAAAATAAATTATTTTAAAATAAAGAATTGAAAAAAGAAGATAATAATTTAATACAATTAAATTAAAAATAATTTGCTTAAAAATAAACATATATCTTTTATTATTATCTTCTTTTAATAAGAATAACTTCTTCTATTTTGTTTTTAATTTTTGATAAGGAAAAAGATAGATTTCTTGGAAAAAAAATAAAAATTATTATTATTTTTTTAATGATAGTATTTTATTATGTAAGGGATAAATTAAATGAAAGGGTTTTTTTTTTGGCAAATTTCCATCTTAATAGGTAGCACACTTCTATTAAAAACCAAGAGAACTTACATCTAAATTTGGCTTCACTGCCCAACCAACTACACACCACAATTTTAGAGATCATTATAACAAGACATGGTATTATTGTCCAACCTACTACAATAAACATATCATTACTAATCAACCAACATAGATATTTTATAGACCGCCTACCCAATACAAGACTTGGAATTATTTTAATCTCCAATCAGCACCCTACGTTAGATGGAAATTTCTCAAAGTTCCCTCAACATAAACCTACAACATTTAATTTGGTTGGTAATTTTTAATTTAAATTCTAGCGCTCATTTTTGAGCTTTCACAACTTGACCTACAACCTACCAGCATTAATTAAGGTAGGTGAATTTGAAATTTGAATTGAGTGCTCATTCTCATGAGCATTTTCAAACAAGGCTAAAAGGCATGTTTCCAACCATTACTTAGAGAGTTAGTCAGTTTTTTGTATTGGAGTGTTGAACCTGTAGTAGCAGAAGGTATATTCATAAAAAGGGAATGTTTGTTGAGACAACAACAGTGCAAAAATAATGTTTATCAAATGTAGTGCAGTGACAACGTCAACTACATGATTGTAGCTAGCTACATTTGTTGAGGTATGAGTATAGCACCCTTGTATTAGACATCTATCCAAATAGTTTAAGTTTTATTTTGTTATGTAAAAGAGAGCATGTCCTCTATAATTTGTAATTTTGTAGCAAGAAGGAATACATTTAAATATGGTTTTTTATGTCAAACATTTTATTGTCTCTGTGATTTTTCTATGGTTATTATCTATTTTGTCCATCTTCCAGTCGTAGCTATGACTGTGTGGCTGCACCCCTACTTGCCAAAAAGTGGTATCAAAGCCCTATTTTTCTGGGAAATTAGTTTGTTTATTGTGGGTAAAGCCCTAGGTTATTTAGGCATTAGTTTATTTTCTCAAACTTGAGAGAACAAATGGAAGGAGGTGAGAGCAAAGGTTGGCAACAACCACCAAATTTTGATGGAAAAAAATATAATATTTGGGCTAAGAAGATGAGAACCATCTTGGTTGCAAATGACCTATGTGATTTGGTTATAAATGGGTTCAATGATATCACAGACTCAATAGCCTATGCAACCCTTTCAAATCCTCAGAGAATTAGTTAAAATAAGTAAGAATGAAAGATGAAAAAACCCTTGGGTTGATTGAGGCATCCTTGAGTGAGGTTATTTTCACACGTATTGCAATAGTAAATTACTCAAAACAAGCTTGGAAAATATTGCAAAATAGTTATAAAGGGACTAACAAAGTAAGGTTAGTGAAGTTGGAGTTGTTAAGAAGGGATTTTGAGACCTTACAAATGAGAGATAGTGAATCAATTTCAAACTTTCATACCAAAGTGTCTACCTAGATAAATCAGCTTAGAATTAATGGCGAAACAATGGAAGAGCAAAGGATTATTGAGAAAATCCTACAAATTATTCCTTCTAGATTTGATACTATAGTAATTTCCATTGAAGAGACAAAGGATTTGTCCAAGATGGATGTAGATGAGTTGATAGGTTCACTACAAACCCATGAGCAGTGGTTGAACAGATCTGCTCCTTCCTTAGAGAAAGCTTTCAAAGTTCAGACCAATGGAAGAGGTTGGGGAAGAGGAAAAAATGGTAGAGGTAGAGGTCAAAGAGGCAAAGGAAGAAGCAATTCTAGAAAAGGAGGTTCTAACAGCACAAAGGAGACAATCAACTCATAGTCAGTAAATCAGAACCAAAAGAAGAATAGTAGCTCAAATCAAAGGTATGACAAAAGCAATATGCAATGTTGTTACTATCACAAGTATGGGCATTATGCTAGTGAGTGTAGAAAGAAGCAATGTGACCATGGAGGCCAAAATGCAAATCCAACAAATGAGAACAAGGTTAAAAATGACAAACAGTCCAATGTATTCATTTTTTGCAACCTTGCTAAATGCAATAGTGATGAATTTTGGTACTTGGAAAGCAGAGGAAACAACCACATGAGTGGTAGAAAAAAATTCTTTGCCCCCATAGATAGAAATATAAAATTAGAAATCAAAATAGGAAATGATGAGAAAGTCCCTATCATTGGAAAAGGTGTAGTCAACATCCAAACCAAGAATGGTGAGAGGAAACAAATACAATATGTTTATTATGCCCTCAGAATAAAACATTTAACCTATTGAGAATTAGACAAATGGTCCAAAACGGTTACAAAATCCTGATGGAGAAAGGGGAACGCAAGATATTTTACAAAGGAGGTATCAAGAAAGTGATGGTTGCAGTGTAGATGATGAGAAATAGAACATGTTTCCTATCAGGATGCACATAGTAATTCAAAAAATATAGTAGAAGGACAATAATGACAATGTTCACCGACACTCACAGCAGTCACACAACAGTCGGTAGTGGAACAATAGTTTGCATTCAAGACAGACATCAAAGACCCATCCAAACTTTTGAATTTAACATATGGTCACTTAAGATTTTCTAGTTTAAGTTTATTATCTAGGAAAGGAAAGGTTAGAGGTCTACCATCCATTGTAGAACCCAATGTCAAGTGTGAGGTTTGCATCTTGGGAAAACAACATAGGAAGCAATTTCAATTCGGGTATTATAGGAGAGAAAGAGCACCTCTTGAACTAGTGCACTCATATTTGTGTGAACCCATGAAGACCCCCACCTTAGGAGGAAATATATATTTTATGACCTTCATAGATGATTACAGCAGGAAAATATGGGTCTATTTTTTGAAAAAAAAATTGAAAGCCTTTGAGAAATTTAAATGGTTTAAGGCAACAGTTAAAAAAGAGAGTGGTCACTATATCAAAGCCCTTAGAAAAAACAAAGGGGGAGAATGCATCTCCAAAGAATTTGTAAATCTTTGCAGGAATGAGGGCATTCATAAACAATTCAAAAACAAGATATACCCCTCAACAAAATGGAGTGGCCAAAAAAAAAAATAGGACCATTCAATACATGGCAGCAAGTATGTTGAAAGCTAAAAGGTTATCACACATTTTTTGGAGAGAATTTGTAGCAACATTGAAATTTATATATTGAATAGGTTCCCCACAAAGGTTGTTCATGATAGGATTCCAAAATAGGTGTGGACAAATAGAAAATGGAGTGTTGAGAATTTAAGGATATTTGAGTGTGTGGCATATGCATTTGTGCCAAAAGAGAAGAGGTAGAAATTTGATGATAAGAGTGAAAAATGCATTTTCATAGGTTATAGTGAGGAGTCAAAATCCTATAAATTATACAATCCCATCACCAAGAATGTTGTGATCAACAAAGATGTATTTATTGAAAATGAAGCATGGGATGGAATGATGGATGACACCACAGGTATTTCAGTCACAATACCTCTTGATGATGAAGAATCTCCAAATGACAACAACTTAGGGGGAGCTTAAGAGAACAAAAAATCAAAAATAAACTAGCATAGACAATTGGAAAATAGCAGCTCTGATGATGTGCAACAAAACAGTAGCTCTACAGGTGTTCATCAGAACAACAACTTTGAGCAGAGATAGATGTGTATCAGCTCTAGAGTATGACAGAGCAGTAGCTCCAACAATTAGAAATATAGTAGGTCCGGAGGTTAGAGTAGCAGCAAATCAAAAGCTAATTCTTACCCTACACTCACATCATTGATGCCACAAGATTTATGATAGCACAAGGCATGTTGATTTTGATGAGAATTTAGATTTTTCTCTATTCTCCTATAGTGATCCAACACACTTTGAGGAAGTGGTGAAAGAAGAGAAGTGGTGTAAGGCCATGGATGAAGAGTTGGAGGATATAGAGAGGAATCAAACATGGGAGCTGACTAATTTACCCAAGGGTAAACAAGTGATTGGAGTGAAGTGGGTTTACAAGACTAAGTGTACAGCTGAAGGAAAAATTGAAAGACACAAAGCAAGGCTAGTGGTCAAATGGTACAAACAATAGCTCATAATAGACTATGATGAGACATATGCACTAGTTTCAAGCCTAGAAATAGTGCACATAGTCATATCAATTGCAACACAACATCAATGGAAGGTGTTTCAGATGGATGTAAAATCAGCCTACTTAAACAAAGTGCTGAAAAAATAAGTGTATGTGGAGAAACCGCCTAGCTATGAAGTCCCAGGGCAAGAGGACAAAGTGTATAGGCTCTAGAAAGCTCTTTATGGGCTGAAACAAGAACATCAGGTGTGGTAAAACATAATAGATTCATATTTGTTGAGAAATGGATTTAGAAAAAGCAATAATGAACCCACACTCTACATCAAAGAAACTAAAGGTGATATTTTAATTGTTGCTTTGTATGTAGATGATCTGATTTTTATTGGTAAGAGTAACAACAAAATTGTTTACTTCAAAGAGGTAATGAAAAATAAATTTGAGATGATGGATCTACGTTTGCTGAAGTATTTTCTTGGTATTGAAGTTCAACAAACAAAGCATGGCATATTCATTTCATAAACTAACTATGCCAAATAGATTTTAAGAAGGTTTAAAATGGATAACAACAAACCTACCCCCACACCAACAACAATAGGTCTAAAACTATAGAAAGAGGATAGCAACAATGATTTCAACCCAACCCTTTACAAGAGTATGGTTGGAAGTTTGATGTATTTGACATCAACTAGGCCTAATTTGATGTATGCAGTAAGTTTGATATCTAGGTTCATGGAGAAGCCTAAGGACACACATTGGCAAGAAATAAAGAGTATTTTGAGGTATGTCAATGAAAAAATAGGTTATGGCATCATGTATGGTGCATCTAATGAATTTATGTTTGATGGTTTCATGGATAGTGATTGGGAAGGAAATGTAGATGATAGGAAGAGCACATCGAGATATGTTTTCAACATGGGATCAAATGCAATCTCATGGGAATCCAAGAAGTAGCCCATTGTCTCTCTCAATACAACAAAATTTGAGTACATAGTAGAAAATGCAACAACATATCAATTTATTCGGTTCAGGAGGATCCTTGTAGATTTACAACAACAACAACAACAAGACAACATAATCATTCACTATGACAATGTGTCCTCAATAGCTTTGACAAAGAATCTAATCTTCAATGGATGAAAGAAACACACTAAGATCCATTATCACTTCATAAGGGAGTTGGTAGAACAAGGTGAGATTGAATTATAATATTGCAAATATGAGCACCAACTCACCATTATCTTCACCAAGGCATTGTCAAAAGACAGTTTTGAACACCCAAGAGATAGGATTGGCATTGTGGATAGCTTCAAAGATCAAAATCCAAAAGGAAGTTGCAGATTAGCAGTTGACTTACAGATTAAGGGGGAGTGTTGGAATTATTTTTATCTCTAGTTAGCACCCCATGTCAAATGGAAATTTCTCAAAGTGCCCCCAACATAAACCTACAACATTTACTTTGGTTGGTAATTTTGAATTTAAATTCTAGCACTCATTTTTTGGGATTGCATATCTTGACCTATAGCCTATCAACAATAATTAAGGTAGGTGAATTTGAAATTTGAATTGAGTGCTCATTGTCATGAGAATTTTCAAACAAGGCAAAAAGATATGTTTGCAACCATTAGTTAGAGAGTTAGTTTTTTTGTATTGGAGTGTTGAACATGCAATAGAGGAAGGTATATTCAAAAGAAGGGAATGTTTGTTGGGATAGTAGTAGTATAGAAATAATGTTTATTATACATAGCATAGTGACAGTGTCAACTATAGGATTGTAGCCAGTTACAATTGTTGAGGTGTGAGTGTAGCACCCTTGTATTAGACATATTTTTCCAAATAGTTTAAGTTTTATTTTGTTATGTAAAATAGAGCTTGTCCTTTGTAATTTTGTAATTTTAAAGCAAGAAGGAATATATTTAAATCTATTTTTCTGTGTCAAATATTTTGTTGTCTCTGTGATTTTTTTGTGGTTATTGTCTATTATGTCCATCATCTAGTTATAGCTATGACCGTATGGCTTCACCCCTACCTTCCAACAAATACATGAGAAATATCACTTCTAATCCAAGATCTGTCAGCTGAGCAACTGTTGTATCCCTTAGCACCTCCTTGTTTGTAGTGATATGATCCAAAACCTAGCTAGATCTTTGGCCAACACTGTCGCTATGAAGACCTCCAACATTTCTTTCATTTTTAGTTGTATTAAAGTCTATCCCACATCAATGATACTACACACAAAAAATTCTAATGACCACTCTTCACTAGCTTCCAAAGCTAATGGTATAGCTTTCTTATGCATATCAACCAATAAATTTATTCATTTTCTCACCACAACATTGCTCCCTGTCAAATAAATCATATTAGTCATGAAATATCTCAACCTAATACCTTTAGGAAAGTTATCTCCCTGTAACCTATTCTCTCCTATCACTCTTTTTGCATAAATGATGAGCTCTTCAAGCAGAGACTTAAAGAGTCGAGTCAGCTAGGATTCATAGGTTTGAAGAATATCCTCCCTAAACATCCCTCTACTTGTTGAGATCCTATAACATCTACATACAACCAGGACTTCCACCACCATGGTTTCCTAAGCAAAAATAGATCAGAATATCCCCATTAATCACCACTATCAAAGCCCTACAACATGCCTTCACGATGCTAAGCTGAATTACAAGACTTGCATTTAAACAGAGCCCTCTAGAACTGGACGCATTACATCCAACCAAGAGAACCACCATCCAAGGAAGGTTTCCACAGAGATTTGAAAAGGCCAAAATGATTTGAGCAGATTTTTTATCGGCCTTAACACTCCTTTATCCATCAATTAAAAATTTCTTTATCCATGCCAATTTTGAGAGGATGATTTTCTTTCTTTCAAATCCATTTCAAATGAGTAAAGGATAGCACATTAAGCCTAGATCAAGATTCCCTATACCAAACATCCATAGAAAATGAAACGCCTACCAATGCCCATGAATTTGTTTTTATTACTCAACCTCCACCAACTCACCCAAGCTTTCCCACATTCTCATATTTGAAAAAACCTTCAATCTAACCTCTTTGGATATAGCTTCATTTTCCAACACATTCACAAACATATTTTATTTCCTCTAGATGTGGAAGATCATATAGGATCTCAAACAATACAACAAATGAGAGATTTTTCCAGTTCGAAATGATAACTTCTAGCTTGGGTTTTTTCTTATGCTTACAACACACACTATGACCTCAAAGTCCCCTTCTATATCAACCTCATTTAGATTATTGTCGACATAAAATTTTAACCCTTCAAATAGTGCAGCTGCATGTGCATCATTATTAGTACCTGTTACCAAAATTTCACCTATAGCTCATTCTGGTTGAGCTAAAATAGTTGTTACATCTAGGGTGAAAGGTACTTCAATAAGTTTCTACTAATCCTAGTCATTTTCATTTGAAGTTTTCAAGTGGAGTTCAATTTTATTATTCAATTATTTACAATAGAAAGAGATTATTCAAATTTCATACTATTGTTGTATTTCATTCATTTTGAAAATGAAAATGCATACAATGTTGTTGTTTCATTCATTGAAGTTCAAAAGAATTCTCAAATATCCCACACAAGCTATGGAAATGATTGAATTGATTTAATTCAACAATGTATGTAAACTATACATCTGAAGATAAGTAAGAAAAACACACGAGAAGAGATCAAATTTGTCATTGACTTAAGGGCTAGTGTGGATGTTGGTCTTTTAATCTTCAACTTGATCCTCCTATCTTCAGTTCCTCTCGTTCCCGATCTCCAGATGCACCTGTAGATGATTGAAATATTTTGTTAGAGCTTGGGACATGAAATCTAATCATATGTTTCATCAGCAGAGATATAACTTACAACTATGATGCATTAAATCAATTAATCCATTATCAGATAAATGGAATTATCCAAATCAGATCATCAAATGAAATTGAAATCATCATGAAGAGCACCAAGCTTCATTGTTTTATCTAATTTGTTTGTTCATTTCATGATTCATCTTTTTTAATATTCTAGCATGTGGAGAGAAATGTGGCTCTCACAAGGGTTGAGCCCAACACGCTTAAATGCACAGGAATTCAATTTGCAATCTTTACAAAATGAAACAAAAGAGAATCATTTTTCACCAAAGAGACCATGATTTCATACATGTTCTTATGTTGTCACTAGTTTTACATCATGGTTTTATATCATTTATTGATTGTATCATTATCATTTCTATTGTTTATATCATAAGGATGTATACATTAATGCTACAATTCATTCATAAACTGCTATAAGAAGCAAAAAAATTGAATATCACCTTTAGTGTAGGGCAATCAACAAAGAATAGCTAGCTACCTTTAGGGTTTAAAAAATAAATATGCATTTACTTAGCAAGAAACAAAGTGCAGACACAGTGGGTGGGTTTCTTTGTGAAGATAAAGTCATCAAGATGATTATACATAATGAGGGCCCATTCTACATAATGCAGACTTGCAGGTCACAAGGAAAAAGATAAAGGAAATATGCAAGATTGTACTTCAGATACCAAGATAGTAGATGAGGTGTGAAATACCAACCTTAAATTCATAATCATGACCCTAATCAATGAGGGTATTCCCATTCTATGACAATGAAGCATTATTTATGGAAAAAATAGAGGTTGCCTTGGATCATTTTAAATTTAGAAAACATGTTATAGTGATTCATGTTTTCAATTAGTTATGATATGTTCAATCAAAAATATATGAACTTCCTTGATATAGGAGAGGAAAACAGATCTCAATAACTGTGATAAGGTAAAATTCATTTATGTAAGTAGCTAAAGAAAATTTCAAAGAGAGGATAATCATTATTATCCAAAATTCACAAAGATACAAATACAAGTGTAAGAATGACTTTGAGAATCAACATAAATGAAATGCGTGGTTGTGGGTATCTAACAAAGGTATGTAAAAATAATTCTAATACCAGAGAATATACGGAGCAGTATTCAAAAAAAGAAACATTCCATGAAGGAGGCAGTGTTCCTTAATTTTATGCAAGCAAACATTTATAACTTTGGTGTTTCATCACTGTGTTGCATTCTTCACAAATACATTCAATTCAACTATATCTAAGACTAAAGCATGTATTTTCATTATTTGCAAAGAATAATTTATCTAAAGGAGACTTACAATCATACGTTTGATGCTCTTAAGGAGATTAAATGAACTTTTCCATTCAATATGTTGGAGCACAAACACTTAGAAAAGAAAATGCATAGTCTAGGGCTGAATGAAGGAACATATTTTTTTCTTTTACAGGTGTAGAATAGAAAATTATCGCCACTAAAGGTTTTATGACCTAGGGAAACAAGTCTTTCTATAGTCCACATTCAAGAACAAATCCATGAGATTTAAATGCAAAGGAGATTGAAATATATCAAAGGGAATGTTCTAGGAGATTAAATGATGTCAAATGAGGGGTTCACCAACAAGTTTAGACTTGGAAATCCAATGCAATGAAGGATGAAATGAAAAACCCTAGTTTGATGCAATGCTTCAATGAATGACCTAGAAATGACCATGAAACAAAATAGAAAGCTACAACAATAAAAGTGTGCACCTGAAATATGGAGAGAGATGGAATGGAGCTCTGAAATCCTAAAATTTCTGCTTTTTAGGCCTGGTGTGACTCATTCACCATTCTATGTGAATCAATCTCAGTTCTGGAAAATTGTACTAGAGAAAGTTTCAACACAATGGGTATCCAAATATGTAAATATCTATGAAAAAAACCTAAAGTGGGACTCATTTTCCACTCTTGGAGAATGAGGCCAGTTTGGATTTTCTAGAAATTCAAATTCTAGATCTACTCTTCTTTGTCTAATCTTTCTATTCCTTTAGGTTCCCGGATCCAAAACCCAAATTTCGGGGCTATAGATGATCTTTTAGTGAATATTTTGACCTTACAAATAGGGAGACAATTCCAACAAGTTTTTAACCTAATATTCAATGATCTTCCAATCTCTAAGATACCTAGATCTACAATCACACAAGGAAAGAGAGAGAAAATGTTGATTATTAGGGAATGGGGGTTTGCCTTGGTCAAACCTCGTTTAGGTAATTCAGCCAAATGATGAAAAAATGAAATGAAGGCATGAAGCATGAAACAAAGAACATGAATCATGGACAATAATACCTTGAATGGCATCTTGTAAATCTGCAACTCAACATGAAATGTCTGCGGAGGATGTAGATCTTGATCTTTGAAAATAAGAATAGAATAATGTTTGGTCTTGGATCTTCAATGATACATCACCACACTAGATCACTAACATGTTTGATGATTTATATGATTGACATGATGATGGATCTTGGTTTTTTGTAACAATTGATTAAGAATCTTGCCCTTGAATGATCTGGAAAGCTATCTTAATGACCTTTTAATGCTTAACTCTTGAATTCTTGACTTGATGACATGTAGGCTTATGTTTATTGGATTTCTTAGGTGAAATAATTATTTGAGAGCTTGTTTATATAGGCAATCCACTCACATGACCATTAATTTGATCCCCAAGGCCAACATTGAATAAATTTGAATTAAAAACCCACTTTTCCTACTCAAAGCCTTAAAAATAGGCCAAATGGGACTCATTCACCCAAGGTGATGAATGGGTCCCACATGGGCTATTTGGCATGCTAAAGTGTTGGGGAGTGAAGAATTTAAGCTTTTATGCTGATTTTGTCAGTTATTTGATCAAAACATTCCTTGGGATACATAATATGGGGTCATAGGGGCCTACTAATGATGATGTAAAGGTTATAAATGCAAGGGGGGCCAAAATCCAATGTGGAAGTGTTAATAAATACACTTTACAATGCTAAATTAAGGCAAATTGGGTTTATTTAGCTTAGAAGGTCCCTAAATCCCATGTGAATGTGTAAAGCACATTAGAACACTAGATTAGGTCCACTTGATTTACAAGCCTCCCAAATTTAATGTGAAGATGTAAATAAATGCATTTTACAACATTAAATTAGGATAGAGTTAGGGTAATTTAGCTTAAATAGGTCCCAAGACTTAATGTGGATGTGTATTTAACACCTCACAATGCTAGATCAAGGCATCGTTAAGTCCAATTTATCATTAATTACTCCCATATTGAGCAAGGTACATGATTTTATACACTACATTTAGCCCCCACTTTAGTGAGAGGATGAACTTGCTTCAGACTCACACTAAAGTAGAAATTCAAGAGGGGTCCAATTGTACCAATGTGGATGGTCTAGGATAACAAAGATCAAGGAAAAAATCAAGCCCCTAAGATCCAAGATCCTAAGTCAAACTGACATAAGCACAAAAGTAAAAACACGAGGTGTATGATTTGCAACAAAACAAGACACATGATCACCCAATATCAATAGCTGGAAGAAAAAAAAGAAACAAAAAGAGGTGGACCAAGCTTTGACCGTTTTTCTGACACAATGTGGATTAGATCTAGGTTTTTTATCCAAAAAAATGCATACTCACTCTAAGGAGATGGAACTCATGGTTGTTCACTGAGTGAGAAGTCCTAAGAGGTGAGAAACATACACTCATGGCTGGTATGCACTCACACACATGCGAGTGGCTATGGGGAAAGTCATGCCTTGGATTAGGCTTCCCGCTCAACCATACCAAAGTTATACCTCCTGATAACTTTAATAAGGCTCCACACAAAAATGATTTTCGAGCTTCATGAGACAAGAAAAACTTTGTATGCTTGGAGCTCATGAACAAACAAGATGGCTCTACAAGCATGCAAGTTGTATTATGCAAGGTGGCCATATAACAACAAACGCAAAATTCAAAGTATGAAATGTTCAAAGGAGTCTTGCTTAATTCATGCGAGGCATTTAACTTATGGAACGTTGTGCCTAATGTCTCCAAGAGAGGACTAATCAAATAATAGAAAAATTTCAACTAAGGGGATGTAGTGTCTCGCATCAAGCCACTAAGAGGAATGTAATATGGTAGGAGAGATCGCGCTCTTGAAGGACATTACAACCAATGTCATCCACAAATTCAAAAACACATCATATGAAGCAAGAAGGTTGCACTAAGAACAAAGAAAAGGAAACATGCAAAATAATAATGCCAATGTATGCCCCCACTTTAAAGAAATTGCTAAACACCATACTATGAGAAATTACATTAAAGTAGCAAATGATAAATGCCAACAAAAAGGAGGACATGAGAGCTAACATGGAAAGCCCTATGCCAAGTTATATGTTTCCAATAAGTTGCATCATGAATAAGTATGTCACATGCAAGCCAACCTAAGGAATGTTCTCCACATCCCAAGCTTTCTCTTATATATTCATAAAAGGTGATCAACTAGCGAAAAGAGGCAACAAAAATTGACATACGAGGTCAAGGCTAACTAACCCCTTGCCCCCACTTAGTGCAGGACAAGGGTAAGTCGAATATGATGAAAATAAGTATCAGTCAGAGGAATTAGGTGCTTCAACACAAGGAATAGCACCACACTCCTTGAGATGTTGAATTTTGTTGTTTAAAGCCTTAGATGAAAATGGAGATAAGGGAGGTAACCCTAGATCTTTCATGAAAGAGTATGATATGTCATTTTACTTCATGTGTTCATTGTATCCATGTGTAGGAGGGAGATTGTATCTGATACCATAATAATCTTCCAAGTCAAATGAAGGGGGTTTATTCTTTTGAGAAGGATCAACTTCTTCATGAGAACACCAATCCTTTTTAAATTTATGTGTCGTTCCTTCATGATGGATGGGAGTTAAATAGCCCCCATCACCACCATGTGGTAATGTTATTGAATGAAGTTGAGAAAATGAAACACAAGGTTGTTTTGTTTTAGATTGTGAGATTTGGTGCTCTCCTATAAAGGAAGGTTTGAAACCGCAATCATTACTAGAGCTTGTATCTAAAAATGAATTGTTTGTATATGAGTCTTTAGACCATGAGGGTGAGGTTTTGGAAACTTTATTGAAACAAGGCATAAAATATAATGACCCCTAATTATCACCACTAGTAGAATTTAGAAAATAAATGACTAATTTAATCATCATAAGTGACTAATTTGGTCATCGAGTAAAAATGACTAAACAAATGACTAAATAAATGACTAATATCAGATAAATAAAAAATGACTAAATAAATGACTATTACTCCTCTATTCTTTTTTCTTTCGAATTTGATCATAATCCATAGAGTTTAAGGCCCCCTCATGGGGACCCTACCTAAGTGGGCCGTTTGGCTAGCTAGGTTGCTTGGTGCACCAAAAATACCTATTGCGTCGAAGGCATTGCCTCACGGTGCAATCTTAAGGCCTTCACATATTTTATAAAAAAAAACTAAGATTTACATTCTTTAACTTTTATTATTCATTATGTTAATGAATCATTAATGCTTTTAACTATAATTTGAAGCCACTTTGATTTTTCTATTATGTTAACATGTCAAATGTATCAAAGAGAAAATGTGGTCGATTTCACTAATAAAATATGATTTAAACAATCCAATTTCTTTTTGAGGGCTATCTTGCAAATACTTTCATTTCCAAATGTCAAGGGGCTAGTCTCACCCCAGCTCGCTCTAGGTACCCAAGGTATCGACTCCTGGGCCACTAGGCTGGGTCGCAGGGACACCCTTGCTACAATTTTTTTTTTAAATTAAATAATTATATTTTCGATGCTTCCTTACAATAGCATCAATAGTCTTAACTTACTCAATATAATATATATTTATTGTTAAACAATAAAATTATAAAAATAAAACAATATAATATATATTAAATCAATATAATATATATACTTATTATTGAACAATAAAATTATAAAAATAAAACAATATAATATATATTAAAAAATTAAAACATTAAATAATAAAATAATAAATATATTAATATATTTTTGTTTTTAGACATTAAAAAAGTATTAAACAATTTAATTGATTATCATTAGGATTATCAGTTATTAATTATTATTAATTTATTTATAATATATATACATTAATATATATGTTTTATTAAAAATGATAAATGATAAATGTAATATTTAAATTTTTTATTTTTAATCAATAAAATACATGCATTTTGTTTTTTTTGGGCTTTTCCCTCTTATCTAAATTCTCCCACTTCCTGCATGACAATAGAACAAACAAAAGAAGAACAATCAGAAGAATCAAATAATAGGGAACATATGCACAAGGGCAAGGGCTTTTTCAGACAAAGGGCTTTTTAGGAAATCAATGTGCATCCAGGATCTGGGGCAAGCTACAGTAATAAAGCTTCTATGAAGGACCTAATTTCAGCCAGAGGTGTGCCCTAGGTTTTGTCTCTTTTTTTTTCTATTTTATCTTTTTTGTTAGTAAATGTTGTGGAATTCAACTTGACACCTACATATTGCATTTTCTTGATAGTTTATGATGTCTTTTCAACAAATCCATCTTGTACATACCTTGCAGCCATTCAAGCCCTGAGATCACATTCATTCAAGGAATTTTTTCAATATTAACTAAACTCTTTTTTCTTTGTTTCACATGTGCACCTCTATACATGAAAAACGTGGTATGCACTTTGCCTTAAGATAGGTGTGCACTCAAATATATAAAAATTTGTCTTCAAATTTAAATTTTAAACCTCCATGCTTAGGTGGATGCCTCACAATGTAGTTTTGATGTTTGAAATTTTGAACTGGTTTTCTCAATAAGGGGGCATACCATTTTACCTTACTTCGATCTATTGAGTCCTTTTTGTCTTTGGACAAGTGTCCACTTGAGCATGGGTAAACATCTTTTCTAATTCACTAACCTCAATTTCCTAACACAAGTGCATGCCATTGTAAGAAATTGTGACACTTGAAAGCAAAAAGTCTTGATGAGGTGCACACCAATAAACTAAAATTATCCTTTGAAATAGTGAAACTCCCTTCCTTTAAATGATTCCATGCCTATCTAGCATTCTTGACATCATCTTTGATGACAACAAATCCCTTATAGACATGCACCTCACAATATGATTTGAGGACTTTATTTTGAAAACCTATTTGCTTCATATAGGTGTGCACTTGTATATGTTATTTCATTCCTAGACTTGAGTGTTATTTTTGTTGGAAAATGTGCCTCAAACTTACTGACATGAAACTCCTTAAAGAGAAAAATTGGTGAGACTCTTGGAATGTCTTTCTAACAAGCAACTTAGCTCTGAACAATGGACTAAATCAGGTCGGTGTGACTAGTGACTGGTCTTTCTAACGAAATCAATTGGGTTGACACTGGACTTCGGTATGTGTCATATCAGTAGTCCCAGTTTGACTGATGAGATATGATTGGTGTGACTCTTGTCGATCTAGACAAGTTTTTGAATCTCTTCTGTGTAAACTCATCAAAGAGAGTCTTGATGGAAGGTCATCAGACTAACTTATGTCATAGGAGGAGCTTTTGAATCTCACACTAGTTTAGGATCTTTCTCTGATGGAACCTCATTAGAGTAAGTCCTATCAATGGACCATTCCTGAATGGCATCAGAATAACCTGGGTCTTTGGCCTAGCTTTGGATTATCATCCCAACTGAATTGGTCTACCTGATGGAATCAATTAGGGTAAGTCTTCCCAATGGGAGATGAACAAACAAAAACCTTCGGTGTGACATGAACTATTGGAGGATCTTTGGAGACTCCCTCTGAGGTAGGATCTCAGAGCAATAGAGCGATATAAGACTGTGTAGTGTGTGATTGTCAAATGGGTAGTTTGGCATCAGTGAGACATGGCCTAGTGTCTCACCAATACATGATGTAGTTGAAGGAAGTTGAAATGAACTATTGGTTCAGAGAATGAATGGACCATGACTATGGGGTAAATAGCAGTGTATTGTAACTGATCAAACATTCATAGTAGTTAATGTTTTGAATTGTATGTCGTATGAGCATTGGAACAGTAAGACATAACAAAGTGTGATAAAAATTTATTTTGTGCAAGGTTGATTAGTGAAATTTTGCTGTTGTGAGATTGATTATTTGAAAGGAGAGTCTGTAACTTGTATCTAATTCAATTACTATGATAAAAGTGATTTTTCTTTGGTGTGTGGGTTTTTCTCCCATAATCGTTTTCCCATGTAAATATGGTGTCCAATTTTGTATGTGTTTATTTCTTTATTCTTTTATTCCTTTCATGTGCATCTTAATGAATTGTAATTGAAAAATTTAAAGACATATCTGCATTCTTCTCTGAGTTTTGACATTAGGAGAGTTTTTTTCACACCTTAAGATTTCCTTACAAGTGGTATCAAAGCCTGGCTAGTTGTGTTATCCTTGTGGGTAGTTTGGAATTTTTGTGTCAATTATGTTTAGTGGAAGTCTTGTAGAAGTTTGGTAATTGAAATTATATATTGTGATGGTAATGGAAAGTACATCAGGAAATATTAAAATTGAGAAATTCAATGGCAACAATTTTGAGTTATGGAAACTCAAAATGGAAGATCTATTGGTTGATTGTGATCTTTGGGTTGTTGTGTCTAGAACGAAACCTTCTGGCATGAAGCAAGAAGAATGGGAACTAACAGATCAAAAAGCAAGAGGGTTGATAAGACTCTATTTATCAAACTATGTTCTCCTGAACATTCATGAAGAGAAGATTGCAACCTCTTTGTGGAAGAAACTTGGTGATATTTATCAGGGCAAGTCCTTGGTGAATAAGTTGTTCTTAAGGAAGAAGTTGTACTCTTTGAAAATATAGGAAGGAGTGTCTATTTTTGATCATTTGAATAATTTTAACATGTTGATTACTCAATTAGAATCTGTGGGTGTGAAGATTGATGAAGAAGATTATTTTATGCTATTGTTATGTTCTTTTCTGAATTCTTGGGATCACTTGGTGATGGCTATTGAGAGTATGACATCCACTTTTAAGATGGAAGACATTGTTGCTTCTTTTTTATCAGAAGAGATGAGAAGGAAATCTCCTGAGATGGTGAAGGAGGCTCTTGCTATTTGAGGTAGATCAAAAGAAAAGGGCAAGAAGAAGGAAAAGAAGTCCAAATCAAAATTAGAAGGGAGATCAAAGTCTCCTCGCAAAAAGTCCAAGGTAAAGTGTTGGAACTATGGGAAGCTTAGTGTTGTCTGAAAGGATTGCAAAGAGGAGAAAAAGAAGAAGAATAAGAACTCTTTTGATAATGATTCTTCTTAGAGCGAAGCGGATTCCTTCACTGTAATCTTGGCAACTTAGGCATCGGATGATGTCTGGTTGATTGATTTTGGAGCATCTTTCCACATGAAATCTCATAGAGATTGGTTCATAAAGTATGAAAAATACAATGGTGGAAAGGTGTATTTGGCAAGCGATTCATCTTTGGAAATAATTGGCCATGGAAGACTCAGAATTTAGTTCCCCGATGGAAGATTGAAGGGAATCAATGATGCAATATATATATACCAGGTCTGGCTCAAAATTTACTTTCTGTTAGTAAGATGAATGATGTTGGTGTACAAGTATCTTTCTCTAATGATTTTTGTAATATGACTAGAGGCTCTATGATTTTGGCAAAGGGTGCTCGAATTGGTACTCTATATAAGTTGGACACCTATGTAGTTCAATGCAACAGTGCTTCTAAAAAACCATGTAAATATGAACATGTAGGGAAAGGGGCGATTGTTCTAGTAGGAGCTAATTCTTTGGAGATGAAGCTTCTAGCTAAGAAAATAATGTTGTGGCATCATTGGCTTGGCCACACTAGAGAAAAAGGTTTTAAAACTTTGAAAAATAAAAACCTAGTTGAAAGGATTGATGACTAT
This sequence comes from Sequoiadendron giganteum, assembly GCA_007115665.2. NCBI lineage: Eukaryota > Viridiplantae > Streptophyta > Pinopsida > Cupressales > Cupressaceae > Sequoiadendron > Sequoiadendron giganteum. Next base: position 611,227,787 of record CM021108.1, on the reverse strand, counting down.
AACCTTGAATTCTAATTTTGTGAACATTATATATATGTCAAACAACACTATGTTTCATTTTAATCCAGTCCTGATAAATCTTCTAGTATACTTGATTACATTCATTCTGATGTGTTTGGTCTAGTGAATGTTCTTTCGTTATCGAAATATAAATATTATGTTTCTTTTATTGATGACTATTCGAGAAGGGAATTTGTGTATTTCTTTTAAAGTAAATAAGAAGTGTTCAGTCATTTTAAGGAATTTCAAAACCTTGTGGAAAATCAGACTGGAAGAAAATAGTGTTTAAGGACTGACAATGGTGGTGAGTTTTGTTGTGATGAGTTCGAAAGGTACTACAAAGATCATGGAATTAAAAGACATAAAACTACACCCTACACTCTGCAACAAAATGGAGTTGTTGAAAGGTTCAACAAGATAGTGATGAAAAGGGAAAGAAGTATATTGAGCAATGTTGCTTTGGAGGAGAAATTCTAGGTTGAGGCAATTGTAACATGTTACTTAATAAATCATTCCACTAACTCTACCCTTGTTGATAAAACACCTTTGAAAGAATGGTCTGGAAAGAAGCCCTCTCTAAGACATATTCGAGTCTTTGGTTGTGAGGCATATGCATGTGTCGAATGAAAAAAGATCTAAAATGGAGAACAAGGCTATTAAATGTTTTTTTATTGGCTATAGTGTTGGCATAAAAAGGATATAAGCTTTAGAATCTTGAGACTGAGAAGGTTTTGTATAACAAAAGTGCTATTTTTCATGAGCTAAAGCCTTCTACTTTGGATCTACAGTCAGAGACTCTAGACATGGAAAATATACAATTCGATCAGGCACACTTGATCCTGATTACTAGTGACATTTCTTTATAAATCACACTCTCAGCTTATCATCATCTTCTATCTCTTAATTAGATAAATCATTATTTATTTAATTAGGTCTTTCTCCTCTGTTGATTAAATTAATCAATTTAATTTAATTAACCCTAAAATCCCCTTTTAATTAAATAATACGTTTTATTCGATTAAATCCCTAAAGTCTTCTCATTAAATAAAATAACTTAAACCTTATTTTAATTAATCTAACATTATCCCCTTTAGTTAATAAATCAAAAACATTTATTTAATTAATCACTTTCCTCTCAATTCTGATTTAAATCAACTCATAAATTTGAGTCAAAATTGTCAATTCCCCTTATCTCTCATTAAATTGATCAAATCTTAATTAATTTAATCTCAATCACTAAAATCCTCTAGAGAATGCAACTTGCACAATAGATCAATTACTTTGATTTTATTTAAATGCCTATTTTCTCTCAACATGGAATAAAGGAGGAATATTCCTTCAAAATTTGAATTCAAAATCCAAGTGGATTTGTACATCCAACAAGGCATTCACTCCTCTTACATGTTCTTGTGCATTGAGCCAAGTGGCATTTATTTCATGTCTATTTCACTCTCACATGTCATTTCCTCAAATTCAAATTCCACCTAATGAAATTTATTGACACTTTGGCCAAAATGTGCACAACCTTCAACCATTCACATCTTGACAAATGGCACTTGGCCATTGGATGTTGAATGATCCCACATTGCTCAATTCCACTCTCTCTTCCATTTTGGAAATCTATAAATGAGATACTCTTCCTCTCATTCTATCATCCACAATTTGAGTAAACTTACTATACTCAACTTCATCCTCATCCACACTTAGAGAAAAGATACTCTCTTCACATTGAGAGCTAATTTTGTCTGTTTCATAGCTAGGTTATGCCAAAATCTCATCAAGGAGATTCAATCATCCACAAATCATCAAAGATATTACAAAGGAGTTGGGAAAGGTCCAATTTCAACACACCAATTGGCACTACCTCCCCCATGGGATCAAGAGTTTGTTTTGCTTAAATAGATTTGATTTAGTTTCTTGTATTATTCTTCATTTCATTTCTATTATTGAGCTTTGTTAATGGATTTCATGGGGAATCCCTCTTTTATCTTGCATATCAACTAACTAATGTGCTTGTTTGTCATGTCTATGCAAGAATAGGATTGGGGTTCACATTTTGGTGCTAGAAGGAGGGCCCCGATTGGAGAAATTCATCACGTTTTTCAAAAATTCTGTGAATTTTTGAAATTTTTCTTTGCTTATAGAAAATTGTGCCGCACACAGTCCTACGGCACTATATTGCATCGCTTTCAGGGGCATGGTGCTATATCACATGACTCTGAGCTCAAACAGTGCCACATTTGTTTTCCTGCGCTAGAATTTTAAATTTTTAAAACCCGTCACAGATTTGTTGAGTCCAAACTACGCCGCATGCCAAAACTCTGTCGTATTTGCGCTCTCTGTTTTCTACAGAGCGTCGCACTCAGTCAAGGTGCGACACTATATTGTGCCATTGAGTTTCCAAACTCTGCCGCATTTGCTAACTACTCCACGAGCTGATAGTGGAAACTTTAAATTTGGTTTTTTTTAACATGTGTTGTTTTATTTCTAGCTTTTTGATTTCCTGACTTATTCACAGCTGCTGCATCTTCTGGTTTTGATTATTTTGCAGGTAAGAGCAAGGAAGGAAGCAAAATGGAAGTCTCCATTGTGACATCAATCTCATACTATATACAAGTGTTTTTTGACACTATAGTGTTGTTTAACACTTTTTAGGGAGATTTTCAATCTCCTTTTAATAAATTTGTTATCTTTTGTGCTTTAAGGAACAATAAACTTTCTTTTGGGCTCTAAAAAGAACAACACAAATTTCCTTTCAAATTTTGCAAATAAAGGGTTTAAAAGAACCTTAGAAACAATTTTACTATATTTGGTTGAGCTTTAAAAATTGAACAAGGAAAATTCCACACTTAATTTGGTGCTTTAAAAAGAATTCATTTTTCTTTATGGGCTTAAAATGAACAAGTGTTCCTTTGTTTTGTAATTATTTATTCAAAATAATATCATCAAAACGACTTATGTGCTTCTCTCATGCCTCACAATGATCTTGAGAATCAAAAATTCTTTTGGTGATCTTAAGTTGAGTAAAATAATTGCCTCCACACTTCATTTTTTGGGATTAAAATTGAACCAATCTTGCGAATGTTCTCCCTTTGTTTTTCAATGAAGGTCGATTGAACTACAGGATATACTTGCTTGCTTGTGTTTATCTTAGCGGGCCTATCTTTTGGGAAAAAGTAATCACCCAAGGGAATGAACCAACTGGGAACACACTAAAGCCAAGCAACTTCCACCAGGATATAAGTGAGGATATTGGAACAAAGGCCAATATCATGAGGATTATTCCAACGAGAGGGGAAGCAATGGTCTCTCATTGTACTAGATAGTCCCCAACAAATGGAATGCCCACATTAAAACCCCTTGTTTAGCAAAGGCCAAAATCCTATCTATTTGTTGGTGCAAAAGGTCATGTCCTTTGAAGCCACCCCACGTTATACATGCGGTTCTATTGTAGAGATGAAAAGTATGCCATGGGATATTCATGGGTATTGATGCTTGGCTAACTCGAGAAGCGAGTGCACTATAAGGGGGAGCTTGTGTGGTCAAGCATATAATCATCCACACTAAATATGCATAGCTAGATTCATCCAAGTGGGAACCCAACAAATATTGTCTTTTCAGCCTAGGGATTGTACATGTTCTTGAAATCAAAACACCTTGCTTGGATCTAAAACATTGAGAAACAAACATTCACAAAAGATTCAAAATTTCAAACACTTTGGAGAAAACAAATACCCTTGACAAATCCATGTGCTCTTGATTGCCCTAGGGATTCTATCCTTAGAGGTTTCTAAGTGCTTGGGTTTAGTCATCATTTTTTTCCACTAAAGTCAACCTAGGAAACTGTGCTCTTGAAACCTTGATTTTCACATAATGGACCTTGTGGAATGAAAAGGAATTAAGACATAGACATTTAGTTTGAAGTCATAATCAAGAAAGTGCTTTTGGTAAAAGGAACTCACTAAGCAAAGATAAGGACAATTGGACCTCACAGGTGTTTTCTCAAATGATTTCCTGTAAAATCAAAATCCAAAAACCAAAGTTCAAAAATCTTAGTCTAAAAACTCGCGAGGAGCATCTTGAGAGGCTTTTTGAAGTTAGAGAAAGATTGGTATACAATTTATACAAGAAGGCTTCAAAGAGCAACCCAAGTTTGTATGAATTATATTATCAACAAAATCCTGAGCTTTTTGAAAGGTTTTCTTTTCTCACATAAGAAGTATGGCATGTTCTTCAATACCAAGGTCTTGTAAGAAAGAGTCATGTCTAGGTCAATTCTAGGATAAAAATCATCACTCTCATCCACCCTCATCAAAATAAAATCTCATCTCACCAACAAACTCTTGAGAACTTTGAAACATCATTCTTGAATAAATTTACCTCTAGGATAATGCAACTTCCTAAGGTCTACTAGTTCATGATAGCTTTGATTGGCTCAACACACTTAGCCAATTCTTTATCTTTTACAAGTCTTCTCTAGGATAACACAACTTCCTAGGGTTTACATGTTCACCATCATCTTGTTTGGCTTAACACACCTAGTCAAACCATCAAAATCAAATCAATTCAAGCCCTAAAAGGCTTAGCATCACCCCTAAAATTTATTCAAAGAGTTTCATTCATCCACCATCATCCATTTATCTCATCCCCATCATCACCCATTTGATCCCTCAACTCTCCTAGTTCATGTCCTTTTTGTGCATAAAGATTAAAGATCAAACGATCTCTATTTTATGGTCCAAACAAGATCACAACACAAGAGGAACATGGAAATCACCAAATAAACATCAAATTCAAGTGACTTAAGTCAAGAAACCACTGAAGTAAACCTTGCAGGATCAAGCAATCCCCCAAACAACTCTTCTCTACCATCACAAAATCCTTAAGAGGAAGAATATGAAGAGGAAATCATCAACAAGGACTTGGGAATGACACAAAAGGAAATAATTGAAATGATTCAAAATCTAGAGAATCATAGAATTGTCAATGCCATGCTAAAACTTAATCCTTCTCTATACATACATGCGTTAACAGAAGGAGAGGCCCAATTTCCTTCTGACCTTGATGTAAGTACCAGTATAGAAAGGCCTCTTGCAAGCATAACCTCAATGTCAATTCCAAACATCACTCAAGAAATTCCCCAAACCATAACAACAATCGCACCAACCTCACCAGTTGTTAACAAAGGGAGCACCATGTTTTGTGAACTACAAAAGCATCGCCTTGTAAACAACATAGAGGTAAATATCAACACCACATCGGATAACTCCGTTTGAGTGAATCCATCACACCCGTATGTCCCGCTCACTTTCCATAATCATGCAGACTCATCCTCATTCCATGGAATGCCAACCTATCCGCTGAACATACAAACTTCTCTATCGCAAGGAGAATGTGGTTTTTTCAGAATAGTGGGAGTCACTAACCCCTTCTCATCATCACTTTTCCAAGGGAACATACCATCATTCCCTCCATTACCACTCACATTTGTATCACCTCTTGGGTTGGGTCTTCCCCCCTACCCACCACTAGTTTCTCAAATCAAGGAAATTTGAACATCACATCAAATCCTCTCCTTTTTCCAGTAGTATCACAACAACAGGTGGTAACCATTCAAGATACCATAGCCAATATATCAACGAGTCCCCAAATCCATCAAAGCATACCTTCTCACGGACCGAGCATCTCAATCACACCACCGACAACCCAAGTCTCGGCTACCAACACAACCCCTCCGCCTGCCAAAATGGTTAGCACCATTCCCAATCCACCACCAATACCACGAAAAGCTAAAGTGATGAATTCCTTCATCACCATTATTCAGGTAGTCCAAAAGGCCACCCATCAAAGGGTACTTCAACAAAAAAGACAAGCTGCATAGTAGGCTACTCAGCAAGTGCAAGCACAACTAGCTGACCAACAAGCTACACAAGCCCAACAAGCCCAACAATCCCAACAAGCCACACAAGCCACACAAGCCACACAAGCAGCCCAATAGGCACAAGCTCAAGCTCAATCCCAACACTAGGATCAATAGGTGCAAGCACAATACCATGCACAACTACAAGCAATTCACCAACAAGCATACCAACAAGCCTTGCAAGATTTCCAAGAAAAAAAAACAAGCTAAAGAACAAGATTTGTTGGCAAAACAACAGTAGACCAACAACAAGCTTTGTTGGTGCAACAACAGCTAGACCAACAACAAGCTTTATGGGAACAACAACAACTAGACCAACAACAAGATCAACCAACGTTGTTGACACAAATGCAGGCATATCAACAAGCCTTAAATGCATAGTAGAGCTTGTAGAAAATCCCCACCAATACTCTTCTCATCAATCAAATGCCTCGAAACACATTCATCCCACCTCTTGATCCGCCAAAAAATATTGCAGCACAAATCAAACTACTCTCACAGCAAGTGTTGGACCTCCAATCAAGAAAGACAACCAGAATACCAAGTAACTTGTGCCCCTATCCGTTCAACGAAGGTCTTACAATGGTACCATTCCCAAATGGATTTGAGATCCCCAAATTTGATAAATATAATGGGACGGGAAACACTAAAAATCATGTCAGGGAATTTCAAGTACATTGCATGGAGGTTGCATACGATGACACATATCTAATGCAAATTTTCCCTCAGAGTCTGACTAGTCCTACCATGGAATGATTCTCTCACCTACTCATAGGCATCCAAAAATTCCAAGAAATTGTGGAAGCATTCCTTAAAAATTATGCATTCAACATGGGTGCAGACATTAGTTTGGAGGAACTATCAACACTCAAACAAAGAAAAGGAGAGATATTTGCATCCTTCTTGCAAAGATGGCAATCCAAGGCCAATTAGAGCAAGTGGACCATGCCAGAAGAACAAAAAGTTTGCACAATCATATCCAATCTAGATGAAAACTTTGCATTCTACCTCAAAATTAAATGCATCACAACATATGATCAATTTATCCCAAAGGCGCTCAATATCGAAAGATCCCTTACTGCACGAGGAGGCACATCAAAATTTCCTACACAACAAGATAACTACCTATCCACCAATTATAATTATAAACCTCGAACATGGTTGAGGAACGAAAATATCACAAACGACGGAGTGGTTGATGCTAAGGTGGTCATCAATGCTCCTAAATAGAACATCCAGACTCATCACCAGCCACATAATCACAATCACAATAATGTGAAAACTAATATGGTGGCACAACCACAACCACTTCCTAACAACCAAACAATAACTTGGGCAATCAAGGAGGACCACCTCCCTGAAACAAGTATCCTCCCAAGCGGAAGTTCACGGCCCTTGGAGAATCAATTGAATCCATAATGAAAAAGTTGGTTAAGGAAAACCTTATCAAAATCTCCAACTCTGAGCAATATGCAGAACCCATGACGAAACCACCATGGTACAACAAAAATATCCTTTATGATTTTCAAAAAATCAAGGGACACACAACCGCAAACTACTTGAGGTTGAAAAAAATCATCTAGGACCTCATTGAGGACAAGGTCATAAATGTCGAACAACCAGCTAGAAATCAAGACCTTAAAATATAAACAAATCCGATGCTGAATCATAATCAAGCAAATAACCAAGGGAACAACAAAGGGAAGAAAAATTATGCTAGTGCAAACCTTGTATATGAAGACATTGTCGCATGCGTAGATGAGATGGTCATTTTCATTAGCATCAAAGGGGCCAATGCCGATTGTGGAGTCACCAAACATGGTAGAAAGGTTACTATTGTTGGGGCATCACAACATCTAAGACCACCATTTCAAATCCAAAAGTTTTTCCCTACGATTATAGCATCATTGACTAGATAAAGAGAACCCTCGCCTAAATCTCCATCATGGAATTATTAAAAATTTGTGCCGCCCATAGGAAAATCCTTGATGAAGCATTAGTTGTGTCCACCATCTCCACCACCCTTGATATAGAATAGTTCCAAGCTATGGTTCATAACATCATTACCCCAAACCTCCTCACCTTCTCAGACCAAGATTTCCCTGCCCAGCCATCTCATAATTGTGCACTTCACCTTCAAGTGTTTGTTCACAAAAAGAAATTCAAAAGGGTCCTGGTAGATGGAGGCGCAGGCCTCAACATTTGTTTGCTCAAACTCATAAAGAACTTGGGATTCTCGAAGGACTCGATCAACAAGAATAAAGGCATTACCATAAGAGAATACGAATATCAAGAGAGAGTGTCTCAAGGCACTATCAGAATCCCAATCCAAGTAGGGCCAACTACCATGGAAACCACTTGTCAGGTACTTGATCTCAACCTACCATATAACATCCTCCTAGGATGCCCATGGATCCATGGAATGAATGTGTTCGCCTCAAAATTCTATCAATGCGTCAAATTCCTATACCAGAATGAGGAGGTCACAATACATGGTGATCTAGAATCATTTGCCTATTGCAAAAACTTGGAAGCCAAGTTTTACAAAATCCCCCAAGTACCAAAAAATGATGAAGGACCATCTAATTATTATATAGACCCATCTAATCTTGCATCCAATTCTATGATAGAGACACCTTCCATCCCTAATATATCTGAAATCAAGCCCAAGATCTAAGACAATGGGTGTGGAGATTACAGAATGAAGAAAAATGTGTTTGTTGTAGGAGAGTTACCACAATCTCCTAGGTCACATGGGCAACCTCAATCAGCCGAAACACCTATCCACACTGTTAGGGTAGACCCTTCTAGATTCCACCATTGGGGGGACCTAAGTCAAGAAAATGTAGATGAGGAAGGAATTTCAAGCATGCTATACCATGATGAAAGACCCACACCCAATCTACCCATGGATGAATCCAATAGAGGATTGCAAATAATGCTTGGTATGGGCTACAATAGGAATTAAATCATGGGAAGAAATAGTGATGGACAACTGGAGCCCATCATTGTAGAAAGAAGATTGATAAACCTTGGCCTTAGATTTACCACCCCCCCCTGAGTATAACCATACACAATAGTGGTACCCCTAGTAGAGCAGTCAGGTCTCCTCCTTAATTATCGACAGCCGCCCTTCAACTACCCATATCCACAGGTCTGCCCCTAGATAATTTCACTTTTGATATAAATAATGTCTGCACCAGTAGTGATGATGAGGATACCATAACTAGTGCTCCCTTTCTTTTTGAAGATTCCTCCTTACTAATGATTAGTGCCTCACCCATTTATTCAAATCTCCAAACTTATGAAGTAAACCTAGTTTACCCACAACTCATCGACTATGACCAACAAGGACCTTCGGTTCTAGACACATTAAAAAATGATGAGGCACTGTTAGAATTCATGGGATGAAGGGATATAGTTCCATGTAGATACCACAAGGTTGGGTTTAACATCACATTGGACACCCATGCCTATTATGGGGAGACGATTGAGTCCTTCAGTCGCTAAAGAAAAATAATAAGAATAAGCTCAGGGTCATTGAGTGAAAACCACACTGTGGTACTCTCTGACCAAAGAATAGTAAAAATAAAGGATGCATCCAATGGTGAAAACCTCTCTAAGGTTCCAGAGGATGAAGGATTTAATCTCCCCCCTACTGCACTTCATTAGGAGAAATCAACAATCTTGGCAGAATAGTGCAATCCTGTCAATCTAGGAACAAAAGCAACACCACAAATCACCTTCTATGTTGAGTCACTTCTGACAGAGGAACAAGAATTATTGGCTGCATTTCTAAAAGAAAGAAAGGTGAAATTTGCATGGACCTATGTCGACATGCCGGGTTTCGATCCGGAAGTGGTGGTTCATCACTTGGTTGTTTACCTTAGAGCAAAGTCAGTAAGACAAAAACTAAGAAAAATGCACCCTTAGATAGCCTTGCTAGTCAAGGTAGAATTACAAAAACTCCTGGATGTTGGCTTTATACGCCCAATTGATTATCCAGAATGGGTATCCAATCTTGTACCAGTTTCAAAACCAAATGGGGGCATCTATATCTGCACTGACTTTAGAGACCTCAACAAGGCATGTCCCAAGGATGATTTTCCACTACCTAACATTGATATGATAGTATACATAATGGTTGGACATGAGATGCTATCACTGATGGATGGCTTCTCAGGGTAAAACCAACTAATGATCGCAAAGGAGGACCAGCATAAGATGAAATTTACATGTCCACGGAGCACCTACTATTAGAAGATGATGTCATTTGGGATAAAAAATGCAGGGGCAACATATCATAGGGCCATGACACTAATCTTTCATGAAATGATACAAAAAATTGTCAAAGATTACGTGGATGATATATTGGCCAAATCAAAGAAGAGGCAAAATCACATAGCTACCCGAAGTGCCATTTTTGACAGACTGGAGAAGTACAAGGTTAGACTCAACCCCAATAAATGTGTCTTTCAGGTACAATTAGGTAAACTTCTGGGATACAGAGTATCAATGAGAGGAATAGAGGTGGATCCTGCCAAGGTCAAATCAATCCTCGACATGGAGGCACCAAGGACACTCAGAGGCCTACAAGGAAAACTCCAATCCATTTGAAGGTTCATAGCGCAACTGTGGATAAACAGATTTAATATTCACATCTACTCCACAAGGGAGTAGCATACAAGTGGGATGATAAGTGCAATCAAGCATTTTGTAAAATTAAAGAATATCTACTTACACCACCAGTTTTGATGCCACCTATCTTAGGAAAACCATTGATTCTATATATTTTAGCAACCATGGTAGCTATCGATGCTTTGCTAGCCCAACATGATGAAAATGGAAGAGAGCGAGTGATATACTACATCAGAAGGACAATGGTAGGGCATGAGCTCAGCTACACACCAATAGAAAAATCTTGTCTGACAGTCGTGTTTGCAGCCCAAAATTTCAGAAACTACATGCTTGCTCATCAGATCAAGTTGATCGCAAAGATTGATCCACTTAAATATCTTCTCTCTAAAGCCACCCTTACAGGATGAATAGAAAATGGGTTATGATATTGACAAAACATGATATTGATTATGTAGAGTGCAAGACTATCAAGGGGTAGGTGATTGCAGACCAACTAGTAGAGGCTCCCATCTATTCAGAGAATCCACTCATATCAAAATTTCCAGAGGATTCCATCTTTAATCTCAACATAGCCGATCATTGGAAACTCTACTTCAACGGTTCATACACACAACATGGATCAAGAGCGGGTTTTTTCTTCATCACCCAACAAGGGGATTGTATTCCTAGATCCTACAAATTGGCATTTCCTTGCACTAACAACATTGCAGAGTACGAGGCTTTAACCATAGGTCTCAAGATTGCAACATAGTGGAGGATCATGGCACTAAAATTTTATGGGGATTCACAACTTATTATCAACCAAGTAATTGGCGAGTACGAAACCAAGGATGATAAGCTCACACCATATAAAAAGTTAGTAGAGAGCCTCAAAGAATCGTTCATTGATATTACCTTTGAGCAGATACTAAGGGCTAACAACAGAGTAGTTGACACCATGGCAACAATTGGATCCTTACTAAATATCCCTTGTAATGTATCAAAACATGAATTATTGGTAGAGTAGCTTCTCGTACCCACATTCAAGGTACTAGAGTCTGAATATGTGTGCAAACTCGTTGGTCCCAGAGAAACCCTAGGAGAATCCCTTTACCATAGGAGCATTGAGGGAACCCTTTTGCATTGCTTAAATCCTAAGGAGGACTTGACTACTTTAATTGAAGTACATAATGGCACTTGAGGTTTGCACTCGAGCGGTATGACCTTGGCCAAGAAATTACTAAGAACTGAGTACTACTGGCCAATAATGGAAAAAGAGGTACATGAATTTTTCAGAAAGTGTTTACAGTGCCAGTAGCATGGAGACCTTATTGATGCACCAGCTCAGGAACTCCATCCTATTGTTACACCATGGCCCTTTTCACAATGGGGGCTCAATCTCATAGGAAAAATCACACCCACCTCATCCAAAGGCCAAAAGTTCATCATCACCACCATGGAGTATTTCACAAAGTGGGTCGAAGCAATTCCCATGACCTACATAACAGGAAAGTAGATTTCCATGTTCAACCTGAATTATCTCATTTGTCGATATGGTGTCCCCCAATTCATTATCTCTGATAATGGGACACCTTTCAAGAACCAGGATGTCCATGACTTATGCGACAAATTCAAAATCCAACATCATTTTTCCACTCTATATTACCCACATGGCAATGGCCAAGAAGAAGCTACCAAAAAAACCATTCTAAAAATCCTTAAGAAGATAGTTAATGACTCTAATTATGACTAGCATCTATAGCTAAATCCCACCTTATGGGCCTACCGCACTAGCATCCACATTCCAACAGGTGCCACCCCATTCTCCCTAGTCTATGGATTAGAGGTCATTCTCCCAATCAAGATCAAGCTCCCATCACTGAGAATATCATTGCAAAACCTCGTCACAGATGTAGAATATAGGGTCTCGTGACTGTATGAGCTGAAGTTATTAGATGAATGGCCCATGGATTCTATCAATCATCTAGAAGTCTATCAAAATCGCCTGAAACACAGCTATAACAAGAAGATCAATAGGCAAACCTTCCAAGTTGGTGAACTTGTGCTGAAAGAGAACCAAAAGAATGTGCTGAATCTAGAAAGAAAAGGAAAATTTGAGCCCAACTAGTTGGGACCTTTCATCATCACAACTAGCTATATATTAGGATCCTATCAACTATCAACACCAGAAGGTGAGCCTCTGTAAAAGGCCCTGAACAGCTCCCATCTTAAAAAGTGCAAAAAGGCATCTTGGTGACAAGAAAAATATTCAAAAAATACAAAAATCCAAAAAATCAGAAAAAAGGATTGAAAGCAGTAAAGAAAAAGATCATCCTCTAGTGAAAACCACTTCAGTGGCGCTTTGGACAAGTACCTTGGTGAAAACTTGGAAAATAGGCACCAAGAGTAAATAAAGCACTCTCCATCCACCAAGATCTTCATGGCCTATTTTGTGCACTCACTTATCCATTAATCTGTCCATCCGTTCGCATCCATACCATAGCCCGATCTTGTGCTCGTATAATATCCCACCATAGTACTACTTGGCATATTCCTAAGGTCAGTTTTTCATTCCTTTATCAAAGTAGTCTATTGGTTGAAACTAGGGGCATGTTCTTGTACTGGCATCAGATCAGATTCATGTATTCTTAAAACATCAAAAAATCCAAAAACATCCAAATCATATGAAAATCCAAAAACATCAGAAAAATCTCAAGTCTTCAAAAAATTCATCATTAATTCTTTTCAGTCTGTCATCTTGTTGAGCTAAATCATCTCTGAGCTTGAACATAGGCAAGGTTGATCTTTGATCATCCCCCGAGACACTTTAGGTCAGTCCTTAGGTATTTGTCACAAATCTGGCAATCCGTTTGCCCACTCGTCCTCATCAATGAGTCAAGTCTATCGTCAGTCGAACTACATGGTCTTTATGTGTATAACATAGACAAGGCTAATCTATGGATCAGATCTCGAGACCCCTAGGATAGGTCTTTAGGTTAGTCTCTTCATCATAAATCTCAAAAATCCAAAAACATTGAAATTTTTCAAAAATACCAAAATGAAAAAGCCTCAAAATATCTAAAAAATCCAAAATGGTGCTTTAATTTCATCTCGCTTTCACTCACGATTGTCTCATTCCCAATAAATCAATTATCTCCTTCATCCTTTGGTGATTCAATCGAAAAAAATTCTAGCAGGTTCCAAAGTGAACACCCTAATCATCAAAGTGTCAAGCCTAGGTCAGTAAGCAAGCAAGTTGATCAAATCGAAGTATCAATAGCTTATAACCCAATCAATCTCATCAAAAACCTGATCACAACATGTGATAGGATGTATCTTTCTCATGATGGACATAAGAATTAGGTATCTCACAGTAGTTTAGTCTTGGCTAGCAGTATGCATAACATTAGCTTGTTTGTCTACTTTATTTGGTCTTGTTGACTTATCTTATTTTGTGCTCATTCCAAGGACCTTTCAATGATGCCTAAACAAAATAGGTTTAGAGAGAAAGGAATGGGGCAATGATCATTATCTCTTTTATCTAATATGCTTGTGGGATACACTTGTAAAATAACTTAGTTATGTATACTTTATTTGGAAGGTGGAGAGGATGTTTTAGATATCTTGTTGATCATATAGGAAAGCTTTATTTTTTGTGTTTTGGCCCGAGATGTTTAGAATGTCTAAACTACATCTTGAATGAAGTTTTGTATGCTAAGTGTGAACAAGAATACTCCTATCTGATTGTCGAGTCAAATTATATCAAAGTAGGTACAATGCCATCCTAGTCCTTTATACCTTGATGCATCGTACCTATGTGTGTTATCAAACATAACGTAATTATCCCTTTGAAAATCCTGACTCCTGGTAAGCAAATCACCATCATTCTAAATGATGTGTGGGATCTCTAAGTTCTTCTATCTTCTTTCCATACTAACATGTTATCATTACATTCAATCAGATCATCGCCAATGCATCCATCCTATAGCCACCACATCATCAGCATAAGTGCATATCATATCATATAGATCATACCACATTATCATCATCTTAAGTTATGAGGAATAATATAGATATTTTATTCTAAGTACCTTAAGAAATAATTACATCAAATTAATCATGCATGAATCATTAGGGACTTAATATAAATGAGTATTATCCATTACCATCATTAATCATTTTTCATATCAAATGTCATTTGCATATCAATACATCCATCATATAGAATCATACATCATATCACGTGAGCATAAAATAAAAGCATGTCATAAAAATATCATAACGCATAGGGAATTAAGAAATGCATCTACATATCATACATTGCAAGACATATCATAAAGGTGAATTATCTCATATATATCATAAAAAATGCACGACTGTCATGATACAAAATCGGGTAAAGTGTGCATCAAAATTCATAATATAATAGGGGCAATAATCGAGGCCCACGAATCAAAAATAGAAACTGTATGTGATCAAGAGGATAGCACTGCTGGGTGCTACCTGTTGGGTCTCAAAAACACAGGTTTGAACCATGAGAGGTTGCCAAGATCTCACAATGCTTTTGGCCAACTAACAAGGCCAACCAATATAGTTGAAACTTCTGCTCTTCAGGCTTTGCGAAACCCAGGCGGGTGCACCTATGTGTATGTTGTAGATTTAAGATGTATTTCCTGATGAAACAATCTATCCACAATGGCAAAGGGAAGTGGACAAATAAAATAACTACAACTACTCCTACTCCTACTGCACAAATGAAATTTTTTTGAATAAATTGTTTGATATGAATTTGTATCTCTGGGTTGTGGCTGATCAGTGCCTTCTATCCACATGGGCAATGGAGTCAAAAATGATATGTGTTTCCTCTTATTGGCTTAACTCTAGTTGTTAGGCACTCTAAAAATTCTATGGCTCGCATAAAATATTACTAAGTCTATGACTTGCATAAATAGTGTTGGAATGTTTCTTTATCAAGTTCTACTTCAACAATCCAAAAGAAATCTTAAAACCACTGTGATTTATTAAGAGAATTTAATTCTGACTTGCAGACACCAATTAATCAAATCACACAAAATGGAATATATTTTGATAAATCAGGGAATATGCTTGATATGCTGATTTAAATAATTAAAAGACCTCAAGTTGGAGACAACCAAAATAAAGAGTATAAATTGATGCAATACAATAACTGAACACCAAAGAGAAATTTACCATTTTAAAACATTAGTCTTCATTGATTCTGCTTCAAGAAAATTCTATACATTATTTCCATCCCAGTCCCTTCTCGGGAAAAATCTCCCTCCTACAGTCTAACTACTGCATGTTATCATCTTTTTTCTCTACTGTCTTTTTAAAATATTTATACATTATAATCCCAAGGGTCACAACCCTTCACTTTCTGTTACAACTGTTTGTTATTCTTGATAGAGATACAAATATTTAATTAAGTTGCCTTTCGAAAAATTAAATATTTTACATAGTTCGCCTTTTAATATTTCATTTTACAATTCGCCTTTATTTTTACTTTATATCATACCGCTCCTTACATTTCATTTAAAATATTGTTGCTTCTTTACTTTTATTCCCCCATGGCCATTTGATATTTTTAGTGCCCTACCGCGGTCAATATTTTATCTCCCCATGGTATCACGGTACTTTGACTTTTCCACTTTATCTTCCACCTACCACTCTACTGTGGCCTTTGTTTTTGTTACCAGCGGTATGGCAATACCAAAATTTTATGTCATCTTTGCCTGCTTCCCTATTGCTTATCTTCATCTACCGTGCTACTGCGGTCACTGGCTTGACTGCCAGAGGTACCGCGATAGCCGTCTTCACCAGTTACCTCATCATCACCTTCATCCATCACTTTTCACTGCGCTATCATGGTCACTGGCGTATCTGCCACCGGTACCATGGTAGTTGCCGCTTAACCGTCACCTGACCGTTTATCTCATGTTACCGCAGTCACCGTGGTCCATGTTTATACTGTGTGTGGTACTGTGGTGTTACCGTTAGCCATTTCATCCCATTTACTGTAGTCACCACAGTCTTTGAGATGACCTTCTATGGTATCATGGTAAAGGTTACTATGACTGCTCCAAATCGCTATTGCTATACCATGGGTATGGATTGAACTATATGCAGTATAGCGGTAAAGAGTGAAAAAATGGGAAATTTCAAAAGGATTAAGGTAGCGATATGAAATATAAGGTATTTTTAGCATTTGGATGGGGGACAAAATGAATTTTTTCATGAAAAGATAGGAAAATAAACAAAAATCCTTTAGAGTTTGAATGGAAAAATGGGGTTTAAATGAGAAAAACTCTTAGGATTTTAGATGAAATTTTGGGTTCTAACACTACCCTCTCCCACCCGTCTCTCACCATGATCCTCTGGGGGCCTCATCCCTATATGCTGAGAAAAGTATAGCACTTGGTTGACTGCTAGCACTTCCTATCTATAATGTTTTCGATAGTACTCGAACTTTCTGACTACCTCTCTATATGCCCCTAGGGAGACTCTCCAGCTGCCTCTGCCGACCAATCTACTGATCCCTCTTAGATCAAGCCTAGTCCGTCTCAGCAGTAGTTGTCACAACCTATTGCCGAGCCTGATCCCTCTCTATAGTCAATACCTGAATCTAACCTTGCAACTGTTGGATCAGTACATCTCCATGATCTAGTTGCTGCTGTGGGACTGCCATTTCCCCATCTCTGGGCTTGCCATCTTGTACCCCTACCCGTGGAGGTGACTGTTGTACCAGATCTCTAGGAGGTGTCTGATGAAGAGGTGGTCCACCTCCTCCTCTATCCCTATCCCCATCTCTGCCACCTCTGCCTCCCTAACCTCTACCCCTATCGGTTGATCTAGTTTTGGGCCTCTGTCATGGGAGTACCATGCTTGGAACCGTCAATCTCAAGGGAGACCTAAACAAAGCTCTGTACGCTTGCGTCACTCCCGCATCTACTGGCTCCTGATCATATGGCCACAACCTGGCCACAAGTTACTTGAATGAGGATACTATCTTTGTTGTCAGGATGGGCTGGCCCCATGTTATCTCTCTCTCATAGTATGGGTGAACATTGCCACGTACTAATCATCCCGTTTGTCCTGAGTCTCGCCAAACTGACGAACCAACCTATCAAGGAGATACTACTCTATCATGGTATGCTCCTGAACCTGCATCCATCTATCCTCCCAGGAAAAGAACAACTGCTCCACATCATCATACCATGGGCCTATGCCCATCCAAGGCCTCCAGATGAAATCCCTCATCTCATCAAGAACCCATCGCCAGTTGGTGGTCCCACCTATGCCAATGTGAGTAAAGTGTATTTGTGCCCCACTAGATCACCAAACAACGGGGTCATCAATATCAAGAATGATCAATGTGACATCTGGATGGAGCACTGGAATCTGCTCCCATGCCCAGATGTGTAACAAAGTAACACCAGCCCCGAGAGCTTGACTGTACAAGTATGCAAACTCATCTAAATCCCTATATAGGGAGGCCAGTATCACTGGCCCCCAAGAAAAACACTCCTGACGGATACACATCCACTACCATGCCAGTCCCTAGCCTGGACTAAAGTATCGGCCCCGTCGATTGAGTGCCACAAGACCAGAAATGATAGTTGCAATGATCAGCTTGTAGGTGGATGATCTACGCCGATATTGCTCTAAGTCAATCTATCCATCAGAAAGGATGAGCTCATCAACACCCATAACATCAAAGTAGGCATGCATGCCCTCCTCTAGATCATAGATCACTCTGGCTCCATGAATGGGCAATCAGAGAATGTGCCAAACATCCTCAAGAGTGATGGTAGTGTCGCTGGTAGGAAGATGGAAGGAAGAAGTCTCACTGTGCCACCACTCGCCCAAAACGATCATCATACCCAAGTACCTCTGAATAGGAGGGACGTACACAACATACTAGAGGCTAAGAATACCAAGCTGCTCCTAGAGGTACACATGCATACCTTGCAATCTATGGAGCACCGACCATCTATACTCCCTCGAATGAAGTATATCAAGCTCCTGCTGCACAAGGGAAATCACCATGTCAAGTCTTGTAAAAAATCTACCTCTCACGTCAAATTTTCACATTTAAAATAGCAAGTGCGGTGTTGTTTGCAAATGCGACGCATTTTGAGAATTTCTAAACTGTGTCACGCGGTGAACTTTTACAAATCTAAATCCCTAACTGCGTCGTGCGACACTATTTTCATGTGCGACCAAGTTTGACCGCCGGAACCCTAATCTCCTAACTATGTCATGCAGTACTATTTGCATAAGTGGCCCATTTTAGGACCGCCCAGCATCGATCGGGCATTTACAATGACGCTATATAGCTCCGCTCAGCCTAAAATGGTTTTTTATCCTATTTAATGCATGAAAAATGAGAAATTAAAAGTCAGGATGGGGGTACATACCATGGGTCCTGCGCCGATTGGGCGCTGGTGCACTCATACTCTCTTTGACACATTCCTAGGAAGTTGTCATTCTGCCATCTTGATCGGGGATCAAAGCTCAAAAAGAAAAAAATTATAAAGGCTAAAGGTGCAAATGTATTGAAAGTGACCCCTCAAGGTCTATTTAAGCCTGCAAATTAGGATTTTTTGACCTAATTTGGCCATTCGGTTAGGGTTTTGGTCCCCCGATCCTGTTTTTGTCAAACCGAGGACCATTTCACATGTTTTTTGGCATCCTAACATTTTTTTTTGGCATCTTAGGGCATTTTTGGACCCGTCAGGCACCTTTTCCTTTTTTTCGCAAGATCATCCAAAAATTTTAAAAAAATCATTTGATCTCTCAAGGGGGCAATATACCAGGATAATCCTTCCACTGGGTTAATAGTGGGGCATCTGCAAAAAAAATCGAGAAATTTTGAACTTTGATCACAACACTTTATTCTTTGAACCAATGCAACAAGTACTTTTCTTCAAAGAGGGGAAAAATGTAGACATGAAAAATATACAATTCAATCTAGCACACTTGATCCTAATTACTAACAATATTTCTTCCTGAATCACACTCTCAGCTTATCATCATCTTATGTCTCTTAATTAGATAAATCATTATTTATTTAATTAAGTCTTTCTCCTCTATTGATTAAATTAATCAATTTAATTTAATTAACCCTAAAATCCCCTTTTAATTAAATAATACATTTTATTTGATTAAATCCTTAAAGTCTTCTAATTAATTAAACCTTATTTGACTTAATCTAACATTATCCCCTTTAGTTAATAAATCAAAAACATTTATTTAATTAATCACTTTCCTCTCAATTCTGATTTAAATCAACTCATAAATTTGAATCAAAATTGTCAAATCCCCTAATCTCTCATTAAATGGATCAAATCTTGATTAATTTAATCTCAAACACTAAAATCCTCTAGAGAATTCAACTTGCACAATAAATCAATTACTTTGATTTATTTAATTGCCTATTTTCTCTCAACATGGAATAAAGGAGAAATATTCCTTCAAATTTTTAATTCAAAATCCAAGTGGATTTCTACATCCAACAAGGCATTCACTCCTCTTACATGTCCTTGTGCATTGAGCCAAGTGGCATTTATTTCATGTCTCTTTCCCTTTCACATGTCATTTCCTCAAATTCAAATTCCACCTAATGACATTTATTGGCACTTTGGCCAAAATGTGCACAACCTTCAACCATTCACATCTTGACAAATGACACTTGGTTATTGGATGTTGAATGATCCCACATTGCTCAATTCCACTCTCTCTTCCATTTTGGAAATTTATAAATGAGAGACTCTTCCTCTAATTCTATCATCCACAATTTGAGTAAACCTACAATACTCCACATCATCTTCATCCAAACTTAGAGCAAAGTTACTCTCATCACATTGAGAGATAATTTTGTCTATTTCATAGCTAGGTTATGCCAAAATCTTATCAAGGAGATTCAATCATCCACAAATCATGAAAGAGCTTACAAAGAAGCTAGGAAAGGGCCAATTTTGACACACCAATTAGCACCACCTCCCCCATGGGATCAAGAGTTTGCTTTCCTTAAATAGATTTGATTTAGTTTCTTGTATTATTCTTCATTTCATTTCTATTATTGAGCATTGTTAATGGATTTCATTGGGGATCCCTCTTTTATCCTATATATCAACTAACTAATGTGCATGAACATCTATGCAGGAATAGGATTGGGGTTCATAGAGACAAAATTAGAAAACAAAAAGGATGTAGTTGAAGTTCCTCCCACACTAGATAAAGAGGAATTTAAAATTCAAAACACACCTGAATTTGAGGGGAGCTCAAGCAGCTCTAAAAGTTTTGAGCAAGATGATGAACAATGTCCTTTGCCTCAACCTATGAGGAGGTCTACACATGAAAGGTGACAACCAGATAGGTATGGATTCTCTATGTTGGATTCTAGCTGTTCCTATGCTTTGATTACTAACATGGATGAGCCTAGGACTATAAAAGAGGCAACTGAAATGTCTGATTCAGATTTCTAGTTGGAAGCAATGAATGAAGAAATGACATCATTGAGGAAAATGATACTTGGGATCTGGCTCCATTTCCTAAAGGTAGAAATCCCGTGGGCTGAAAATGGGTATTTAAAAATAAAATTGGTCTGGATGGTTGTGTTGAAAAGTATAAAGCGAGGTTGGTTGTAAAGGGATATTCTCAGGTAGAGGGAATTTATTATGGGGAAATTTTTTATCCAATAGCAAAGATGACATCTATCAGATTTATTTTGTCACTTGCAATTGCATATGATTTAGAGATTGAATAGATGGATGTGAAGACAACATTTCTTATGGTGATCTTGACGAAGAAATTTATATGTCCCAGCCAAAGCACTTTGTGAAAAAAGGTAAAGAAATTCTAGTTTGTAAGTTAAAAAAATCTCTGTATGGATTAAAATAATCTCCTAGAATGTGGTACCATAAATTTGACACATTTGTTTTGTCATTGGCTTTTGTAATATCGAAATCAGATCATTGTGTGTACTTCAAAACTTAAAATAATCGTATTCTTATTATTTCCCTATATGTTGATGATATGTTATTCATTGGGAATAGTAAGTTTATGATTTTTGATCTAAAATCTCAGTTGTTTGTAATATTCAAAATGAAATATCTAGGTGCAACAAGGTATATTCTAGGGATGGAAATCATTAGGGAAAGAAAGAGTAGAAAAATTTGGCTCAACCAGAGTAAGTATATTAATACTATTCTTGTGAGGTTTGGTATGACTGATTGCAAGTAGTTAGTTGTTCCAGTTTTGCAAGGAACAAATCTATCTATTGAAGATTGCCCAAAATCTCCTTCTGAGATGGAGCACATGACCAAGGTGCCTTATGCAAGTGCAATTGGTAGTTTAATGTATGCAATGGTATGTACAAGGCCAAACATTGCCCAAGAAGTGGGATTACTTAGTCATTTTATGGAAAATCCAAGAAGGCCACATTGGGATGGTATGAAAAGAGTGTTTAGATATCTAAAGGGTACTTCAGAATATGCTTTGTGTTACCATAGAAATTTGGTTGGATCACAGAGGACTCTCAACATTCGTGGGTATGTGGATTTTGATTGGGTAGGCTAGATTGATAGCAGAAGATCCACCAATGGATATATTTTCGTGGTGAATGGTGGTGCAGTTAGTTGGATGAACAAGCAGCAGGCTGTAGTCACTTTGTCCACTATGGAAGAAGAATACATGGCAGTGACACATTCCTGTAAAGAAGCAATCTAGTTAAAAAAATTGTGTTCTAACATTGGGTTTGATGTAGGGTAGATTACTATCTACTATGATAGTCATATTGCTATTTTTTTGGCAAAAATACTACTTTCCATGCTAGGATAAAACATATTGATGTTTAGTATCACTTTGTATGAGATATGGTGGAGGATAGAAATGTATGTTTAAAAAAATTGGATACTCTGGAAAATGTTGCAGATGCATTGACGAAACTAGTGGGCATTGAAAAGTACAGGTGGTGTGCAAGTTTTATGAGCCTTAGTTCCCATGAATCTCAGTAGTTTCTGAATTCTCTAGAGGTGTTAGTAAGATCTTGGTCAAGTGGGATATTGTTGGAAAATATGCCTCAAACTTACTGACATGAAACTCTTGAAAGAGAAAAATCAGTGAGACTCTTGGAATGTATTTCCAACAAGCAACTTAGCTCTGAAAATTGGACTCAATCAGGTTGGTGTGACTAGTGAGTGGTCTTGTCGATGAAAGCAATAGGGTTGAAACTAGACTTTGGTATCTGTCATATCAACAATGCTAGTCTGACCGATGAGATATGATCAGTGTGACTCTTGTCGATCTGAACAAGTTTGTGAAGTTCTTCTATGTAAACTCATCGAAGAGACTCCTCCCAATGGAATGTCATCAGACTGAATTATGTAATCAAAGGAGCTTTGGAATCTCACACCAATTTGGGATCTCTCTCTAATGGAACCTCATCGGAGTAAGTCCTATCGATGGATCATTCATGAATGGCATCAGAATAACCTGGGTCTTCGGCATAGCTTTGGATTATCGTCCTAACTATATTGGTTTGCCCGATGGAATTGATAGGGGTAAGTATTTATAATGGGAGATGGACAAATAGGAACCTTCGGTGTGACATGAACTGTTGGAGGAGCTTTGGAGACTCCCTCCAAGGTATGATCTTTGCCCAATGGTCTTTTTTTCAGAGAGACTTTACCAAGTCAGAGTGATAAAGCGATAAAATACTGTGCAGTGTGCGATTGTCAAATGGGTAGTTTTGCATTGGTGAGATATGGTCTGGTGTCTCACTGATACGTGATGTAGTTAAAGAGAAGCTGAATTGAACTGTTGGTTGAGAGAACAAATGGACTGTGGTTGTGGGGTAAATAGTAGTGTATTGTAACCGACCAAATGTTCAGAGTAGTTAGTGTTTTGAATTGTATATCATATGAGCATTGGAACAGTAAGACATAATGAAGTGTGATAAGAATTTGTTCTGTGCAAGGTTGATTAGAGAAATGTTGTTGTTGTGAGATTGATTATTTGAAAGGAGATTTTGTAACTTGTATGTAATACAAGTGATTTTTCTTTGGTGTGTGGGTTTTTCTCCCGTAAGGGTTTTCCCATATAAATCTAGTGTCCAATTGTGTATGTGTTTATTTCTCTATTCTAGTATTCCTTTCATGTGCATCTTGATGAACTGTAATTATAATATTTAAAGATATATCTGCATTCTTCTCTAAGTTTTGACATTAGGAGAGTTTTTTCTGCACCTTAAGCTTTCCTTACACTTTTTCCCTTGTGAGGTGTGCACTTGACAATGTAATTTTGACTCATACCTTGAGTGATTTTTTTCCCTTTGTAAAGTGTGCACTTTATAATGTAGTTTTGACTTAAAATAAAAAACTCAATTGTTCTTCATACAGGTGCAAGCTTAATAGCAATATTTTAGATAGAGATTTGAAGTGCTATTTCCTCCACACAAGTGTGTCCTTAACAAATGGATTTCGACCTTAATATTTGAAACTCCATCTCCTTCACATAGGTATACCCATGACCCATTGCCCTATAAATTTTCTCTAACCAAAAAATAAATTTATTTTAATAAGTTGTGCACCCTCAATTAGGTGTACATTCAACTTGGAATTGCATTTCAACTTTGAAATCCACTTTTTCTTTGAGTATCCTTCTTTCTTTTCTGTTATGAATTTGCACAAAGATCATATCTATTGATTTACAAATATACAAAGAGGAAACACAAAACAAGACACAGGCCAACAAGACTAAAATTTGAAAAATGACTACTGGAATTGGTAGAAAGACAAGGTTTTAGCTTTGAAACTTGACCTAATATGAAAATTCATATGGGTAAATAACAATAACAGAGTCCCTTTGTACAAAAATATTTTTTCATTTTCTTGATGAAGCTAGCTATATCCCAACCACTACACATTCCCATTTTTATTCACTATTTGTCTTATGCACTAAGAATATAGAACCCACTTGAAGAAAGTTGCCACCATCTCTTCAAAGAATCACTCCCACCCCTATCATCATAGGATTGTCATGTGAGGATCAATGAAATTTTATCTTGACAAATTATAGAGGGGGAGGCTTCCAAAATTCACTCCTTTTCCTTTTTGGAAGCCTATCCTTACTCTTCTTTCTCTTAGTATAAGATCTATTTTCCCCTAAACAGGTGCATCTCAAACCTTGAACGAGTAATCCTTGACCAACCACTAATCTTTATGTGAAAATTTTATGAGAGAAGCTATGCTAGTAGAATAAAACATCTGAATTGCAATATAAATAAAATAATGGTACACTTAAAGATGACATAATGATTTACTTTGGTAAACTCTTTTGAGAAAAAAATCCAAAAAATCATCACCACACATTGCATTATCAAATAACGTGTATAAGAAAACAAGATTTCTCATGTGTTAAACATCCTTTGACATCATGGCCCCTTATCAAACTTTTCATATATCCCTTATGCATAATTACAATGCCACATACTTATAATTATATACACAAGGCTTACAAGAAACCACCAAGTGGTTTTTCAAACCATGGGCCCAAATCCACCATTCGAATTCCGATTCCCATTCATTGAAGCTACACATGCAATTGATGAGCCCCATTTGAGAAATGAATAAGGAGTTATTTTTTTGTAATTGAGGGATTCATTACAAGGAGTTACACTCCTTTGAAATCCCTATTTACAATCAATGCTACCATACCCCACCTTGGAGCACCATGATTCTTTGGGTCCCACTACGGACATTATGTAATGTGTACAACATATTTTGACTTAATGTGGCTTGTTATGGTCATTGATTCATAATGACCATCTATCTTTGAACATCTCATGTGTAATTAGAGAAAATTAATTTCATGATTGATTGATTATTTTATTAATTGGTAGTTGAAAATTGTTGGGTGAAAGCCTTGTGACTTAGAATAAGAAATTAACATGCATTCTACTTACTATTTGATATGTTAAAAAATGGATCACAAATGAACCTTATTTACTCGAAGGAAATAATTCTATATATTCCCGGGAAGAAGGAAAGATTGGTTTATAGAGATCTTACCATGTTAGATTAGACTATGAGAAATCGTAGTTGAAATTTGTACGAGTTTTTCTCAGGTGATGGAATATTAATGACATTCTGGTGCCATAATGGTCTCTATAGTGGTATGCCAAGAATGCAAAATCATTATTTTTTTCTTTTGACATTTATTCATAATGACATGCTTAAGTTGGTTTTGTTTTAAAGTGAGAACATGACTTGGCCTTGTCAAGATGAAAATAATGTGAATAATGTATCTTGGGAATTATTTGGAAAGTATGCAAGGATGAGATGTTCCTAAAAAAGTTAATTTTAACCACTAGCATAGGATGATTTGATATATATATATATATATGTAAAATAATTTGAAGGTGGGTGATTATGGTATCCATTTTAAATTTTTTATTATGTGAATGGAGTATCTATTTCCCTCTAAAATAGCTCTATGAAAAATGGCAATCAAATCTTACAAGTGTCTTCAAAAAATGTCTAAGGGACACCTTTTCAAATTGTTCAACATGCCTAGTAGCTATACATACATGCATAGTAGCTATAGATATGATAATCAGGAAAATCAATGAAAATCAACAAGATGGTTTATGCAGGAATTTTGGAAACTCGGATCATTTGAGTTATTTCTTGTAGCTACCTAATGTGTTAGGTTTCCCTTTACCAGGTGGTCCCTTTTTTTGAATTTTGTTGTAGTTAATTATTAGAGATATTTTGGTCATGTGGATTTTTGGGCAGTAGTTT
The DNA here is from genome assembly GCA_007115665.2 of Sequoiadendron giganteum. Classification (NCBI taxonomy): domain Eukaryota; kingdom Viridiplantae; phylum Streptophyta; class Pinopsida; order Cupressales; family Cupressaceae; genus Sequoiadendron; species Sequoiadendron giganteum. Next base: position 611,201,426 of record CM021108.1, on the reverse strand, counting down.
TTGGGTAGGAATGATGTAGAATGGAATATTACTTTTATGATTTCTGTTTTGGCTTCTATGCCTTTTCCTTGTGGGGTATGCTTCTATGTTTCCCTATTATTGAACTGAGGATTCTCTATAGCTTATTTCATATATTTGTCATTAAAATGTACTTAAGGTGATTTCTACCCATAAAAAAGGTGAATGAACAGTCATGGTTAGGATTTTTTGATTTGGAAGTATTGGAAAAAAATTCTTGGGAATATCTATTAGAGTTTCAGGCAACATTCTTTACTATTATACACATTGTGGAGTGGTCATACTTTTTGTATTCTATCAAATAAACACATTCAAAGTTTTTTTGTTATGATAAAGTAGTGTTCTTTTGATATTTCTTTTGAGATGTGAGGTTGTGTGGCTCACTTGCAGGACCAGGAGCTCCTTTAATTTTCAATGGTGCTAGTCCATTTCTACCAAAATTCATTCTTATCTCAATATAATCATTCATGTAAATTGGTGGTAAAGTAAAAGCATTTTGCTTTTCCAAAAAACTTGTGAAGGACATGGGTACACAACATTCTAGAGTATCTTTGAGTTCTTCATGTTTCCCAAGGCTATGAAATTCCTTATATCCGAATTCAATGCATGGTATCAAATTGCTATGAAATCAAATAATCTATTTTTATGTATAAATATTAGCTGTGAATTCTAAATTTAGTTTTAATTTACCTTGATTTTCCTTGTGGTTTGGTGTGAAATTTAATTTTTCATTGTCACAATTCTAGAAGTCTAGGTTAAAAGAGAAATTATGTTTATTTTACACATTCTAATTGAGTATTAATTAAGAAAACTTTAGGAGAAAGCTAACCAACACATATTATCTAGAGTGTGATATCAATGGGTTGGTGTGTTGTGTTATACTTATAATCCCCTTGTCAACATTTAGTATGAATCTCACTTGAATTTAGCCTTTATTTAGTATGCATCTCATTTGAATTTAGGTACATGTTGGGAACAAGAATCTGTTAATTGGGTTCATAGTCCATCAAATTGGTCAGTTGAATTTTTTGATTCATGAACATGTTCAACTCCTTGTTCAAGTATTTTCTCTCTGTGTTTTGGATCCTTCTAAGAAAAATATTGCCCTTGAGACTCAAAAGATTTTGAATGATCTTGTTGACAAATGTGATGAAGTATCATCATGAAATAAAAATCCTTATCCGGATTTATGTTTTTCATCCTCCATATATTCATCCCTCTATAACAAAAAGTGTTCAGTTGCATCCAATGCCAGTGCTTTCAGATCTAAGTAACAAAACAACTAATGGAGGAAACAATCTTCAGAGAGATGTGGAATCAAGATGGATTCTTGCAATTTTCGAGCCAATACTATTAGTGCTAGACGTGGCTCCTTTTAGACTCATTAGATATTTTTTTAATGATGTTGACCTGGGTATGAATGTGGATGAAATCCTTGTTTTTATAACAATATATTTTTAGTTATAATATACACCATAAAGTTATATATTCCAATTTATAATTTCATCCTTATGTTTAATAGTTTAAAAATAACATCCTTGTTTTTATAACCATATAGTTTTAGTTTTAATTTCTCTTGCACCAATATTGGAGATGAATTTAGATGTAGTGTGGCAATCAAAAAATACTTGAAGGTTCTTAACAACTCTAATAGTTGTACCAGGGGTCATGTTTAACAAACCAAATGCAATTGCTAAATTTTCACTATGGTGGTAGATAAATGATTCTTTATACCCTACTACCTTCATTTTCCAAGCCAATTTCTCCTACTTTGCATAGCTCTGCCATGTTTTTGGATGTGATCTATCTCCTACACAAAAAACATGTACCATTTTATGGTCTTCAATCCAACTGCATCCAAGTATCTTTTTAATTCCTCTATCTTTCATCAATCTCTTTACTATTTGAACCTTGTACAAATGTTTTAGAGAAGAACATAAGTTGCAGAATTTTTAGGATCCAACTAAAAAAGTAGTGTTGCTGGAAATACTCAGCCTATATTCATATATGGTCCACATGTACCATAGATTTAACTAGAATCATATTAATAATGTTTAGGGTGTCCTCAATATAGCCAACACGGGCATGAAGATCAAACATGCACACCTAATGATCAACTATATATGTAAATTGTAATGCAATAAGGGTTACTGATGTGTGAAGTATGTGCAACCCTCATCCACTAAACCTGCATGACTGCATGCACCTAGAACCCAAGCAAAGCTTAGAATGTTAGGATGTGTTCTAGAGTGCTTCATTAATTCAAATATTTTGAGAAATTCCTTGCAAGATCCATTTTGTGCACATTTTGCAATCAATCATTTCATTCCATGAGATGACATCTCTTTGAGGCATTTTGTCAAACAATTGAGGTGTTTTGTCTATGATTCCACATCATGCATATATTTCTACCAAAGCATATCCAACTATAACATCCAAGTATCTTTTTAATTCCTCTATCTTTAATTTTTTTCTACCTTGGTTGAGTTCTTGATTTGCGTTAATGGAAAATTGATTCTTTAAATTTATGTGAAGGCCAAAGAACGTTTCCTCTACCTTCGCCTTTCTATTATATTCTTTCATTGACTTATTATAGGAGGTTATATTTCATTTAAGTGATTTGATCTTGTTTGTTTTACCATTGGATAATGGTACCATAATCTTGGTAGACCAGCATGGTGGGTTCCATATCCATATATTGATCTACCAAAAAGGTCTCTATTGTTAGCATGGGCATCTCCAACATGGAGCCTTTTTCAAAGGGATGCTAAGGTGTATGATCCTTTGTGGGATAGAGGTGCAATAAGTCTATGTTAGGGTCCCTATTTGGAAATGTACATTGTGGCTACTTGGCACAATCTAATGTATTGTATCATATTAGTAGATCGAGCTACCAATCTCCTCAACCATCTACTCAAGGTGTCAATCTTGAGAGGAGGGAATTGTGGCCATTTATGGAAAGTAGGAGGCTAGGTGCATATGATATGTCCACGTGGCATGAACTTGTGGATTTCAGCGATGTTTGCACTTCAGTGAGTAAAAACACTCAACACTTTAGCCATCCACCAATCGGTCATAATCACTAATCTTTGGGGCAAGTTGATCTGCACATTCAATGTTGATTGATGTTTAAGTAAAGCCTATAGATATCAAGTAGTTTTATCAAATGGTTTTGGTGAAATCATGTGGTGTGATCTAATGAACTTTGGTGGATGTAGGTACTTTGATAAATCATACCATTCAACACTTTAGTATTCTATTGATTTGCTGAAGTTGTTGATCTTCAAGGTGAATCAAAGGGTGTCTGGTCAAGTACAAAACCATAAGTTTACACGACATGTCTTGGTTGGATTTTGAAGTCAAAGATGTTCAAGTAATTTTGGGTTGAAGACAATATCTCCCTTGACCATTAATATTGACATAAAATTTATCTAGACCATTACTTGAGTTGGGTTAGAGTGCATTCTAATGGATGATCAATTAGCTTTCGCAAAACCATGTGGTGTCATCTAGTAGATTTTGGTAGATTGGTCCACCTTTGGTGCAGGAGTAGGTCAATCCACTTCAAATGAATTTGATCAAGTTTGGTTTGTGATAGCTTTTCATAGGGTTTCTAGGTCTTTGGTTGATTCAATAAGGTCTAAATGGATCATTTATCATGTATTAGGTGATCATCTTTGTAAATGTGCAAAATTATCAAAAGATATACAGAAATGCAAAATTGTAAAAGTTGACAAAATAAAAATTTAAGAAGGTGAAAGGTCCTAGGTCATATTTTTATGTGTTTTTAGTTTTGAGTCATTGGTTAAGGTATTTTTTTCATGTTTTTGGGGGTCCCTAAATGCAATTTGTTATATTTTGTCACATTGTAAAAAAGTTGTTATCTTGGGGAAAAGTTGCAAAAACTGCACCCTTGGGAAGTCTAATAGTATTTTGAATTCAAGAGGTTGTTTGAACCATTTGAGGAGGTTGGTTAGTATTTAAAAATGCTGGAGAACCTCAAGGAAAGGAGTTAGAAACTTTATTTTTGAAGAATCCTCAATAAAAACTCCATGTTTGACAATAATTTGTGTATGTTGCATTTAATTTTTGTAGTTGTAGAAGGTTGTACATGACCATACAAAAATATATTGTGCTATAATTTGTGGAATTCAATGTAGACATGTCTTAGATTTAATTTGAATTTGGTTTGGAGGTTGTTCATTGAATTTAAGGAGATAAATTGCTAAATTTTTGTAGTCGGGTTTGTAAGTGTAGATTTAAGGGTTTGAGGCTCCATTAATGGTGTAAGGCCCATTCCACCTTATTTCCTCCCTATTGCCAAGTGAAATGGGCTCATGAAAGTAGGATTAGAATTTTAGGGTAGGAAGTTTAGGCGTATGAAATATTTGGGAAAGTTTTGAGGACTGTTCTAAGGAAAATTGGTGAATTAAGACATGAAAGTGAAGGGATTATGAGGGAGTTTGATGAAATATTGTGAGCATAGGCTATGCAATGGTTTTGTGAGTTTTTGAAGACATATTTGAGAGTGTTGGAGGTGGCGGTAGAGTTTTGTGAGGTTAGGAACATCAAGTTCCAATAAACCCTACCCCAAATAAGTGAAAGGTGAGGGTTTTAGGTACAACGGCTAGATGAGGGTTTGGCTTTCCAAAAAATGTTAAATTGGGCCATTTTTCTCAGGTATGAAGGTCTGAGAGGTTATTAAAAATTGGTTACAAGAATTAGGGAACTTCCTTTGGAAAAAAGTGACATAATTGGTCTATTAGGACAACGTAGTTTAATGAATTTGAATGACATGTTCCAAGGTGACCCATGGAGATTTTTGGATATGTTTGAGTATGCTTCGAAGGGTATTTGAAAGCATCAAGGGTTTGATTTTTGTGAGGTTATTTGTGAGAAAATATGAGAAATTTGGGTCTGCAGACCTACTAGTGGAAAATAAGAGCTTGTGTGAAAGGAGTGTTTTGTTTGAGTTTGTGAATTTGGTTGTTGATTTGAAACCACTTGGATTGTGTTGGTTTATTTCAAATCCATAAAGCTCTGTATCAACCTTCCACCTTGGTAGTTCAGCTATCCATTGATATCATTGATCATCAAAGTCAAATCATCTCAATTGTTAATCTTGTCTTATGTTTAGGTAATTAAGGTGGTGGATCCAAGTAATAAATAGGAAACATTTGAAGGACACTCGACATAGTAATATTAACTCTTATTGATCAAGGAGTTTTCTTGTAAGGGTATAGTTTCAAAGATAAACCATGATTTGGATGCCAACTTTCTACTTGGGAAGATGGTAGCTAAGAGTTGAGTTTTTACCATAGTGTTCATGGAAATTGAGGAGATTGACTCCCTAAGTTATGGGTTGTATTCTAGCCATTTAATTGGCATTAGAAATTAACAAATTTAGGTCTCTCTAGGAATTATGTGTTTTCATTTGAGGAAGATGTTTCCCTATTTTACATAAAATTTGATCCAAATGAATGTCTTGCAGTGCATGAGGTGTGGGCATCATGATAATTGAGCCCTCCAAGTATTGAATTTATCCTTTGAGATGCAGTGTTGCAATCATAACATACTTGAAGGTTTTTAACAACTCTAATAGTTGTACCAGGGGCTATGTTTAACAAACCAAATGCAATTTCTAACTTTTCACTATGGCGGCAGCCAACCATGAGTCTTGTTGGCTTGAATCTATGGAAATCATTGGTTAAAATTGCCTTTCTACTGCACAAAAATTGGCATTAAAATATTTTTGCCATGAAGCCCTTCCTTTTTGTCCCATATCTCCCACACTTACACTATTTAAATCAATAACTTTCAAATTGTAGATACACCATTGCTTTTCAAATTGATACACATTAAATTTTATAGAAATATATAGAAACTTCTTTTCATTTACCTCGATTAAAATTAGGGATTTATATACCATTGATATAAAAAAGGAATTTATATTGTTAATAAATCTTAGGAACCATTAGAGTATGGCTCTTTGAATTGGGGCTTAAAATTTAAGCTATCTTTTAGTCTTTTGTTGGGTGGTTGTATACCAAATTGGTTTTAATATTTTACAAGGCAAGCATTTGATGGCACTTTATTTTACTTTTATAGGAAAATGTCTTTTTAGCTTCCAAATTCAAACCTTTCAATATTTGACATTTTGTATCTTCCTTGGGAGATTCTTTTTATGTTGCTTTGTTAGAGTTTCTATGCATAATTAACTTTCTTGTACCAATATTTGATCCTTCAAGATGGCTATAATCTTTTATTTATTCTAGCATGAGATTCCTCTGTGAAATTAGTAATATTACTTTGCAGAGTAGGAAGCAAATACTATCTCATAGCCAATAAATCAAGTTTAAATCTTGAATGTATAAATTATTTTCCTATAATCTGCAAAATCTTACACAAGGCTACATCACAGGGTTAAGGAATGAATTTTGTATTTAGCAGAATAAAATTCATCACAAATACAGAGATTCATGCATAATTGAATAATGAAATTGCATTCAACATAAGAAAACCATCATTCTCAAAATAAATTGAACACTCAAAAATTAACAAATTGACAAGTTTTATTGTATAAATTCTTTTATCAAAAACTACTCTACCCCTTCTTACAATGTGCATGAAACTTATTTATTATGTTTTCTAAAGAAACAACTTCTAGAAAACTTTTCATGACAACCCTCAAACCACAAATAGATTTATTTTCCTATTTTTAGCCTACTTACTCTCATGCTACTTTTCATATTTTTGTGAAGAACATTGTTATGACTTTTTCACTATTTTCTCCAACAAAAGTTACAATTCTTGTAAGTTTTATAAATAAAATATCTTCACACACTATAATTTATTTAATCTAAAAAAATACAATAAATTTAATAATGTGCAAAGACAAAAATTATTAGACCTCCCTAGGAAACCTTGACCAGTTTGATTCCTTAGGTCACTTGATGATGTGTCAAGACCTACTAATGAAGCCATATTCCTATCAAGTGTCTTATCCATTGGGCAATAGGATTGACGTAAATTGTATTCCATGAAGTCTAACTAATGACAAACCATGTAATAACCATACTTGATATCACATACCCTATTTTGGATGGCATTGGGTTTTGAATCCAAACTTATAATTGACCTTTGATTGTCCTAAAATAGGACAATTGGAAGTGTTATCACTATTTGCACAAATCAGGAAGAACACATATGAATAAGAAAAATGCATAAGTGTACAAGGAACAAGAAGACTAGGTGTGAGATTTTTTGTGATTAGAGAGTAGAGGAAATACATCCTAGTTGATTTGTTTGACTAGAACACATGCATGTGGAACAATGTAGACCCTCTAATCATGAAATTTTTTATAGGTCATTTACAAGAAAGATAGTTACAAAATGGTTGGGTTTTAGTGACTACTGGGAGTTATCCTTCTTGAGGGTGTTAGCAGTATTTCTACCAAATAGTTGTCACGCAAATAAGAGTGTTGACATAGAAAAACCTATAAAGCCAGGTTAGACATTGGGTGACATGCTTCAAAGGTCCTATGTGGCATGTAAATCACACAATATCTATAAGTGTTGTGTACCAACCCTAGATTATGTAAATAAGCTAAGTGCAGATCGCACTCTTCTACTACATGGCATCAATCTCCTGGTGTGATGCCACTTAGATTAGGTGTCAAATAATGTAATAGAGGATACAATGATGTATGTGCTTGGCAATATATAACATTGTGAGTAGACTGTAGCAATTTGGCTTGTAGATGTTTAAGACCCTGAAAAAGTTTTTAATGAAGACAACTTAAGGTTTTGCACAAACTTGGATAGCATGATGTAGGTTAAAGTTTGGGTTCTATGTAAAATATTTTGACATGGCACACTCAAGGAGACCTAATCACTCTTAAACACCATATGAGATTTTGTCAAAGGTCATGGAAAGGTTAACCATGAATCCTCACCTAGAATTAATTTGTACCATGTGCTAACTCAAGGAAAGCCAATCAAGCTTTGTGAAACTTCAAGGTAGCTAACTGAAGTGGAGTTAATCCAAGTTAGGCAATCAGATAGCACTAGTTTGAGGGAGCACTAAACTACTAAATATTATGTTGAATACTTCTTTAATATCTAGGAGATGACAAGGGTACCATTGTGAAGATGTGTTCTTGAGTCACCCTCCCTTGCACTTGGATCACATGTCCAACATTTCAACTATCATTGTTAGTTGTCTTTAAATTAAATAATCAATGATTGACTAATCTAGTTCATAATTAAGTCAAATCTTTTTTAGTTCTGTGGCATTGTGGGAAGTAATCAGAGATCAAACTGGTGTGCAACTAACAATCTTCTCTAGCATTTTTTATTATTTGTATGATTAGTATTTGGTGACTTTCTTGATGTTTTGGGCACACATCTTTAGATTTTATTGGCTTAGGAGCTTGTGCATAGGGTTCCCGGTTGGTAGCTTGAAGCTATTGAGTTGTTTTTTGGATTCATATGATGCATCATCATTTGGATCTCATTGCAGTTTAGAGGGAATTTTTTTCCATTTTTTAAGTATGACTTGCTACTTGAAGGCTCTTCAAAAGATGAAATTACTTCATATTTTACATAGTCAATTGAGGCTCTAGCTAATTCAAATTAGAAGATAGTTTAAAATCTACAGTGCTATGAAAGACAATAGCACGATGTTAACAATGTATAAGCTTGTTTTACCAAGATAATAAGCAAGATCTTGCTACAATAAAATAGTCTCAATCAACAAAAGGTAGTGCCATCATAAGATAGTGGACTTTCAACTTAAGCTTTGATTAAACATAAAAAAAATTATCTATTTCAAAGTGAGGATGATGGTATTGAGTATGAAAAAATATCCATAGAAGCATAATACGTAGTCAAAAGAAAAGTGATAGTCCATGAGAAAGCGAGCCCATAAAGTATTTAATATAAAAATCTTGGAAAAAGAAAAGGAGTAAGACAATTATGAGAAGGATATGACGTGCCCATTATAGAAGAGTCTATATAGGACATAAATGATAGTATAAAAATCATAAGGTAAAATAAGAGGCAATGAATACAAGAGGCACATGATTTATGACATAAATTCATGAGTGGTTGTAGGTATGGTGATCATAGTGAGACTTAAAGCATGACTTGAGATCACAGTAATGACAATCATGAAGACCAACAGACAATCATTTGTTTTTTATTGTTCAAATCACCTTGGCCAAGAAAGAATTTTAGATTATGATGGTCTATTCTTACCACCATGCATAATAGAATATGTTCTTTTTGAGTTTTTCACCTTTTTTCTTGCAAATGTTATAGCATGACTCATTTGCATTAGCACAACTCCAATCCTTCACTTGAAGCATTAGACTTTACCAAAAATGGTTGTGAGAAATTGGGAATACCAAGTATTAGCATGAGCTAATTACTTTCTTAAGATTCTTGAGCTTTGTCACTCCATAAGAAGGCTTCCTTCTCATCTTTATTTTATCAAGTATAATTTTCAGTGCTTTAGATTAAAAAAAATTGGCTTTAGGGCTGCTTTTGTGTTTTTGTTGGGTGAAAGCTCTTTTTTTTTTTTCCTATTATGGATTTATCGTACATTATTTTCTCTTCTAATCATTTTATACCATTTATTTCTTTCTTTTAGATATAGTTGTTGCAACTATTCTTTCAAGAAATAGAAACTTTGAAGGGAATGTTCATCCCTTGACTTGTGCAAATTACCTTGCCTCTCCCCCAATTGTGGTTGCCTATGCTCTTGTTGGCACTGTAAGTTTTTTCAATGAAAATTATTGTTTTACTACTCCATATTTAATATTATAGATCTAATATGGACTTAAATGTCATGATCTAGAGTTGGAATACATGTCATCTTTGATTTGTAGGTTGACATTGACTTTGAGATACAACCAAATTTAGCTACATAATGCATGTTAAGACTCAACATCAAGGTTTAGCTATAGAAAAAGAAAAATAAAATAATTGAAAAGAAAAATCTAGTGCATTTCATTCTTGTTGTTTGACCTCTATAAATTTCACATTTTTGCAGCTTAAAAACCTTTTTGTGCAGTTCCTGTAGGTTTGATTGTCATGAAGTGCGTTCTAATTTGTTTCTTAAGTTAAGAAAATATTTCATCATTTGTGTGTCCTCCTTGCATTTCACTCTTGCTACTAAATTGTCATATTTTATTGCTACTAAATTGTCATATTTTTATAGTGTTGTATAAAAAATTCATTGTCAAGAGGAAAGGTGCCTATTAAAGAAAGAAGTTCCATTTACTTTTTAAAATCATGAATATCATATGGGATCATTAGATCAAATATTTAAAGAAGGATCTGTAGTCATTTCTTTACTACATTTTGATTCTCTATCAAATTCGGAATTTGACAAAAAAAGCCCTATACATAGAGTAAAAGGAATGAAATTTACATATCTTTCTCCTACTAAACAAAACAATGATATTACAGTCAATTCATATATAGAAGAATTTTAGAGTGAGAATGAAGTATATGAGGATAATGCTCTTTTCCAAATGTCAATAACTTAATAGTAAAGACTACCACAAGAACACAATACTTACGGAAATGGAAAAATACATTCAAAATGAACAATCAAAGAGGCTTAGTTGAAGATGAAATCTCTTTTTCATTAATGATCCTTTCACTAGAGTGTACCTGGAGATTGCTCAAAAATAGAAACTCAAAATTCTCTCTTGCAACAATCTTGGAGATGAATTTAGATGCAGTGTGAAAACCAGAACATACTCAAAGGTTCTTAACAACTCTAATAGTTGTACCAAGGGCCATGTTTAACAAACCAAATGTAATTGCTAAATTTTTACTATGGTGGTAGATAAATGATTCTTTTTTCTTCTAACCACAACATTAAGTAAAAGTCTTGAATCTAGAAATACCCCGCTGCCTTCATTTGCCAAGCCAATTTCTCCAAATTTTTTTCTTGTTTAGCATTTAATTTTGTTGTTGTCAACATATGAAGTTTTTTGTCCTTTATGATTCTATGAGGATTCTAACTTGGTTCACATGATTTTTTTTTTGGACCAGGTGAACAAAGTCGAGGTTGTACAAAAAATGCAGGTGCCAACTACAGTTGAATGTCTTCTACATCCTTTCTTCTAGGTTCATTTTTTTAAAAATTCAGTACTATGTAGTTCTATAGTTTTCTTGTTTCTATTTTATGAGTACATGGTAAATGGAAGTCTCTGGGACATCCTACATGGTGAGAAAATGATGTTATGTAGAAACATGATAGATTTATGAAATATGAGTCCAATCAATATTTCTACCATCTGATAAAAATAGATTGGGGAGAATCTAACAAATATTTTTTTATTTTTTTGTAGGAACATTAAAGATTAAATTAGACTAGGATACTCATCTAAAGATAGCCTATGGTGCTACAAAAGGACTAGCATATCTTCATCATGGATATAAAGATATATAGCATGTAATACCCCTCCATTTTTCCTTCTGGTTGGACAGTGTTTCCTTGTGTTGTTATGTTGCTTTGATGTGTTTTTGGATATTCAGATACCTTATTATGTGTGTTTTATGTTTGTACCTTGACTTTGTGATGCAGGAGCATCCAGTGGTATAAGGGCAATCCTACATCACCCAAAAATATATTTACTTTCATTTAGAGTTTTGTATATGTTTTTTTTCATTTCTGGATACCCTTTTCGTACAAAAAGAATTCCTAGCTTTCAGAATTGCTTTTCTGCTTTTTCTACTCGACTGCTATTTTTAGTAGGTATGATTTTGAATGCGTGAGGAGACAAAAATTTAAGGGAAGCTTTAGAACAAAATAATAAACACTTTGGTGAAATAATCATGCGAAGATCATTCCCGGTTCAAAAGTTATTCAAGTTTCAGTTTCTACTTTTTGCCCTACAAAATCTTCGGAGCTAATTTTGAGGGATTTAAAGGCTCCAGATGGGCCCGAAAATTGGTGGAAAATGAAAGTGGTTAGCCTTTAGGCCCCACTTTTTGGCACTTCATTTTCACAAGACCTTTCCAAAAAGGTATTATCATTGAAGATCCGACGATTAGATCTTGAGTTAGGGCTTTCAGAAGTTTGTGCATAATTAGAATGTTGTTTTTGGCTCCAAACGGAGGAAATGGGGCTATTTATGGGGTAGTTTCTGATTTTTGGTGGGAGTTTTTGGGAAAAGAAGATCGCATGCTATGAATAAGGGAGTTGCTGTAATTTCTTTTTTGTAATTTGCATGTATTGCACAACTCGAGGATTGCAGATCCTCTGCATGTAAGAATTTCATACTTTGAAAATAATAAGATTTGTTAGTTTTTCTGTGTGATTTTCTGTGTCTCAGGTTGCACCCTCATCAAGTGGTACCAAAGCGGGTTTTCTTGAGTGTGTGTACAGATCGCCGATCATGAGGCAGTTCACACCAAGACTGTGGTTGTGGGTTCAAGATATTCAAGATGCCTCCAAGAGTGGCGCGTGGTAGGCGAGGTGGTGCCAGAAATGCTGGTGGAAGAGATCCATTAGCGACTGAGGGTTTCAAAGCCCTCCAGAGACAAATTAATGCATTACAAAGAGAGTTAAGAAGAGGGGTAAACCCGAAAAGGGGAGAAGAAAGTGAGGATGAAGAAGAGGAAGAAGAAGCTATTGATCAAGAACAAATGCGGCTGATAAGGGCCATTTCGAAGATCGAAAAAAGACCTAGAGTAGAAGTTCCCAATTTTTCTAGTAGTCTGAACCCGGAAGAGTTGATTGATTGGATCAACGAGCTGGAAGAGTATTTCGAGTATGAAGAAGTAGAGGAACTAGATCAGGTTAAGTTTGCAAAAACGAAGCTGAAGGGCCATGCCAGTATCTGGTGGAAAGAGGTCCAACTAGAAAGAAATAAGAGAGAAAAGGGAAAGATCACCAGATGGGATCACATGGTGGAGAAACTGAAGAAGCAGTTCATGCCAATGGACTATGAGTTAGATCTATTGAAGAAATTGCAAGGGTTCAAGCAAGGACGTAGATCTGTGAAAGAATACACAGAAGATTTTCATAAGATGATCATCAGAACAGGACATGCAGAGGCCAACAAGGAGAAGGTAGCCCGTTATCTTAATGGGTTACGACCGAGCATTCAAGAGGAGTTAAGCCTGGTCAGAATGGCCACCATTGAGGATGCTTACCAATTTTCGCTGAGAGTTGAAGAGAAGTTGAACAAAATATTTGACAGTAAGCAAAAAGGACGAGGAGGTCAAAGCGGAAGGGGTAGTGGAAGATCTTTTGGAAGCCGAAATGAGAATGAGAAGAAAACTGAAGATGTGGGTACCGGTCGAAGCCAGAGGAATGATAACTTCTACCGCCCATGTGATCAAAATGGCGGTGATCAAAGAGGTAGAGGATGAGGAAGATTTGGGCAAGGACCCAGAAGGGGTGGTTTCAGAGGAACTTGTTTCCGATGTGGTGAAGAAGGGCATCGAGCCTATGAATGTCCACAATACCAAGGAAGGATAGACAAAAGGCCAGAAGGTCGTGCAAGGGTTGCGCATGTAGATGAGGAGGCTCAATCTGAGCATTCAGATGATACTGAAAGGGGAGAAGCCTTGTGGTTAGAAGAGCCCTGGTGACTGAAGAGAAAGAGCCAGAACAGAGGAAGAATCTGTTTCACACAAGGCGCAAGTGTGAAGAAAAATGTTGTGATGTCATTATTGATGGTGGGAGCACTAATAATCTAGTGTTAGAAGAAATGGTTACAGAGTTGAAGCTGAAGAGGGAAAGGCATCCACATCCATATCGGATTGCCTGGTTGCAGAAAGACCGCAAAGTTCTAGTCAATGAGTAGTGCCTAGTGAAGTTCAAGATTGGAAGCTATCATGACGAGGTACTCTGTGATATCATCCCTATGGATGCATGTCACGTGTTGCTGGGGAGGCCATGGCAGTTTGACCAGTGAGTTGTACATGATGGCCATGCAAACACTTATTCCCTGATGAAGGATGGAGTCCGCCATAAGTTGAAACCCCTGAAGAAGGCCGAAGAAAAGGTATGTAGTAGTGCTAGAATTTGTTATGTTGATGGAAGGAAATTTTTAGAAGGCATGAAACATGAGCGTGTGTGTTATGCATTGATCCTAAAATGAATAAGGAGGGTAGTGAGATGGTTCCAGTGGAAGTTTCTGGGTTATTGAATGAGTTTTAGGATATTGTTTCTGATAATGTACCTGAGGGTTTACCACCAATGAGGAAGATCAGTCATCAGATTGACTTGATCCCAGGAGCCAGTTTGCCGAATAAGGCAGCTCATAGAATGATTCCTGTAGAAAATGAGTTGTTGAGAAAGGGTTTGATTCGAGAGAGTCTGATTCCATGTGCAGTACCTGCAGTACTAGCACCAAAGAAGGATGGGGAGTGGAGGATGTGTACAGAATCTTGGGCCATAAACAAGATAACAATCAAGTATAGATTTCCCCTACCAAGGATGGATGACTTGATGGACTATTTGAGCAGAGCTCAGTACTTCACAAAGATTGATCTGAAGAGTGGATATCACCAGATCCGGATTCGAGAGGGAGATGAATGGAAAACCGCCTTCAAGACCAAAGAGGGCCTATACGAGTGGTTAGTCATGCCTTTTGGGCTAACCAATGCACTGAGCACATTCATGCGGCTCATGAACGAGGTACTAAAAGAGTTCCTAGGAAGCTTTGTTATTATGTATTTAGATGATATTTTGATATTCAGTAAGTCACTGGATGAGCATATGATACATATTGGTAGAGTCTTTGAGAAGTTAAGAGAAGAGAAATTGCTGATTAATCTGAGGAAGTGTAGTTTTGTGAAGAAGGAGTTAGTGTACTTGGGGTTTGTTGTCTCGACAGAAGGTCTCAAGATGGACCCAGAGAAGGTGAAGGCTATTCTGGAATGGCCTACCCCAAGAACTGCTACTAAGGTGAGATCTTTCCATGGTTTGGCAAGTTTTAATAGAAAGTTTATTAGAAACTTTAGTAGTATTTGTGCACCCCTAACTGAAACAATGAGAGGGGATAGAAAAGAGTTCAAGTGGAGCACTAGAGCAGCAAGGAGTTTTGATCTATTGAAGCAGAAGGTGATAGAACAACCTGTTTTGGCTCTCCTGAATTTCAATAAGGTGTTTTAGGTGGATTGTGATGCTAGTGGTTGTGCCATTGGAGCAGTGTTAAGCAAGGAAGGTAAGCCCATTGCCTATTTCAGTGAAAAGTTAAATGATGCAAAGAGAAAGTACTCTGTATATGATCATGAATTTTATGCAATAGTTCAAGCATTAAAGAAATGGAGGCATTATTTTTTGCCGAAAGAATTTGTTATGTATATTGATCATCAAGCATTGTAGTACCTGAGTAGTCAAGGAAAATTAAATCAGAGGCATATGAAATGGGTAGAATTTTTGCAGAGTTATACATTTGTTTTAAAACATAGGAGTGGGAAGTCAAATAGGGTTGCAGATGCGTTAAGTAGGAGGAATACATTGTTGATAGAAATGCAGATTGAGGTGGTTGGGTTTAGTGAACTCAAGACATTGTATCCGAAAGATCCTGATTTTGCAAAGGCTTGGAAAGCTTGCAAGGAACCTGTTACAGTTGACAGGACAAAGTGGATGGATTTCATAATTCAAGAAGGCATGTTGTTTAAGGGAAGTCAACTGTGTATTCTGAGGAGTTCCATGAGGGAGAACCTAATAAAAGAGAAGCACAGTGGAGGAATGGTAGGACATTTTGGTCGAGATAAAACCATTTCCATTATCAGTGAGCATTATTATTGGCTTTAGTTGTCACAAGATGTGAAGAAGTTTGTGCAGAGTTGCAGGGTATGTCAAATGGCTAAAGGAGTGAGTCAGAATACCGGGTTGTATCAGCCCTTACCTGTACCGGAGAGGCCATAGGAGGATATAAGTATGGACTTTGTTCTTGGTTTTCCAAGGACACAGAGAGGGAATGATTCAATATTTGTGGTAGTTGATAGGTTTTCGAAGATGGCACATTTCATCCCATGCCAAAAGACCCATGATGCAGTCCACATTACTGACTTGTTCTTCAAAGAGGTGGTGAGGCTACATGGTTTTCCAAATAGTATAGTCTCAGATCGTGACACAAAATTTGTTGGATACTTTTGGAGGACCTTGTGGAAGAAGTTGAAAATAGAGTTGAAGTTTAGTTCTGCACACCATCCCCAGACTGATGGGCAAACTGAAGTTGTGAACAGGAGTTTGGGTAACCTACTGAGATGCTTGGTAGGAGATAAACCGAAGGGATAGGATTTGATCTTACCCCAGGAAGAATTCGCTTACAACAATTCTGTCAATAGAAGCACTGGTAGATCACCATTCCAGATTGTGTATGGAAGTAGTCTTGGGACTGCTCCAGAATTGAGGAAGATGGACCAAGAGAAGAAGACAAGTGCTGAAGCTGAAGACTTTGCAGAACACATTAACAAGATGAATATGCAGTATAAGGCTAAGCTAGATCAAAAGAGGAGGTATAAGGAGTTTCAGATTGGTGATGAAGTGATGGTCCACTTGAGGAAAGAAAGGTTTCCAGTAGGAACCTATAACAAACTGAAGATGAAGAAGTTCGGTCCCTGTAAAATTTTGAAGAGGCATGATTCAGGGAATGCATATGAGGTAGAGTTACCGGATGGATTCAACATTTCCCCTATGTTCAACATTGCAGATTTGACATAATATCATGAGAGTGGCACAGAGGAAGTACCAACAATGGAACAGTGTGGTGTTCCAGCACCTACTTCTGAAAAGGAGGAGATCGAAGAAATCTTGGATAGCCATGTGGGAAGGAGTACCAGAAATAGGCAGTATGAAGAATATTTGGTGAAGTAGAGAGGAAAACCTGTGGAAGATTCATCCTAGTTGTCTAAGGCAGAGGTTGACTGTTTGGGTTTTCCTCAACCATCTAAGAAGTGACGGGGTTACTTTTCAAATTACCCTGGGTGCCTGATGCAGGAGCATCCAGTGGTGTAAGGGCAATCCTACATCACCCAAAAATATATTTACTTTCATTTAGAGTTTTATATATGTTTTTTTTCATTTCTGGATACCCTTTTCGTCGAAGAAGAATTCCCATCTTTCAAAATTGCTTTTCTGCTTTTTCTACTCGACTGCTATTTTTAGCAGGTATGATTTTGAAGGCGTGAGGAGACAAAAATTTAAGGGAATCTTTAGGACAGAATAATAAACACTTTGGTGAAAGAATCAGGCGAAGATCATTCTCGGTTCAAAAGTTATTCAAGTTTCAGTTTATGCTTTTTGCCCTACAAAATCTTCGGAGCTAATTTTGAGGGACTTAAAGGCTCCGGATGGGCCCGAAAATTCGCAAAAAATGAAAGTGGTTAGCCTTTAGGCCCCACTTTTTGGCACTTCATTTTCGCAAAACCTTTCCGAATAGGTATTATCATTGAAGATCCGACAGTTAGATATTGAGTTAGGGCTTCCGGAAGTTTGTGCATAATTAGAATGTTGTTTTTGGCTCCAAACGGAGGAAATGGGGCTATTTATGGGGTAGTTTCTGATTTTTGGTGGGAGTTTTTGGGAAAAGAAGATCGCATGCTTCGAATAGGGGAGTTGCTGTAATTTTTTTTCTGTAATTTGCATGTATTGCACAACTCGAGGATTGGAGATCCTCTGCATGTAAGAATTTCATACTTTGAAAATAATAAGATTTGTTAGTTTTTCTGTGTGATTTTCTATGTCTCGGGTTGCACCCTCATCACTTTGGTACTCGGATGCTATTTGATCACTATCTATAAAGCGACGTGAATGTTATCTCTTGATGTGATGGTATTCTATTATGATGTTATTATGATGGAATGTGTTGAATTAACATTGTAAATATTCGAATTAATGATGTTTATGCTTTAGATTAAAGTAATATGTTAGATTTTCTAGTTAGTTATACTGTATTGATGAAGGGGACGACATCACATCACTCACTTGTGAGCTCCCTACAATTATGTGATTTCCTCTTCACAGTGTGCTTTAATTATGACATATTTATGTATGTGGATATACTCTTTGTTCGCAGGTTGATAGGTACAAGACATCAACTCCACCTAGTTTCACAGGTTTGAACATGTCCAATGCCCAACAGTATTCGATTGGGAGGTAGTAGCTAGGTTTTCCGTGCCAAGTCGTCACCCTAGTCATAGTGTGTCATCAGGTTTTAGTCGGGTTAAGTTGTTTTAATGTTGTTCATCTGACCTTGATTTCAGTTTAAAGTTGCAAGTTAGAAAATGGTAATTAATTGCTTTATGTATTTAAAGTTATTGATTAAATTTATCGGGTTATAATGTTAGAGATGTTGTTTAATTTATTAATTAATAAAATGATTTAATCTTGGATTAAGATTTATTTTATTGATTAATTAAATTAGATTGTGTTAAATTAAATTAAGTTATGCATTTTCAAATGTATGGGCATTTGGTGTGAAAAGGGAAAATTGAAATGGTTAAATGAGATATTTTTGAAAAAGGTTTTAAAATTTCATTTTAGAAAATTTTGAATTCAAAAATTCAAAAAAAAATAATTCAAAAAAAATAAAAGAAGATATTTTCTATTTATGTTTTTGAAAATTTATGAGGGTTGGTGCATGGATATTTTGAAAATTTTCTTTATTATTTGAATTTCCTTCATAAGTTTTTTCTCAACAAGTTTTGAAAATTGAAAATAGAGGAGAGGAGGAATTGTTGCTTTTTTGTGGGTTTTGGATTGAAGCTCTGAAAATATGTGGAGCTGAAGTTGGAAGCTGAGCATCGTCTGGATCTCCTCACAAAATCAAGGAAATCAGGTTCATGTCTTAAAAATGGGTTGCTTTTGGAAATCATGTTGAAAAATGCAAAAAAAACCTAATCTATGTTGAAAACTTCATGTGGATTTTGTTGGAAAATCACAAACCTTTGTTCTTCTTTATTTGGGTTTTCTCAAGAAAATAAAAATGGTGTTCTTGGCTATAGTTGGTTGTTTACAACTTGGGTTTCTCAATTTATTTGCAATTTCAGTTGTGAAAATAGATATATAAATATATAAATATATATATTATATATCTATATATATATATATATTATATATCTATATTTATATATATATTTCCTTGTTTTAAAAAAAAAATGTTTGCTATTAAAATTTTTTTGTTAAAAAGCCCACCTGAGAGGGCACGGATTCCAAAATCTGCTAGAAATTTGGTTAAAAAAAAAGGTATCAAAAAAAATTTTAATCAAAATTTTTGGGAGGGTTGGGGGCTCACCCCCACCATGCCCCCCATGGGAGGCGTTGTGGGGGGAGTCATGCCCAACATGCTCCCCACACCCCGCAGCCATAGCCACCCGCAAAGCATCGGATGGTTGTGCCTAAGCACAACCATCACCCCAAGGGGCGTTGACTGTGCTTAGCCACAACCGTCCCAAGCTTTAGGGTCAACTGTGCAAGCCACAAGCGCCCCACAAAAAATGCCATCCATTGCAAAAGATCCATGACCATAAAACCTGCGGCAATTAAATCTGCAGCCAGCCCTAAATTAAAACATGCGGCCCAAGACATGCATGCGGCCCGAGGCGCGATTGGGTGTTGGTCAAATAAAATAAATAAATAATATTTGAAGTATTAATTATTATTTTAATTTTATAATATATAATATTATTATTATCATATTATAATATTAAAAAATATATATATTAATAATTGTTTTATTACTATATTAAATAGACAATGTTATTATTTTATAATAATATTAATGTTTAATATTATGTGGAATAATATTATATATATAATTAGTTATCTTAATTAAATGGATATACTTGTATATTTTATATCTGTTTTTTTTTAGGTATGTTTTAAGTCATATTGGGAAAGTTGAAAGCATGTTGAGGTAATCTAATCGTTGTTTTATTTTAAAATGTATTTTATAGGGGAAATCAGTTTTTATATTAAACAATGCGTTTTCAACAAGTTTATTGTTTTAATGGTTACAATTAAATGAGGAGACAATAATTATTTTACATCATTGAATTGGTTTAATATGATTATCTAGTTAATTTATCACTAATTAAATGCTAGTAGGGAAATTAAGTTATTTAGTATTAATTTCTCCCTTATTTGAAAGGATGTATTTAATTCAATTTAATTAATGCAATAAATTACCAAAGGTTAATGAGGAAATGGATATAGTAAATCCAAAGTAGATTTAATTCTCATCTTGATTTTGAAATGTTCCTGTTATCGTTTGGGAAATTTGGGTCATAGAATTGGACAAGTCTTCCAGATGGGGTTTTAGTATGAGGGTTGTCATGTCAGGTAGTCAACCCATTTGGAATTCCTTGGGTAGTGCATGTTACATTATCAGTTAATTGCCTGGTTTCCATGAACGGGGATGTTTTGTGCCTCTTGTGGAAGGAGGGTATTATGTGATTTGTGACTCCTTGTAAGGAGTGGCTTTGTTATGGTTGTACCTCTAGTGTTGGAATGAGTTTCTTTTAGGTTTCCTCCTAGAATTGGAGTGGTTGTAATATCTGTTTTGTGTGCACTTGGGTTCCCTTGGTAATTGGTTCAACTATGTGTTGTCAAGTAGAAGAGTGACTTCCGTTAGGCGTCAGATCCCAAAGAGGTAAACTGGAAACCTTTAAAGGTGGTTAATCGAGTGATAACTAAAACAATACTTAGAAGATTAGGACTAACTTCTCACTAATCAAGATAATTTTGCCTCACTCATAGACACAAGGGCTCATTTAGACTTGGGATGAGTGGGAAGGCCTAGAATGGCAAGGTCATCTATCCTGTTTGTATGTAAGGTTTTTGATCCCGCATTAGTAAGTATAAGGCCTGGGGATCGGTTGAGGCCACTAGGTTATCCGGAGGCTATGAAGATTTGCATTGGGTAACTCATGATGAGTTGTGTGATGACACTCTATCTAGGACAAAAGTTGGTACTTGTTAATTATGTGTATGGTTCTCTTAACATACTTAACCTATTTTATATCTAGAAGCAATGTGATCATGTTAGAGTTGTACTTGTGTTGTACATGTGTTTGGTCGTGTCAGTTTGGTTCAGTTTTGTGTTAGCCAGTGTCTAGAGGTAGATGGTCTTGGCTAGGATTCCTTGTTACTATCTCCTAGCATGAGGGGTGGACCTTTGGTTTCCACTTAGTTGGGTGGCATGCACCTAAATCCGTTGGGTTCTTTCTTCATGTTTGTATGGACGAGACTTCTAGTTGGAGAGCTCGTGGGATTCGGTTCTAATTCTTTCTTTTTATCATTTCAGTGTCTTGTGATTGATTACGCCTCATTTTTTATCGAGTTGGAAGTTGTAATTGTAACCTTATTTATTTGACTTGCCTCATTCGGGGAGTGAGAGATGTAATCTTATTGTTTAATTGTGAATAATGAAATTGAAAGTTAGCTCTTATGCTTTAATGTATTTATCTTATTTGGAATGTAGGTGTTTAACTTCATAAGTAAATAAATGTTATGGTTTAGATACATGTTTTTTGTTGAGGTTCTATATAACCTCTATCTCATAACCTAAGAGGTTGTTGGAATTGGGTAGTGAACTTGCATGTTAATTGTACTTAAACAAAAAAAAATATAGTCCGTCTAAGTAGTTAATTGCAACTTCCTCTAGGGTTGCGTGGTGGGGCGTTACATAGCATTCTTTTAGATGATAACTTTGAAGCACATTTGTTAGAATTTGGCATTGCCAAGTGCATTTCCTTGGCCAAAACTCACACCCCCACCTATGTTATGGGTACTATTGGTTATATTGACCTTGAATATGCACGAACCTTAAGGCTTAATTAGAAATATGATGTTTACAACTATGGTATCATTCTTCTGGAGTTCCTGATAGGCAAGAAAGTTGTGGACAATGACTCAAATTTACTTTCGTTGGTAGGATTTGTGATTGGTGATAAAGAAACCAACAAGATATGAAGATGAAGAGGTAAATGATCAATTTTTTGAAGGGATAGTTCAATGGTAAGAGAAACAATTAAGTAACAATTAACATAGTCATAAGATGATAGAAATCAGAATGAGGGTAGCCTACAAATGATTGGAGATTTATCACAATTATAGAATGAAAGTTCCTTTGCAAAGATGTATCATGTACTTATGCATTACAAGGGTAAGGGACTGTAGGTTATGATATAAAAGAATAGCCATGTTCCTATTATTTTTTAAGCTATTGAACATCATAAAGGCAGGATTTTGGAGCAGATTTCAGCTAGTTCTTTTCTCTCTCAACAATTTATTGTAATCTTTTCAAGTTCTTTCATGTTGGGACAAAAAACTATAACTCCATTTTCAAGCTTACACAACTGAATGCAATATCTTTTTTATTAATAAAATAAGTTATTTTTACCTTCTTATTGTTGTTTTATTGTGCAAATATTTTAGATAGTAGATAAGAAATCTTTTTTATTAATGAAAAATAGTAAATAAAAATGACTAAATTAATGAATAAATGACTAAATTAATGACTAAAGTAATGACTAAATATATGACTAAAGTACTTACTAAATATATGACTAAATATATGACTAAATTAATGACTAAATATATGACTAAATAAATGACTACCATGACTAAATAAATGATTAAATCAATGACTAAATCAATGACCAAATCAATGACTAAAAATCAATGACTAAATAAATGACTAAAATAGTTTAGTCATAAATTTGGTCATTCTATAAATTACCAACAATAAACTACTAATAGACACGTGACTAAAATTAGTTATTTATATGCAATTTTTAGTAGTTTATTTAGTCATATATTGTTGTTTTTGTACTAGTGAACTAAAGAGTTTTTTTGTAGGTGAAGAATTGGTATCAACTTGTATAGGTTCAAGTTTTGATTTTGGAATGAAAGTATTGGAAATATTGATCATATAATTCATAGTTTCATTCATCTGCTTCAACCATGTATATTTTGTTATTATACTCATATTTCATTGTATGGTAGAGAGTGGATGGGAATCCTTTCATAGCGTGGATCCATGGTCTCCCTAGGAGAAGATGGCATGGAAGGGCTCCTAGCATGATATGGATAGGGGTAGGCAACACTACAGGTCCGACCTCAATAGGTAATGTGATCATCCCTAGTGGTTGCCTATTAACATTATCAAAGCCACAAATATGAACATTATTGAGATGAATGAGCCTTTTGTCCATGCCAATTTTATCTAGGAGAATAATGCTACAAACATTGATTTTAGATCCATTGTTTATGAGAGTGTACCTATTTTCAATTTCATTGATGATCACCTTTATCATCAAGGCTGCATTATTGTTCTAAGTCTCAACTGAGGGAAATTCATGCTTAGAGAATGTGATTTCTGACTGTGTGACTTGTGTAGGATGAAAGGAGGATTTTTAATTTTTCAATTTCATAGAAGCTTGGATCTCCTCTTTCTTTATTTGCAATATTTCTTGAAATAGGCACTTGTATGTAGGTGATAGTTGAATAAGTTGCCATATGGATATATTAACAGGTGTCTTCTTAAGATCTTCAACTATATTATGAAAATGTGACCTAGGAGCACTACGAAAAACATGTTGAGGTAATGGTGATGTTGTGGGAGTGATTTGTGGTCCCCTACATGTTTGAGAAACTATGTTATATCTTGGTTTCTGCAAAACATTATTAGATTGCATTCTAGATTTTAAGAAATATCTTATTTTTTTGTGTGATTCATTAATGGGAGGTGACTTAGGAAGCTCACTAATTAAAGGACATCCAATTTTTATCGTCATCAACTCAAGAAAATTGTATTTATTTGCATGATATCTTAATGAAGAGGAGTCTAATGTCACTTCACCTAAGGAAGCCTCATTACATGTGTCAATGTTCAAATTTTCTCACACCATGATACCCTCCCTAGGAGGATATTTTTTAGGAGAAATACAAACCAAATGTTTTTAACATTCAAAGGTTGGTTCTTCTAAAATGACTTCATTGCAAGTAGGGGAATGATCAATGATTGAATTGTCTTGCTCAGTAAGGGCTTCCCTAGGTGAAGGGGGACAACTAGGATTCTCATAATCTTCATTTATTGTGTTTTCTAATATCAAAGTATCTTATTCATGACTAGGAGAGATGTTAGGAGAAGAACAAATGTTATTGTCATGATTACCTATGGCTGTGTTGTCTTATTCATCAATGTATTTTCCACTAAGAGAATTACGAGGAGAGAAACAATTAGGATTCTCAAAACTATCATTGATTGGCTCTTCCAACACCAAAGTATCCTCTTCAATAATAGGAGAGATATTAGGAGAAGAAAAAATATGATCATTAGGAATGTCCAAGGTTGTATTATTTTTCACTAAAACACTCACATAGAGAGGGGATTGTTTCTTAGCATTCCTAGATATGTAAGAAACTAACATTGTTTGAACAAAAATGAAAAGAACTTGTAACCATCTCATGCAATGTTTCAAAAATGTAAACAATGTATATCCAAAGATGCAAAAAACTTTTATCCAATGTATTCAAAACTTTAAGAATGTAAACAATGTATATCCCAAAATGAAAAACACTCTTACCAAACTTATGCAAAGTTTTATGAATGTAAACATTGTATATGCAAAAGTGAAATGTGATTTTATACCTATGATGCAAAGCTTGAGAAATGTCAACATTTTCAGATCTAATGATGCTTGTAATTGAAATGATTTAAAAAATGAGTACCCTAAATTGATTTTTTTGACCTAGATGCATAAAAAAAGTATTCTCAAAACTTTCTAGAATTATAGGGGTATGTGAAGGATCATCATGGAAAAAATAGGCCCTTAAGTGGCAGTAAAATTCAGAAAATCAGAGTTAGGAAACTTGACATAAAAAAATGAATAAGTTATCTATATTATTTAAAAAATATGTAAGAATAGAATCTGTAGCAAATTGAATGTAGTTTCTAAACTACTAGGTTTATTTAAAAAGAATAAAAATGTATTTGGTGAAAATTCAAAATTTCAATGCAGTAGCACTTAAATTTCAGGGAAAAAATAAGAAGTAGGTGTTTGTTTGACCACCCTAACCACAATAAAGTGATAATATTTTTTTATAAGATTTTAGATATAAGTAGGGGACTCATGTCCCAATATGATGCATATTTGTTTGTAATTTTTTTCCAAGTAAATAAATAATTATGATTTTTTTATTACAAATTTTAAAAAATATAAAAACTCGTATGCCTAACCACCTTAACTTGGTCAAAAATTCATGATTTTTTTTTTTTTTAATCCTATAGTATGTGAAGCATATAATGTGATGCATGTTTCAAATTTAAAAAATGTGATACCATTTGAAAGTTATAGATGTTTTTCAATCAACCTATCAATTAGGACTTTAGTTGTAATTCAAATAGAAAATGAATAATAATTATTTATTAAATTCAAAGTAAAGCATAATTTATATTGGTGGAAAGCTAAGAACCTCCTTTAAAAACCCTTTTCATTTCATCAATTTTGGGTAAAAGGAAAGTCATCAGCCACATGGGTCATCATATCACTTAGATATAGCCACTTTTTGGCCCATAATGATTCAGCACATACCCATTATAGTATATGTTACCAAGAGGCTTAGGAAGCACAAAAGTGAGGTTTCTAATGCTATAACAAGTAGTTTAAAATATAGAATGGGATTGATTCACCCAAGGTGGCGAAAGAGCCCCAGTTAGGGTTTTTTTTTTTTTTAAATTAGAAAAAATCATTTTTTTAATGCTTTTTATGTTGTATGACTGAAAGACTAAATGAAAATAAATAATTTGAATGATTTTCAATGAAATTAAATGCAAAAATGCAAGCTATGTGAGCTTTCACTAATACAAAAACTTGAAAAACTAGAATGTCAATTAACTAATGCAAATTTTAGTGCAAGCTAATTCTAGGATGATGATGGTCTCCAAATCAGAAAAGAAGGTATTCTAAATGTAGGTTCACAAAAATATAGAATAGAAAATTGTCACCACTAAAGGTTTTATGACCTAGGGCAACAAGTCTTTTATAGTCCACATTCAAGAACAAATCCTTGAGATTTCAATGTAAAGGAGATTGGAATATGGAAAAAGGAATGTTCTAAGGGATTGAATAATGTCAAATGAGGGGTTCACCACCAAGTTTAGACTTGGAGAGACAATTCAATCAAGGATGAAATGAGAAACCCTAGTTTGATGCAATGCTTTAATGAATGACCTAGAAATGACCATGAAACAAAATAGAAAGCTACAAAACTGAAAGTGTGGACTTGGAATCTGGAGAGAGATAGAATGGAGCTCTGAAATCCTGAAATTGCTACTTTTTAGGCCTAGTGGGACTCATTTGCCATTATATGCGAATCATTCCAAATTCTAGAAAACTGTATCGGAACAAGTTTTGGCCAAATGGGTATCCAAATATGCAAATATCTTCAAAAACACCTATAGTGGGACTCATTCGCCACTCTTGGTGAATGATTCTAGTTTGGATTTTATGGAAATTGAAGTTTGGATGTTGTCTTCTTTGCCTGCTCTTTCTTTTTGTGTCATCAAAAAGTGTACCCTTTGACACTTTTCACTCATTTGGACCCTTTCCTATGGATTTTGGACCTTTTTCAACCTCTTTTTATCTCTTTGCAAGCCTTGTGCCAAAGTGTAGTAAGTTGTTGTAAAACATTCTCATATTTTCCTAGGCTTGTCATCACTAAATTAACCCTTTCTTATGGCATAATGACCCCTTAATGCACTTATATGTCCTATCTTAGGTGTGTTTTGGAAGATAATCCTGACAAGCATCATTAATCACCTCTTAATCCTCGACAACCAATCACAAATGCCCAGGTGGACTAGGTCACCACCTTAGGATACCTAGTCCCATGTGGCATAAATATCAAAATTAATTCAAATTTCTTTCGGGATTTTGTCTCCTAAACCCTAAGGTCGGCCTGTGTGGTGTTATTTTCAAGGAATTAGGGCATAACATGTATAAATAAGGTTTTTCTCCTCATTTTAACCCTAACTAGTTCATTGTTCACCCATCACTCATTCTTCACTCTTGATCCACCACTCTTCTCAAGCAAGCTAGGGTTTGAGTATTCTAACTCACCAAGACATCTCTCTCAAGAAGCATCCAAAGGACTAAATCCTACATTGTTGCAACTCAAGATCAACCATCAAGGCAAGGTAAACTCCAATATCTCATGCTTCTTTATATTATTTCATCATTTTGGTTTGATTACTCAAAATGGGTTAGACCAAGGAAAACCCCCATGTCCTAACAATCAACAAGTTTTCTCTCTTAGTGTGATTTGTAGGTCTTTTATGCAAATTTTTCAAAGTACCAAGGTGGAAGAATCTCAATCAACTTTTCAAGGCTCTTCAAGGTTGGAAATGCCCTAGTTGAGGCTTGGAGAACACCTATATACTAGATTTTGCAGTTTCATATCCGAAAACTTGGAGGATGCTCAGAAAGTGTAGACCGAGAGCTTTAGATTCCACTTTCTGACCTTCAAAAATTCATAAGAGGACTAAGTCACCAAAAATTGTGACCTAGTCCCACTGAACCTATTTTTCAGATATTTATGTGTTTCTAGATATCCTTTTGGCAGAAATGGGCTTCGGTGCAATTTTCAAAAAAAGGACTAGGTCACCCAAAATGGCATAAGTGTCCCAATCAACTTTTGCATCAGATTTTCCAAGATTCTAGACCTTAATTCCATCCCTTTTCAACCTCCAGGTGCACACATTATGTTTCCTTCATTTCTGTTTAGTTTAATGTACATTTCTAGGTCATTCAATTTAATGTTTGTATATCATTGTGTGTTTTCAAGCATACTTGTATTTCATAGGTTTTACATTAATATTTAGTTTCTATTTTTCCATTTCCAGCACTTATACACATAACAAACCTATTCCAAACCCCCAAATTTTTTGAATGAACTCACCAAGAACACCTTAATGCGAAAGAGAGTCATTTCTCAACCAAGCTTCTAGGTGAAAAACCCTAGGAGCATATTGGGGAATCCTCTTTCCCTAAATGCATTTCTTTTGGTGATTCATTTTGGTGAACTCGGTGTTCCTACCCCCTTCTTATCTGACTTGGAGTCCATCATTGTCGTAGAATTAGCTTGTATTGCATCTTGCATTAGTTAAGTTGCATTCTAGGGTTTCTAATTTTAGCATTAGTGAAAAGTGCATATAGGTTATATTTTTGCATCTTAGGACATTACACATCTCTAAAATTTTATATTTTCATGTTAGGTCTGCATCACCCAATATAGAAACTACCTGAATGCATCAAAATATTTTATAGAATCTCAAAAAAAACACCAGGAGGACTAAGTCACCACCCTGGGCGACCTAGTCCCTTTAGGCCTCTAAAACTGCCCTTTACAGAGCTGAAAACCTTGTTTTTATGCTTATGTTTTGTGCCATTACTTGCTTGTATCAATTGGTTGTGTTTCTATAACATGCATTTCATTGTATTTAGCTTAAATTATCTCATTTTATGCATTGTTTAAATTCACTTTTGCATTTACAATATTTCATTTTCAGATCATTATATAGTGTCATCAACAAATTACCATCTTTGAAATCTAAAAATTGCATTGCATTCTATGTCTTTACATTTCATCTTAATTTTACATAGATTTTATTACATTTTAAATAGAATTCATGGTACTTGTGGATAGCATTAGACTTTTATAATCTTCATTTTCTGCATTAGTTCTATATTAACGTGAATTTTCACCCCTAGTGCAAATCCCTTTTTTCCATTTAACACCTTAGAGAATTAAAAATGGAGATTCTATTCCACTTAAGCCCACTACTTGCATTCCACTTGGCACCTATTTTGTGTGTCGGTGGGGGCGTTTCTGTCAGGGATGACCGTGCGGTGCACAGATGTCTGTGTGATGTGCTTACGTCCTTGGCTGAGATTGCAAAGGCATTACACTTTCTATTGGAAGTCGAAGAGTAACACCCCTCTTTGGATGGCCGACCTGAATATGGCCATTGTTCACCCTTCTCTTCATAATCTTCATCCATTTGGGGGTTCAATGAAAACTTTTGTAGGTCTTTCTAAACCGTTGAGCACTCTTTGAGCATTTACTTCCAAGATTTGTAGTAGTATCCTTCACTCCATTACAAAAAATCAACACTCTTTCACTCCAATAGGGTGATTATAGGACATACACCATGGAAATAGAGGCTTGATTCCCTCTTGTTCACTCCTCCACAAGCCTTGAGTGCTTTGGACGAAGGTGGTAAATCTCCTCCCTTCTCTCCTTTTACTTTTGACTAGGTAAGCACTTATTGTTTTGTGGTGTTTCTTGCATATGTAGCTTGTAGTTCTTCCTTTATCATTTATTTATATCATTCCATACTTGGTTGTCTATGGAGGTGGAAACACCAAGATGGGGGTTTGATTGAGGCAGGCCCCTATATAGCCCGAACAATTTCCCGCTTCCTTGTGTGGAGGTGAAGAGTGCATGGAGAAAGCTGGTGAGGAGAGAATTCTACGAGATTGTCTTCATCACCTTAGCTATAATACATTTCCTTTATCATATTCACATTTTCTTTTTTTTCCTCTTAATCTCATTCTACTACTTTAAGCATTCCTAGACTAGGCTAGTGGTCTTCCTTTGTGGGTAAGAATCTTGTCTCCTTGGTTCTTTGGCCGTACGGACACCAACGTGCCTATGAGATGCCAGCGCACCATGCTGTCATCCTAGAACTGCGCTTTCATCCTCAGACAAAGAGCTTCCTGAGACACAAATCCAACTCTAAAGGTCAGCACACCTAGTCCCCTTCCTACATTTAGATTGTAGAGAGATCTAAGGGTTCATAATCCTCATCATTCTCATCCATGTCTTCCTAACTTCCCTTTAAACTAAGGTGGGTTAGGGCAGCCTTTCCACTCTTTTCCTTTTGTGACCTGGGGCCTCGTAGTGGGTGGTCCCCCTCTCTCACATTTTTGGTGAACCCGACATGAACCAACATTTATCCCTTTGTTAGTGTTTCAAACTTTTTATGTTATATCCCTTGGTCATCATACCCTTATGAGTCATGAAATTTTATGAGCTTCATGACCTAGTCCATGACCTCTAGACATATTGTTAGAAGAATTCTATGAAACCTTCCAATGGAAAAGATGAAGATCTCCTCTAGCTTCACTACTAGCCTTTTCCTTGATCATGTGGTTGGGTTGTCCGCATAGGAGGAAGTATCGTGAGGTGAACTTAGGTTTCTTGACGAAACCAATCATATCCCTAATCCTCTTACATCACTAACCTCTTCATCCCTAGACGAGCGTGAGGTTATCTATATCCCTTCCAAGTACATCATTAATCTTGGCAAGGGGTAAGGTGCACTAGAAAATCACTTGGAAGGAAACCCAAACTTGGCTAGGGCTGCTAAGGTGATCGGTGAAATAAGATACATGGTGGAAAAGGACTAGACATGCATAGAACTCTTAGATAGTCTCGTCGGTCTAGCCAAAGCATGTGCCCCCTTGAGTCTTGGTTGCACGATATGAGGTGGTTTCTTCGAGAAAAATGAGAGGCAGCTAGAGATGTTGATGCCTCCTACATCCGTGTACATGGCTGACATGGTCCCCTTAATAAATGTACCCTCTACTTCTGAAAGCTTAGAAACCATCAAAGTAAACAAAAACCCTTTGAGTTTCAACTTCACCCCTTCTTTCACCTCCGGTGGTTGAGGATTTGGTGGGACGATGGGCAAAGGATTTAGCGGCAGAAACTTTGGAAGTGGATGTGGCATTGGAAGAGGCGGTGCTGGTGGAAGTCATGGTGGTGGCTTCGACTCTGGTGGTAGCTCTATCAAAGGTCACACTGGTGGTGGAAACATTGGTAGCAGGTCTTGTAGTGGTCATGATGGTGGCACCACCAGAGGCCACACCGGTGGCGGTGGCATTGGTGGTGGTTTTGGTGGTGGCTCTGGTAGTGGTTTTGGTGGTCCTCTATCTTCTAATGACCCTATCCTAAATACTCTATTTCAAAATATGGGGAAGATGCAGAATCAACTGGTAAACCTATCCCAAGCCTCATCTCAACCTATGTTTCAACCTTTCTCTTAGCACATCCCATTGTCAATGTCAATTATAAACACTCCATTCCTGTTGGGGATGGGGACTCCTAAATTTGAGAAATAGGGTGGTAAAGGGGACCCACAAACACACGTGTCAGCCTTCAATTCCCTATGCACAGATTTCCTCCATCATGATGTATTGATAGCTAATTTTCTTCCCTGATCCCTCAAAGATACAACACTAGATTGGTACTGTTCTTTGCCCAATAATTCCATCTTCACATTCGATCAGCTTACGAACCAGTTCTTGTGACAGTTCCAAGCCAATATCAGACTAAAGATAAACTTCTTAGACCTTGTTCAATGCAAACAAGGGGAGAATGAAAAGGTTACATAATTTACAGTACGATATCAAGCGCTCTTCTCACATATCTCGTATCCGTTACTCGACTCAGATGTGCAAAAGGTCTTCATAGGGAATTTACAGAGACATTGGCAAGAGAAGTTCAACCCTCATGAAGTATCCCTCTTTCACACATATATGCGTGCCTCTATGAGAATACAAAAAGATGGTGGTTCAGTTCAGGGGTTCCTCCTCACACTCTCATTCTGAGGGAAGATCTATCATGTCGATCTCGAGAATTGGAAAATTTGTCACGAATGTACTAGCCATTGTGGACAACAATGGCCTCAGATGCGACTGAAAGTTTACGAAGCTATCAGAATCTTATTCTTCCATCTTGTAGAAGTTGGTGAAGGATAAGATCCTTACCTTGCCTACTCCTAAACATTTAGAGAACCATACCCTAGCTGGTATGAAGAGAAAATGTATTGTAAATACAATCAAGTTAATGGACATGATATAAAACACTACATGCGCCTGCATCATGAGATACAGGACCGCATCGAGGATGGTACTATCCATCTTGATGAGAGTAAACACAATACAAAAAAATTAGTGGCGAAAGCTAACAATGATTTGTAGATATACACGGATCTGTTTATGTCACATTCTTCCAACATGATTATTAATCCCACTAATTGTACTTCTCACCCAGAGGCATACGTTAACATAGTTAATATTACTCCCTCTCCTTGTCTTGCAAATGGCTCACTAGATGTTACATTTACCTCACAAGACGTTCCATTAAATAGAAAACCTTCTCTGTTACACATTCCCACTAGCCTCAATGGCAACAGTATGACAGGGGTCCTAGTCAACCCCGTGAGTAGAGTGAATGTTTTAACAAAAGAAATGTTACTCTTGAATTCCCTGCAAAGGGAAAAATATGAAAAAACCAAATCCTTCATCCGTACACATGATGGAATTTCTCTTAAACCTTATGGATCAATAACATTGTCCATCCTAGTTGGACCTAGGACTGTAGACATAGTCTTAGATGTCATTCCCGATTCAGAGCTATTTAGAGTGAAGCTAGGCATACCTTGGCTAACTTCCTTAAATGGGATCTCCTTCACGGTTCATAAGTGTCTTAAGTTTTCCCATTAATGTGTTATGCATGTGGTGCATGAAACTATATATCAACCTATGGTATCCTGTGGAGGATATTTGTTAGATCACTTTTGGCCCACTCTGGTCAGCTCACTCCCGCAAAGAACAAACCTACTTTACAAGAACTATGTGAAGTACAAGACTGGAGGCAAGGGATAGCCAAAGTTGACTCTTCCTATAACCAAGCCGCCAGCTACCTCCACCTCCCAAAAGGGAAAGGAGAATCTCACTCCCTCACAAGTTGACTCATTTGCTCCTCTCTCTTGGGAAGAGTACTAGATGAACAAGCCTGGACTCTATCCATTGAGTCTGATGATGCCTCCTTGGTGAAATCCCAAGATCATGATATCAAATCTCCCTAATGGGTCTCTAGGACCCTGTTATTATTTATATGGCAGAAAAAAAGGCTCACGGAGAGAGTTCACCCCTTGACCTATTCATGTTTCCCTAAACAGAAAAAGGGCCACCCCTAAGGTGGTAGAGGTAACTCCTCCCATCGTTTCTAAACCCATTTATTATGCTCTCATTCAAGAGACTGCCCTTCCATTGGAGATAGACATGGAATAAACTCCTATGGCTAAACAAAATAATTCCATCCCTTCACAGATCCCATCTTCCAGTTCAAACAGTCGTAGAAAATTCCTTGCGCGTGAGCATAAGCACCAACAAACGGCTCTCCTGGTTGAGCAATCCTCCTTACAGAAGAAGGAGGAGGAGAATACTGTATCTCCTACTGTGTCTTCCTCTCTCCCCCCTTCCATCTTTGTTCGACCTTGTTCCTAATTTCTTCTGGCTCCCGTTGTGAGCACACCTGCACTTGGAAAGGTGCAAGTGTTCATTGCTCCTTCTATAGAGCTTCCCTTGTTAACTTCCATTCTGAATGTCTTTCCTTTCCCAAAACCTATGGATATGGTGAAAACTTTAGTCATATCCATTGTGGTTCTTCCCTCTTCTCCCTCAATCCTTTCTTTGTCTATGGGGAGTTCACCTCCTTTGATGAAGAAGGTAAAGTGTGGTCCCTCTAGTGATGGAGGATGAAATAAGATCCCACCTTCCTCAGAAGGTGGCCCCACACTGACTTGTTTTTTCCTAGTGACAAAACCAACTCCAGCCTCCCCCAGTTCATCATTGCTCCCAAGTTCCTTGGTGAGCTTAATAGTGAACCCCAGGTGCAGACTCCTTTGTGTACCGAGGAAAAACATGGCACTCCTGTCAAGTGCATGTTTAACTCGCTGGATGAAGTTTCGGCCCTGTCAATGATATTTTCAAGGTCGTTGACCCTAGACCCACAAGAGATGAGTGATAGAGACCATATAGGTCCCTCTACCTTAGCCCTTTTTTGAGAGAGGATCAAAAGCTCCTCCCCTTAACATTACACCATTACAGGATCGTCTTCCTTCCTACGATGATCTAGAGTGGGAGGCTAACGACCTCTTGGTTGACCAATGTTAAGGGGAGACCCTCTTCTTAATCTTTATATTAGACATGGGTATGTGTCATGACATGTGTTCCCCGTGATTGTGCTCTATCTGCCTGGATGACCCACATAACCCCTATTGGTGCTTGGATACAGGTGTATTGTATGTGTTGTGAAACTTCCTCTATATGTGTCTTCATTCTTCCATGTTTGTGATTGACTTTCGGTAAATTGGGGATGATGCAAAGCGTTAGGAGAATTTAGGCCTCCTTCCATGTTGACCCAATTTTTTATTTAACTTTGTCTTTCGTACATTCTTCCTGATCTGGTTGGGGATTGATGATATTTTGCCTCTTACTATGGTTACCTACATATATATAAATAAAGGCAGATCTAACACTGCAAAACTAGATCCCCCTGTGCTCTTTGTGTGTGATCTGTTCTCTTTACTTTTTCCTTATCTTTCTCTTCTTTTCTTGAGTTGTCCCTTTCAAGTGTGACACCACATCTTCTACATTACATGGTCTTTAGAAAATTCATTCATTGCCAAATGAATCTTTTCTTGAAGACCCTTCACACACTTCCTTATTAGAATTGCATTCTCAATTTGAAATCCTAGCAGAACATGTTTCCTTCATCATGGGTTCATAAAGAAAGGACTTGGAAATACTCCTCCAAAGTGGTAATGGTCTTAGTCTTCCCCTCACATGAGCACATATCCTTCCTTTTGAATTCCTTGATGAAGTGAACATACTTCAAAGGGATTCCTTGGTGATGAAGTGATTCGAGAAGGGAGACATTAAGATTTTTGAATAGTATGTCCCTTGAGTCGACCCCTCCTCTTCACATTGGGTCTCTAAGGGACCCCTTCACAAATTCTCAAAAAATTCTTGACATCTAGTCTGGGGGCGACCCGACTAGACCGGTTTCACATGTTCGCATCTAGTCTGGGGGAAGCTCGACTAGATTGTCTTTACATATTCGTGTCTAGCTTGGGGGTAGCTTGACTAGACTTCATCTTTCAAACAATGTGTCCCTTCAGTGGACCCTCCTTGCTTTTGAAGGGTTCCCAAGGGACCCCTTTGAAATTCCTACAACTTAGCGATAGTCTGTGTGACTATCCGTTCCTTGGCCTACATGACCACTTCTTGATGTGTTCTATCTACGAGTAAATATGTCGCCACCTGTGACTCTATGGAGTCTCTTTTCCTCATCCTCCCTCATGTGAGAGTTCTTGGGGGATACCCTCCTTGTAGGCATGCAATTTTGTAAGGTGTTTTTTTTGGTTTCCTTCATGTGAGAGTTCTTGAAGGGTAACCCCCCTTGTAGGACCATGAACCTGTGAGGCACTTTCATACTTCAACTTTGTAGTTCTGTGGAACTATGAAGTCCTCTCATGCACTTCCGGGTTTACCAGATCGTGCTCTACTTCCTCATCAGTTCAGGTATACATCTCTTACTCTACTACTTCCTTACTACTCTATTTTACCGAAGCACTCATCAATACTCATGCTCGCTAAAGTGGGGGAAAAATATATGAACATGAATTTTCACCCCTAGTGCAAATTCCCTTTTTTCCCTTTAACACCTTACATAATTAAAAGAGGAGGTTCAATTCAACTTAAGCCTGCTGCTTGCATTCCACTTGGTGCCTAGTTTGTCTGTTAGTGGGGGCATTTCTATCGGGGATGCCTGCACGACGCACAAACGTCCACGTGGTGCGGTTACGTCCCTGGTAGATTCCTATGGTTGAGACTACAGAGGCGTTACACTTTTGATTGGAAGTCAAAGAGTAACACCCCTCTTTGGCTAGCTGATCTGAATATGGCCATTTTTTACCCTTCTCTTCATAATCTTCACTCTCCCATTTATTTGGTGGCTCAACATAAGTTTTTTCAAGTCTTGCTAGACCATTGAGCACTCTTTGAGCATTCACTTCCAAGCTTTGTAGCAACATCCTTCACTCCATTGCAACAACTCAACACTTTGTCACTCCAACATGGTGAGTATAGGACATACACCATGGCAACAGAGGCTTCAGTCCCTCTCCTTCACTCCTCCACAATCCTTGAGTAATTTGGATGGAGGCGGTAAAGCTCCTCCCTTCTCTCCTTTTTATTTTGACTGGGTAAGCACTTATTGTTTTGTGGTGTTTCTTGCATACGTATCTTGTAGTTCTTCCTTTATCATTTATTTTTATTATTCCATACTTGGTTGTGCATGGAGGTGGAAACAACAAGATGGGGTTTTGACTCAGGCAGACCCCTATACAACCTCAACAATTTCCCCCTTCGTTGTATGCAAGTGAAGAGTGTGTGGATCAAGTAGGGGAGGAGAGAATTCTATGAGATTTCCTCCATCACCTTGGCAGTAATACATTTCCTTTATCATATTCGCATTTTCTTTTCTTTCCTCTTAATCTCGTTCTACTACTTTAAGCATTCCTAGACTAGGCTAGTTGTCTTCCTTTGTGAGTAATAATCTTGTCTCCTTGATTCTCTGGTCGTACGGACACCAGTGCGCCGCACTGTCATCCTAGAACTGTGCTTTTGTCCTTAGATAGAGAGATTCTTGAGACATGAATCTAACTCTAAAGGTCATCCCACCTGGTCCCCTTCCTACATTCGGATTGCAGAGTGATCAAAGGGTTCATAATCTTCATCATTCTCATCCTCATCATCCTAACTTCCCTTTAAACTGAGTTGGGTTAGGGAAGCCTTTCCGCTCTTGGCCTTTTGTGACCTAGGGCCTTGCAGTGGGTGGTTCCCCTCTCTCACCAATTCCTAGATCATTTAAATCAAATTCTTTAGAAAATGAAATCATAACATTGACAACATCACATGCACCAACTCACACCCTTCTTAAGCCCTTTGGTAGTGATGACTTGGACATGTTAGATGAATCCCTTGATGAATTTATCTTTTCTAGCTCATCCACTAATTTTTTTTTAAAAGAGGAGTTAAACATTGATAATCATGATAATCATAATTTTTCTTTTCCAGATATCTCTCCCATTAGTGACGAAGACATCTTGAGGAAAGGAGATACAATCATTGAATATCATGATGGTCTTGTTTTCCCTCCTCCTCCTCCCCCTTTTCCAAACACTCAACAATAAAATGATGACATCATAAATTGTAAGTGTGAATAAGGTATAAAGCAATAAAACACTTCTTAATGAAACATTGCATCAAAGATCAAGCTAATTAATCAATTGAAAGCATCTCATTGTCTCCTATCTTCAAAGATTTATTAAGATATTGTGCTCTTAGATTTAAATGACACTATAACTCTCAAAATGACAATCTAAAGAACAGAATGACGTTGATGCAATGATATGGAACTAATATGATAAATTCTAGATGATAAAAGAAACCTAAATTAGCATGGATTCACATGGAAACTGATAAATGAAGCTATAGGAGGCAGCCATGATATGAAAGCTTGAATGTTGGATGCTTGGATGCTTGTATGTTGGATATTTTATGCTTGATGCTTGAATTCCTATAGAGTAAGAGTGCATAAGTTAGATAATCTGGATCCTTTCTTGGTTGAATGAGGCTTTATTTATAGATTTATTGGCTGTAGAAATGCACAGGGATGGCAAAGAGAGGCTTGGATTCAATGTGGAGGATTGAATGGTGATAGATTAAGGAGATTTAGAGAATTTTGGAGATATTTTCTACCCATGAAAACACCAAGCAAGAGAAGAGGAAAGATTGATGGAGGAGGATTGAGAGATAAATTTGAAATTTGTCTCCAATTCTTCTTGCGAAGTTTCAATCAATTAATTTGACATGATTTTAGACATAAATTAGACATAGGATATCTAATTTGATTTTGAGGAAATATAGAGGAATATTCTTTATGCCTTTATTTAAATATTTTTGATTTATTTAAATTAGAAAAAAGGATAAATAATTTAATAAAACAAACTATAGAATTTGTTTATTAAATTAAAATAGAAGAATAATGGCAATTAATCAATAAAGTATTTAATCTTTATTTAATTAATTTAAGATCGATGTGATAGGATAAAATAGGGAAATGATAATTAAATCAAACAAAGTATTTAATTTTGTTTATTTCATTAACATGAGATAATAGAAGAATTTAGAAGAATTTAAATGTGAACTATATAAATAAATATTTCTATTTATTTAAATAGTCGAGGAATTTAGGATAATTAATAAATAATTCGTATTTAATTAATCGGATTCTCCAGACCAATTTTAGGTGTATACATTTTTCCCTTCTTTGAAGTGATGTTTTTACGCATTGCTTCAAAGAAAATTTTGCTACTACTGCCAATATCAATGATTAAAAAAAATTTAGTGTTCCCCAAACATGCCCTAGATATTGATTTTTAGATGATTGCCGATAATATGCCCCCTCGGGAGATAAATTAATGATTTGATGAATTTAGAGAATTTCAAAATTTCATGATGATTTGATGATGATTGGATGATGATTTGATGAAGATTCGATGAAGAAAATATAGCCCGCAGATGAATTTCAATTAATTCCATGAATAAAATTAATCAAAATAAAATAAAACCCACAAAAATCCCTTTCCAAAAAACTATATAAGGTTCAAAAGGTCATTTTCAAAGTCATTTGCACTTTTTGACTTTCAACATCCAGTTTTAGAGGCTTTTGAGCCAGCTAGAGAAATATGCCTATCCCCTACCACACATCATTTCGAGCGCATGCGATGTCACCAGCGGTCGACCGCCTACGGACCTCTGGTATGTACCCATAATCCTCCTCTTTTTTCGTGCATTTTTGTTTTTTATGAATTTTTATGCTTTTCGCATGTGTTTTCCTAGTTTAGTGCATCAAGGTCATGTTGTAGCAGTTTACACTTCGATGTAGTGCTTTTGTTGGCTGTTTTAACGCTTCAAGATTTAGCACTTGCGTTATTTTCTCTAACGCTTTCGTAGGATAATTTAGCGCTTTCATGATTTAGTGCTTCAACGCCAGATCTAAGTGCCTAGAATGTTCTAGCACTTTGATGTGGTAAATTAGCACATGCATGGTCTATTATAGCGCTTTGGTAAAGTGGCGCTTTGATGGACTGTTTTAGCGCATCGATGCGATAAAACAATGCTTTGGGTAAAGTAGTGCTTCAGAAGCCTATTATAGCGCATTGAAGTTCTAAAATAGCGCTTCGGATAAAATGGTGCTTCAGAAACTTGTTTTAGCGCATCCGATTGATAAAGTAGCACTTTTGAGTTTTAGCGCGTCCATGTCAAAATTGTAGATTTTGACATAGTTAACCTTGATTTCGTCAATTCTAATCATGTCCATTCTTTGGTTTGGTATGATTGACAATTAAAATTCCTGATGATTGATTCAGATGAATAAATAAGAGTTACTCTCATGATAGGTGAGGAATGATTCAATATCTCATAAACCTCATGATAGGTGAGGTTTGTTGATATTTTTTTAGGAATTTTGATCGAAATTCATACCAAAGTTTGATTAGACCTGATAGTAGAATGACTTTTGATTTATTGACATAGTGCACTTATTGTAGATTTTTCATTGTGATAGGAGGATCTGGGTACTCTCTAGATGTGAGAGTGGTTTCCTTGGACTACCGATTTGATACCTCATCTGACTCCAGATGAGATTCAGATCATAGGTTGATGCGGCCTTACCAGTTTACTTGATATGCCCTAGATTAGGATTAATAAGGGTCTCCTTACCGTTTTGGTCGAGCGGTGGCATAGTGACCATAACAATTTCCATCTACCCACTGGTGAGATGACGGTCACACCCAAGGATGTGTGGTGGATTCTATGGATTCCATTTATGGGAGAGATGCTCTCTGCAAAGTGTTTTAGGATCAACACATTGTAGGTCCGAGTGTCCGATGGAGGACGATTGCTGACGTGTATGCTTCACTACCAATAGTATTAGTTGGATTCATTGGAGGCTTCCTTTGTCCTGATTGTAGGTCAAAGGGATTCTCTGTGGGTTGGGGTCATCTTTTGGAGAGTATGGTCATACATGGTATGATATATGCATGGGGGATGTGCATGCTGGCACATCTCTATCATGACCTACATTTAGTAGTATTCTTGGGGGTACATGGTTTATCAACAGGGATGACCCTATTACAGGTGTGGGCATGGGATCATTTTTCCATTGCTCAACCATTTCCAGTTTTGGATAGACCTGCAGGCAGACCATATGTTTTTTGGTATAGAGGTAGACTTACCTAGGCTTGGATGGGTAAGTTGGAGCGTTGGAGACAATTATTGGATGATATAGAGAGTGTCATCTGGTGGCCATATCTGGACTATAAGAAGTGGGATGAGGATGATGCAGTACTCGGATACCTTTGTGATTCCATGAACCTGATCGGTAGGACACCTTTTGTTTTGGAGAGATTTTTGTTGTGACGAGTGTACAGATAGTACAATATTGTATAGTGTATGCCTCAGGGGGTATCCCACTATGATAGGTGAAATAGTGATGTAGCGAATTGGGGACCATGTCTATCATATGAGACCATTGTAGAGGAATATAGGGCTCTGCATCCATTAGCCTGGAACATGCGTAGAGATATTGCAGAGGCAGCAGTGACAATCAAGTATGCAAATTTTTTGGCATTCACTCCACATCCTCGCATCACTATTCTAGATGAGCCAGCACCATTACCCATTGAGGAGGATGCTATCGAGATTTCTAAGGATAGTGGGGGTGATACTTGATCAGGCAGTAGTACAAAGAGTGGTAGTGATGATAGCAGTGATGGTGGCGGTGGAGGTGGCAAAGGGGTTGGACCAATCAGTGTTGGTCCATCATCCAGTAGGCCTCGCAAGAGGCAAGTAGTGGCAATGATATCAGTTGACCATCAGAGGCAAATTGCCAATCTTCAGACATAGGTACAGACATTGCAGGGATAGTTGGTACAGGCCCAAGGTTTTTTCGTATAGATGCAGACCTAGATGCAGGCCCAGGCATAGGCCCATGCTCAGGCATTAGCATGGGTATAGGGATAGTTAGTCACTGTTCAGACTTAGGTTGTTACCTTGACAACTAAATGAGACAATGCTAGACAGATTGCTGAGAGGGAACAGGAGATGACCGAGACCCTATAGAGAAAGGTTGATGGTACCTCGGTGGCAGATTACATGAGAGGTTCTACAGGCTGACCGAGAGGCTAAGTTCTACAAGGGTAGATATCATGATGCAGTTCCTACTGATCGCAGAGTTAGTTATGCCCCATCGAGATTTGGTCAGAATCATACCTGGACAGTCAGTGAGGGTGTGACACAGCCTCCTCGAGGAGATCCCAGAGATCCTGGTCCTTCTGAGGGTGGTGGTGGTACTGTACCTATTAGACTTGCACATTCTGGTAGTTGTAGATCATAGATGCTATTGTGATTTCAATATTTTCTTCTTGAGATATGATGTATACTCTGAGTTAGCTCATTTTTGATGATGCATCTTTATTTTAGTTCATTCTATACTTGACATTGATGATATATATGAGATGCAGTTGATTACTATTTATCTATGATGGTTTATAATTTCTATGTGATGGATGCATTTATTTTGTGATGATGTATAATGTGATGTTTCTATAATGAATGATTTTTTTTCAATGTGATGATGATTATGATGAATGCATATGCAGAATATATGATGTTTGAGATGATTATGAATAATAATGTATGAAGTTCTAAATGATGATCTTTGATGTATGAATAATAATGACTTGTATTTTTAATGTAATGAAATGTATGGACGTTCTAAATGATGAATTCATTTTATTTTAAATGTGATGATGATAAAAATGATAATGTATGGATGTATGGATAATAATGATGATGTATTTTATTTATGATTTGATGTGAAAAATATGGTATGATAAATGCATAACTATTTGATGTAAAATGCATGAATGATGAAATGATGAAAACTTAATGATGAGATGATTACTTTTATATGTTTGTGTTGATTTTTTATTTGTCAAGTATACTCAGTCATATTTGTAGATAAGATAATCAATTTTGCAATCCTTTATGTAACAAGCACTCTGCAGATAATGAACTTATGATGAATGCAGTCTAATTTTAATATGCAGCTATATGCAACCATTGTCATTTTAATAGTACTTTGTGCTTAGTATCATCATAGAGCTTTTATTGGATGTTGAAAGTGAGTACAAGTGTTAATGGTATGTGTTAGACCAATGATGACCTAAGTACTACTTTCATGATTTTTGATATTGCAAGCGAACACAAGCATCTAAGTATAATTGAACTGAGATGACCTGAGCATTCATTGTGTAAACAGGCAGAGATTAATCATTTTAGTGTGTGAATTTTGAATGTTATCGGTGATAAATCTGCATAGCACATCCCCTAACAATTCACACATTTATATGATTAACGTATAGACAATAGACAATAAAAATATCATTCTTCTTCCTTGTTTCTCTAGTTCAATACATCATCGAGT
Source organism: Sequoiadendron giganteum (assembly GCA_007115665.2). NCBI lineage: Eukaryota > Viridiplantae > Streptophyta > Pinopsida > Cupressales > Cupressaceae > Sequoiadendron > Sequoiadendron giganteum. The sequence continues at coordinate 611,158,951 of CM021108.1, read as the reverse complement.
TACTCCAAAGAAATGATAATCAAAATAACAATTTATCTATTTTTTACTTAGAGTGTTTCAATCATTATTCAGATTTTAGATCATCCATCCTGATTTTGTGATGTTTTTGGTTTTTCTAATTTTTGACCAAAGACCTAACCTACTAACTTATCCTAGGGGTCTCGGGGGCTGATCAAAGATTAGCCTTGCCTACATTACACACACAAAGACCATCTAGTTCAACTGACACAAACCTATGATTTTGAATTTTGTTTTTCTAGACTGATTTTTTTGACATGTTTTTGGATTTTCTGATATGATACGGATGTTTGATGCCCTTTTGATGATGATTGATGTTGCGCTTTGATCATTTTTTTTTCTTGTCATAATGTTGTTCTCCTATTTTTGGTGAAACTGATGTTTTAGTTGCCCCCAGTGATATCCAGATGTTGCCCCTAAGCTTGGAGTGAGACATGACTATGTGAAATGATTTGATAATGGATGTAATTATGGCAAGAATAATGACATGATATGAAATGGTACTGACTGCCAGATTAATGATCCTGATATGTATCAAAATAGATGGGAAAGCTGATTTAGAATCACATATGATGCTTGTTTCCAGGTTTTCACCATATGTTTTGATTACACTCCTTTACTTTGTTTATTTTTCTTATTTTTCTCTTTTTCTTTCTTTTTTTGTAATTTTTATTTTGTATTTTTATTTTTTGTTGCCAAGATACCTGTTTGCCAGGTTTTCATCAAGGAAACCATTTTTTAGAAGTTTTATCCATGCACTAGGAATTCAGGTATAAAACTTTTTGAGATGGATACTATTGATAGGTTCATTGAAAAAATCTCCTTTTGACAATGATAGTTGATATGCTCCTAATCCGTATACTAATATGACGACAAAAGGACCTAGCCAGTTAGGCTCAAATTTCCTTTTCTTCTCTTTGTCCTGCTAATTCCTAGGGTTCTCTTTTAGAACCAAATCACCAACCTGAAAGACCCTCAATTTTACCCTGTGGTTGTAACTCCTTGACATTCTTTGTTGATAAGTTGTTAGATGATTAATAGCTTGTTGACGACGGTCATCCAACAATTCCAGTTCCTTCAGTCTAGAAACCCTATAGTCTTCATTTGAAATGATTCCTCTAAGTGATACATGGAGTGATGGAATCTCTACTTCGATGGGTAGTATGGCCTTTGATCCATATACCAAGGCATATGGTGTAGCTCTTGTTGGTGTTCTGATACTAGTTCAATAGGCACATAGTGCAGGATTGAGTTGAGCATGCCAATCATGTCCAACATCATTAACTGTCTTCTTTAGAATTTTTTGAATCATTTTTTTAGAGGCCTCTGCTTGGCCATTTCCTTGAGGGTAGTATGGTGTTGAAAAATGATGTTGGATATGGAACTTCTCACATAGATCTTGGACATCTTGGTTCTTGAAAGTTCATCCATTATCAGTGATAATGGATTGAGGGATGCCATATTGACAGATTATGTAATTCAAGATGAATGAGGAGATCTATTTCCCAGTGATGGTTGTAAGAGGCACTGCTTCTATCCATTTTGTAAAATATTTTGTAGCAGTGATAATGAACTTGTGTCCATTGGATGAAGAGGGATGTATCTTTCCTACCAGATCCAGTCCCCATTGACAAAAGGACCATGTTGTTGTAAAGGGATGCATTTCTTGAGCTGGTGCATGAATCAAGTTACTATGAATCTGACACTTTTGATATTTCTTGAAAAACTGATAGGATTATTTCTCCATTCATGGCCAATAGTATCCCAAATGAAGGAGTTTCCTAGCTAAAGTTATCCCACTCGAATGAGTGCCACAAATACCCTCATGAACCTCTCGTAAGGCCATTTCAAATTCATCGTGTTATAGAAATTGGAGTAAGGTACCATCAAGAGCTCGACGATAAAGGATATCGACGATTAAGATATGTCGGGTGGATTGGCGGACGAAGCTTCATTTTTGGTTCCTGGAAAGTTCAGGAGGGAGGATATCGTCTTTCAGGTAAGCATAGGTTTTTTCATAGATGAAGGTTTCAATGTTTTCTAGATGGCATATGGTATTGGATTCCAAATTATTATGGGAAGGACATGATACTTGTTCTACCATAAACTCATAACAACCACATTTGTCTAGCAATTATAATAGTGAAGAAGTTGTGGCCATAACATCTGTAGCTTTGTTCTCCACCCTTGGAATTTGATCAAACTTAACATTGAAAAAGAACTGTTTCAGATCATCTATTTGTTGCTTGTATGGAATCAAATTTGAATCCTTTGTTTGATACTTTGCATTCACTTGATAAATGACTAGTTGAGAGTCCCCATATACTTGTAAGTATGTGATCTTCCATTGAATTGCTATTTTGCCACATTATTTGTGCATTGAAACATCAGCGTGTATGATTTTGGAATGGTGTGTCCCTGGGGAGAGATGAACAAAATCCATGCTCCAGATCCTCGTTGTGTGTATGATCCATCAAAATATAATACCCATTGTTGAGGCATCATTGTCAGAATGTCTGCATCCGGAAACTCTGTTGTCATAGGTCAATCATCTAGTAAAGGAGCCTCATCTAATTGTTCAGTGATTGCCTGACCCTTGATGGCTTTTCTCTCCACATATTGAATGTCAAATTCACTTAACAACCTGACCCACTTTGCTAGTCTACCTATTAAGGCAGCTTTACTAAGTAGATATTTTAAAGGTTCGGTCTTTGCTATTAGTCTGATTGTATGAGTCAACATATAGTGTCTCAGTTGTTGAGTAGCAAACACCACCTCCAAGCAAGAATTCTCTATGAAAGTATAGTTTATTTTATATCCATTTAATGTTCTACTGATATAGTAGATGGCATGTTCTTTTCCTTCATAATCCTCTTGCGCTAATAGTGCCCCCAAAGAAATATTTGTCATTGCAATGTACAATATCAAAGTTCTTCCTTCTATTGGTGGCATGAGAATGGGTGGTGACATTAGATATTTTTTTATTTTATTGAATGTTGTTTCAAACTCATTATCCCATTTGAAAACAACATTTTAATGCAACTGATGATTGAACAAATGATGTTTGTCTACTAGCTAGGAGATAAATCTCCTGATTGATTGGAGCCTTCCCTATAGTGATCTGAGCTAACTGATATTCTTAGGAGGTGACATCTCCATTATTGCCTTGAATTTCACTAGATCTACCTCAATGCCTTTTCTAAGACAATGTATCCCAACAGTTTCATTGATGTGACCCCAAAGACAAACTTCTTGGGGTTTAGCCTGCCATTCAATTTTTCTAGCCGTGTGAAGATTTTGCTAAGGATATGCAGATGTTCTTCCCTATTACAAGATTTTTCTAGAATGTCATCCACATAATCCTCCATGAAGGTGTGCATCATATCATGAAAGATTGTTTTCATTTCTCTCTGATAGGTGGCTCCTGCATTTTTCAGACCAAATGGCATGACGTTCTAGTAGAAGGTTCCCCATGGACATGTAAAAGTTTTCTTCTCCTGATCGTTTGGAGCTATTTTAATTTGATTGTACCCAGAGAAACCATCCATGATTGAAAACATAGCATGCCCTACTGTCAAGTCCACAATGATGTCTATATTTGGTAATGGAAAATCATCCTTCGGGCATGCTTTATTCAGGTCTCTAAAATCCATACATATCCTGATGCTATTGTATGGCTTTGAAATAGGTACAATGTTTGATATCCATTTAGCATAGTCTATAGACCTTATGAATCCTGCATCCAACAATTTCTTTAGCTCTATCTTTACCATTAATGCAATATGGGGATGCCTTTTTCTCAATTTTTGCTTGATAGGCTTGATTCCTACGGGCAAAGATAAATGATGCATGAGAAAATTTGGATATAAGCCTAGCATATCATAATATAAACAAGAGAAGTTGATGCTTCTTTCCTTTAAGAAATTGATAAATTTTGGCCTCTCTTGATCTGTCATGGATTCTGCCAAATGTAGAATTTTTGTTTTTTCTTCAATGCCAATGTTTACAGACTGTGTTGGTTCTACCAGAATTGATGACCACTCATGATAATGTTCCAGAAGAGTGTCAAATTTCCCATCTTTCAGTGCCTTAGAAAGGTTTTCACTATTAGATGCGTTCTTTATTTTTTCTTTTTCCGGATCTAATGCTACCATAGAATGGTTTTCACCATTAGATCTATTTTCCCTATTTTCACTTTTTCAACTGGAAGATTTGACACCCTCCTATTGAATCGTGTTGTTATGAGTATTACGGATAGAACTTGTACCAGGTTTTTCATGAAATAGGAAATTTATGATGGCATCATTGTTTGCAAATTGTGGTACATTCATAGGTTCGATAGGTTCCCAGTCAATAAGTTCGGGCTGGATTAAAGGCATGAAGTCATCGGATTGACTTAGGTCGATGGAAGTGAGGGTTAGGATAGTAATTTCATTGTAGTTTTCATTAGAGATATCAAGATCAATGATGGTACCTTCTTCCAGATCATCTAGTTCACTTGAAGTCTGTTCGTCCCCACTTGAGTCATTAATATTTAGTGATCCTACTACAAATGGTCTAGAACCAGAGCCTTGTCCCTCCTCACGCCTAGGTGCATATTTTTGGATTAAATCAACTAGAATATCAGTGAAAGATAAATCAAAACACAGATCCCACTCATATTCATTTGAATCCTTTTCAGAGCTATCTCTAATTTGAAGGATCCTTTCAACAACTTTCTTTATCATCTCCTATTTTTTTTCCTCAGAGTATCCCAGTCCTATCTTCTCTTTTGAATGGAGAGTGAGGGGTTGAATAGGCTCTATGATTCCATCCTTCCTTAATCCAATAGGTCTTTGTCCCTCATAACCCATTTTTTCTAGGATAGCTTTCCCTTTGCCATATTTGTCTGTGTTGATATTGACATTCTTGACAGTAATATTTGATGTCGAGGGTTCGTCATCTTTGTATAACCAATCCAAGATTGCTTTGTTGTCTGATTCTTCCTCTGTGGTATTGGATTTGATGAACCTTTCTTCAATAACTATGATAGGTAGTGATGTTTGATGTTTGATCATGGATGGTTGACCATATGTCTTTGGAGATTGCATTAACTGTGAAAGGTTAAGCGATTGCTTCATAGAATATTGCCCCATTCCCTTATCTATCAGCTGGACTTTCTCTTGAAATTTATGTGATAAAGAAGTTTGGGGATCTGGATCATCTATTGATTGAGTTTCAATAGGACTTGTTTCTTTTTCTTTATCCTTCTTCTCTACCCACTTGGTGGTGATACTTGGACATTTTTCTTCATTTGATGATTTTGAACTGGATGCTTCCCTGTTGTGAGGCACAAAGGAATCTTGAGAGATTCTAGACATGTCACAATGTTGAGGATGATTATAATTAGCAGATATAGTCACCTCCTATCCATTTAGTGGGAACTTTAAACATTGATGATATGTGGAAGGCACGGCCTGCATTTCATGGATCCATGGGCATCCTAAGATATGATGTAAGTTAACTCTTTTTCTGATACTTGGCATGCTATGTGTTTCATCATTGGCCCCACTTGAATGGGTAACACAATTAATCCCTTAGATGATATTTCTTCCTCATCATATGCTTTTATAGTCATTTTCCTTCGAGCATCAGTAGCATCATCGGAATACCCTAGTGCACGGATTAACTTTAGAGTGAAAATGTTCAGACCAACTCCCCCATCTATTAAGACTCTCTCAACATGATGATTGTGGATCAAGACTTCGATATGGAGTGTGGTACTATGGGGATGGTTTAGTGAGACATCATCCTATTCAGAGAATGATAGACAATGTGGGGTAGTCAAATGCCCCACCATAGCTTGGAACTGGAAAACATCTAGATTCTTTGGTACAATAGTGGCAACTAGTGCTTGTTCTAGAACCTCCTTATGCAATGGTGAAAGTTTGAGGAGTTCTAGTATCGATATCTGTGCTAGAATTTTTTGAAGCTAATAAACAATGTTATAATGAGATGGAGGTGGATATGAATTTTTAGACCCAACTCCCTTTAACACTACCTTGGATTACCCCCTAGTCATTACATTTGCTAGTTGATATTCATGTCGGTCTCTGATTTTTAAGACGTTTATTTGATTTTCAGAGTTTTCTATGCTTGGGAGCAAATCCAAAGGGGTAGTGTCATTGGTTTCATGTTCTTTAATGTTATGACCAATTGTATGATCACTCTCTAAGTTTTGGAAAGACAAAGGATTGTTTTATCATAGACATGCTTGATGTTCTTACCTTTGTTGTTTGTCGAGGATGATGCTCCTTTGTCATAGTTTGGGAAAGGGTCCTTGAAGGCTTAATGATTGTTATTGTTTTGGGGTCCCTCCACATATATTTTGTTGTTCTCAATCAAATCTTGTATCGCATGTTTCAACTCCATACAATCATTAGTTTTGTGGCCTTTGTTGTTGTGGAAGTTGCAGTAATCTGAGTCATTCCACCATGGTGGTTTGACCTTTGGATCCTATAATCTTGCTTCCCATGCTGTGATAAGGCCACTGGTGACTAATTGTTTCATCATTGATTCCATCGTTTGGCCTAAAGGTGTGAACCTATAGTGGTTTGATGGTTTTTCGTATGATTGTGGTTTTGCGATCTCGTTGCTTTGTATGACATTCGACTTGACAATTTGATCATTGTTTTGATTCTTTGAAGTAGATGATGTCAAGTTAAAAACCGGTTTGACATTTTGTGAATCATTTGTTGTTTCATTGGTAGTCGTGTTTTGATTCTTTTGCCAAAATTTTGGTTTATCATTGCTTGAGTATTGATTGGAGGAGTTATTTGTGTTATTTGTTTTATCATTGAAATGTTTAATAACCCCTCTTTTGACTAGTGCTTCTTCAATATTAAGACCGTTTTCTATTACTTTTTTGAATGTAGGATTGAAATTCAATTCTGTAACTCATTTCCTCCATTAAGTTGTTAATGAACAACTCCATCTTCTCTTCCTCAGGAATTGATCGAGGATATCTTGTGAACAATCATCGCCGTCTTTGTAGAAAAGACAAGAACATCTCCCCTTTGTTTTGTTTTAGGTTATAAAGATCCTTTATTGTAACATCGTGTTGGATGTTAAAAGAATATTGGGAGATGAACCTATTAACAAGTTCTTCAAAAGTCCTGATACCTAGTTGTAATTTTGAAAACCATTCCATACATGATCCTCCCAAGCTTCTTGGGAATAATCTCATTAAGTAAGTTTCCTCTTGGGAAAACTCAAGGCTCATGGTTTTGAATTCCCAGATATGATTGATCGGATCCATTCTTCCTTTGTATTTATCAGATTTTGGGAATTCACAGTGTCTAGCAAAAGGTATCATGCTGATTGTTGCATTGAAAGGATAAGGAAAAATGTCTTGTATTGTATAGCTCTTAGTGTTCCCTTTCATCATATCCTATTTTTGTTGTTGTAAGATTTGCATTTGGGATGTCAAAGCAACAACCAGATCTATTTCTTGTGTGTGTTGCAGTATTTCAGTCTCACTTGTTCCAGGTGCTTCCTTCAGATGATTTACGTCAAAGTCCTTGGGAAGTTTAGCACCCGATTCAGCCAACATCAAGAGATATTTTTCCATGTCTTGTTCTAAGATCTTTTCCATAAATTTATGGAATTTGGGATCCTGTTGGGCTATTTGAATATCCTCTGAAGTTATTTTGTTCTTATCATTTTGATGCAGACTATTCCAGGGATTTTCTTCTACCATTGTATGCGATGTTTCAAGTTCTTGTTCTAAGAGTCTCTGTTTTTGCGACCTAGTGAAGATTGGCATACAAGATTTTGTTCTTTCTTCCAAAATTTTGATCTTCTATGCTAGAAAAAGGTCAAGTTAATTTTTAACAAAGTCAAATAAGATGACTAATCTTATTGATAAGACTAGGTTAAAAATTGGATTACTATACTTTGTTTCATGATAAAGGATGATAATATCCTAATGATGAAACTTTAGTGTAGTATTCGATTGTGTATTTGATTTAACACTTTTGATTTGCAAGATCTGCATTTTAGTTGATAAGATTGGAAACTTGTATGAACCTATCTGATTTCTATTTTTAGACAGTGATTCTGATAAAAAGATACTTGTGTTCTGGTAAAAAGTATGGATAAATGATAGATAGACTGACTGGTATGATTTGGAACTCTCTATTTTGAAGGAGTTAAAATAGAGTACAGAAGCGCTATTTCATAGAAGCGCTAGAATAGAGTCCCGAAGCACTAGAATAGGCGATGGAAGCATTATCTTTATAGATGCACTAAAATAGTGCTTGAAAGCACTATAGAAAGTGATGGAAGCGCTATCTTGATAGATGTGCTAAAATAGTGCTTGAAAGAGCTAAAAAAGATGATGAAAGCATTGTTTGATGGAAGCGCTAGAACAGTGAGTATAAGTGCTAAAACAGTGCTCAAAAACGCTATTTCACAGAAGTGCTAAAACAGTGACCTGAAGCGCTGAAACAGGTTTCCAAAGTGCTAAAAATAGGACTTTTAAGACTCTCTATTATAAAACTTGATCTGCCCTTGTGGCATATTCTATCATGGGTTGTGGAAAATAGGATTGACGTATGCATTGACTACAGTTCTCATATTGTGTGAGAGATCTCCTTTGGAAGAAAGCTCGTGAATATAGTTGTTCTACTGCATAATCAAGAGTGTGACCCCTAGCAAAGTCATGATATCTGTGGATGAAGGTTCTATGTTGTAAAAATATTTTTCGATTCTGATATAGAAAATGCCTTCTTCTTAAATTATCCCGATAACTAAGAGGTTTCTTGGGTTTGGTGATTTGATTGTTCTCTTGACAAACATGGTGGACTTCCACTTTCAAATCATGAATTTCTTGACCTGATTTGACTTGTTGTTTTCAGATGATCTTTTAATTTGATTTTAATGATTTTGTGAAAACACAACAAGCAATTATGGAATAATTGTTTTAATTTGAATAGATCGTGTATGTTAAAAAACCACGAATGGTCCTTATTGATTTTCACGAGTTGCTTTGACAAATGTACATAAATCAGATAGACTCACACTTAAGGACAAATAGGTCATTGTTATACTCAACAACCCACATCTTGAGATTGCATTGACACACACAGCCATGTCACCCCCTAGAGGGTGGCTGTGTTTTTGTCATTTCTAAGCACGTACTCAGAGTTGGATTTATCATCCTCTGAGCAAACGGTCCTTGGAAATTATATGGTGAGTGTCTTGGGGTAGATTCTTCCCTCCTCTTGCACCGTGAGTATGACAATGTTTTGTTACTGACTCAACAGGATACTACTCTATGGTTTGTAGATAGGGCTTCTATGCAGTGCGGCAATTGATAAACTCCCTTAGGAGACCTCCCAATCTTTAGAACATAGATTTTGGGGACGGTTATCTTGCTCACTACCGTCAAGTTGGACTTTCATCAACAACTTGCATTATGATTAGAGTGGGTTGGAATCCTTGGCTTTAGGCATTCCCACTTAGGTCGTTCCCATAGGGTGAGTATTTTTTTCCACTACGACAGGCCTTCTAAAGGATTTAATAAAGCATAAATTGCATGAAATAAAGTTGAATCTAACGCTTTGATCACCCAGTTAAGGGGAGAGAATAAGCCTAATCACCATACAAGCACAATAGATAAACTGTTTTGTTTCAAGCCCAAAAAGACAAATTTTCTAATCTATGTGAAGATTTTGCTTCACAAAAATCATGATGTTCTTTTTAAATGATACTGCAAAAATTTGATGGCTACCCTAGGATTGATAAAATTTAGAACAACAATGGCTACCCTAGGATTGATAAATTTTTAAAACTAGAAGTAGCCACCCTAGGATTGATAAATTCTAAAAACCAGATGACTATCATAGGATTGATAAATTTTAGTCCAACTGTGAAAAAGTTAAATTCTAGCCGCGATCATGTCGGATCCAGATCGAATTTATAAAAGTGCTAAAATAGCCCACCAAAGCACTAAAATTGAAAGCATCGAAACAAAGCATCGAAGTGCCAGATTTTGCCATGGAAGCACTAAATCAACTTTTCTAGAAATGGGTCACCGATGCGTCGAAACAGTTCATGCAAGCGCTAGAGTTGAAAGCACTAAATTTTTTTACGGATGTGCTATAGTATCACGGAAGTGCTGAAACAGAGTACAGAAGCACCATAGTTTTCCATGGATTCGCTATAGTTTTTTATGAAAGCGCTAAAACAAAACACGCAAAAAACTTGCGCGACACTCTTCAAAAAAATTGATAAAATTGGGGTTAATGCCCCACGGTGGGTGCCAAATTGTAAGTGTGAATAAGGTATAAAGGAATAAAACACTTCTTAATGAAAAATTGCATCAAAGATCAGGCTAATTAATCAATTGAAAGCGTCTCATTGTCTCCTATCTTCAAAGATTTATTAAGCTATTATGCTCTCAGATTTAAATGACACTATAATTGTAAAATAACAATCTAAAGAACATAATGATGTTGATGCAATGATATGGAACTAATATGATAAAGTCTAGATAATAAAAGAAACCTAAATTAGCATGGATTGACATGGAAACTGATAAATGAAGCTATAGGAGGCAGCCATGGTATGAAAGCTTGAATGTTGGATTCTTGGATGCTTGGATGTTGGATATTTGATGCTTGATGCTTGATGCTTGATGCTTGATGCTTGAATTCCTATAGAGTAAGAGTGCATAAGTTAGATAATCTAGATCCTTTCTTGGTTGAGTGAGGCTTTATTTATAGATTTCCTGGCTGTAGAAATGCACAGGGATCAAAAAGAGAGGCTTGGATTCAATCTGGAGGATTGAATGGTGATAGATGAAGGAGATTTAGAGAATTTTGGAGATTGTCTCTACCCATGAAAACACCAGGCAAGAGAAGAGGAAAGATTGATGGAGGAGGATTGAGAGATAAATTTGTAATTTGTCTCCAATTCTTCCCGTGAAGTTTCAATCAATTAATTTGACATGATTTTACACATAAATTAAACATAGGATATCTAATTTGATTTTGAGAAAATATAGAGGAATATTCTTTATGCCTTTATTTAAATATTTTTGATTTATTTAAATTAGCAAAAGAGGGATAAATAATTTAATAAAACAAACTATAGAATTTTTTGATTAAATTAAAATAGAAGAATAATGGCATTTAATCAATAAAGTGTTTAATCTTTATTTACTTAATTTAAGATTGACGTGATAGGATAAAATAGGGAAATGATAATTAAATAAAACAAAGTATTTAATTTTGTTTATTTAATTAATATGAGATAATAGAAGAATTTAGAAGAATTTAAATGTGAACTATATAAATAAATATTTCTATTTATTTAAACAGTAGAGGAATTTAGGATAATTAATTAAATAATTCATATTTGATTAATCGGATTCTCTAGACCAATTTTAGGTGAATATCATGATGGTATTGTTTTCCCTCCTCCTCCTACCCCTTTTCCAAACACTCAACAACAAAATGATGACATCAGAAACAAATTCCTAAACATTCCCTTACCTAGTCTCTCTAACCATGACCCTCAAACTTATTCTTCTCATATCCCTCCTCAATGCAATCAGGATAGGTTGGTGTTAGACGATACACCTATTACAAGCCATGAGACTCTTGATCCTCCCTTCCCTAATGCTCCTACCATTTGGGATAACCTATTTGAAAATCATGATGGTCCTTCTCTTGATGCCTCCCCTCCTTGTGATGAAGCTAGTTTTGAACCTCTTACAAGATCTCCTACTAGGGTAGATAGTATGGAACAAGATAATGATACCTTCACAAAACAATACAATCAAATAGAACCCTCTACTAATCCTCCCATCATTGATAATCCCATCATTGATCATTCCCCTACTTGCGATGAAGTCATTTTAGAAGAACCAATCCTCGAATGTCAAGAACATGTGACTTGTAGTTCTCCTAAAATATCTCCTCCTAGGGAAGATATCCTGATGCAAGACAAGGATAACATTGACTCTCCTTCCAAAGGGGATGTTAATGTTATTCAACCTCAACTTTTCCTTTAACCGCCTTCACACAAACCTAAACCTAAACTTATTCTCTACCCACCTAAGCATAATGTGTCGTAGCAACCGAGTGATCAAAACATTGCTCATACACATTACACAAGACACAATCCTCACCCACCCCAACCAACCTTAACATCATTACCTTCCTCTCCTCTCATCTTACCAGCTGCCCCTTGGTTGAATTCACTCATTAGGGAGTATGACCTTATTGACCAACTAAGGAATACTCCTGCTAAAATATCTTTATGGGACCTTATCCAAGTCTCCCCTCACTATAACAACATGATGTAGAATGCCTTATAACAAATTCCTATTCCTTACAATATGAAAAATAAATGACATAGTATCTATGATTCAAGGCTTAAATTTTGATATTGTTTTCCACCAAAGTGAGCTCCCTCCTTTGGAAGTGCAAAAACATGATGCGAATTTCATGATCATATCTCAATACAAATGCATAGGGATCAAGCAAACCCTTGTTGACAATGGCTCCACTATTAATGTGTGTAGTGTAAATCTCTTAGATAGGCTCCATATCAATAAATCCAACATTCAACCTACCTCTTTAGCTATCAATGGATTTGACAATGTAGGGTAGAAGCCGCTTGGTATGATCACTTTGCCTCTTATAGTTGGAATGGTCATATTAGACACATTGATCCATGTTATGCCACATGATGTTTCATATAACCTCATTTTGGGTAGGCCATGGATTCATGCAATAACAACAAAGTGTACACACTTGATGTTGATCCCAAGCCTTAGAGTGTCTTACACCTTGAGCAAAAAAAATCCACACCCTTCACCACTTCTACACCCACCAAACAAGTGGAACCCGTACAACCAACACCCTTAGCCAATTATTTGGATTCCTTAAACATCATACCTCATTTACTAGTAGAATCCAAGATCATCAATAAAGACTCTATAAAGGGAAACGTAGTCTTGTCAACACAAGAGTCAACAAATCCTTAGAATGCATCCACCTTAACTACTTTATACAAAGAAGGCAACAATGAACCCTCAACTGATCCAAACATGCTAAAAAATCTCTATGGAAAAGGTTATGAGCTTACGAAACAACTTGTCTATAGTGGAAAGGGATGTGATGCTAATGAACAAGGTGTTTGTACCCCTATCAAGCCTCACATGTAAACAACCAATGATGGTCTTTGATTTTGTCCTTTAATAAAAATCATCAAACCTTCACCTCACCTAATCAAGACCATCCCAAACCACCCTTCTAACCCAGCCTTAGACAATGCTCCTTTGCAACAATTGAAACAAACAAAGGACTCTTCACTTAATTACAATGTCATCTCACAACCCACTATTGATTTGGATTTTACACACTCCTCTAAAGGAGTATACAAACTCTCACAATCTATAGTACCTTGTGTAAGTATAACATCCTATAATAAGCAAGACCCTTCTTTTTTTCAAACTAAAGGAACACCTTCTCCTCTCGATCAAGAGGGCATCTTGTTGTGACTCCTCCAATATCACTTGATCTCCCTTCCTCCCAGAACTTGAAATAAATGTCCCAACAAACATTCCTTTTGTGCTTACCACTGATTTCATGGTCATTCCACTAATGAGTGTAAGGCCTTGACTAGAAAAATCTGACATCTTAAGGAGTTTGGTGCTCTCCATTTTTTGGGGGCACCTAGTTCCTCTAATCAATACTAATTTTCACTCTACCTTGCATCTCTTCAATCCTTTCAGCTCATCTTGTCCTGTACTAAGTGGGGGTAAGGGGTTAGTTAGCCTTGTCCTCATATGTCACTTATCGTTATCTATTTTGGCTATTTGTTAACCTTTCATGAATATATACAAAGCAAGCTTGGGATGTGGATGACATGTCTTAATTTTACTCACATGTGACATACTCCCTCCTTCAGGATGTATCTTATCAAAAACATATGACTTGGTATAGGGATTTTCGAACAAGCTCTCAAGTCTTCCTCCTCTTCTTCTACTTTAAAGCACTTGCTCATAGTCATGGTGTTAGCAACCACTTCAAAGTGGGGGAATACATCAACACTCACATTTCATTATGTGATTTTATTTTCTTGTGATCCCCTCTCTTGGAAACATTATGTACAATGTTTCCCACGATGAGACATTGGACTTGTCCACTCTTGCAAAAAAGATGAGACCATTTGCACTTTTCCTCTCTTGGAGACATTACATATGATGTTACTTAATATGAGACATTGTACGAACTAAGAAAAATCCCTTTGAACATCCCTTACAACATTTCAAATATCATTTTTATTGTGTGATGCCTTATTAAAGTTATTAGGAGGTATAAATTTGGTATGGTTTGTGTGTGAGTGCATACCAACCTAGTGTATGTTTCTCACCTTTTGGGCCTTCTCACCCAATGGAAAACCAAAAGTCTCATCACCCCAGAGTGAGTACATTTCATCTTTTTGGAAAAATAGCCTAGATTTGATCCACAACTAACTGGACAAACAATCAAAGTTTGATCCAAATTTTTACTTTCCTTCTTCTCTTCCTTCTAGTTCTTGTCATAGCATGATCATGTATCTATTTTTTTTTCAAATATTTCACCCTTGGATATGTCCTTTGGAATTGATGTCTTCTTGACTTAGAATCTCAAATCCTAGGGGCTTGACCACATCCTTCTTCTTTGTCATTCTTCGCCATCTCCATTGGGATACTTTAGTGTGAGTTTGAAGCAAGTTCATCCTCTCACTAAAGTGGGGGCTAAATATGTCAACAAAAAGTGTATCCTTTGACACTTTTCACTCATTTGGACCCTTGCCTATGGATTTTGAACTTTTTCAACCTCTTTTTACCTCTTTCCAATCCTTGTGCCAAATTTTTGTAAAGTGTTGTAAGATATTTTCACATTTTCCTAGGCTTGTCATCACTAAATTAACCCTTTTGTATGGCATAATGACCCCTTAATGCACTTATAGGTCCTATCTTAGGTTTGTTGTGGAAGAAAATCGTGACAAGCATCATTAATCACCTCTTAATCCTTAACAACCAATCTAAAATGCCTAGGTGTACTAGGTCGCCACCTTGGGTGACCTAGTCCCATGTAGCATAAAAACCAAAATTAATTCAAATTTCTTTATATATTTTGTCTTGTAAACCATAAGGTCGGCCTATGTGGTGTTATTTTTGAGGAATTAGGGCATAATGCATGTATAAATAAGGGTTTTTGTCCTCATTTTAACCCTAACTAGTTCACTATTCACCCATCACTCATTCTTCACTCTTCATCCAGCACTCTTCTCAAGCAAGCTAGGGTTTGATTATTCTAAGTCACCAAGACATCTCTCTCAAGAAGCATCCAAAGGAGTAAATCCTCCATTGCTGCAACTCAAGGTCAATCATCAAGGCAAGGTAAAATCCATTGTTTCATGCTTCTTTATATTATTTCATCATTTTAGTTTGATTACTAAAAGGGGTTTTGACCAAGGCAAACCCCCATGCCCTAACAATCAACAAGTTTGCTCTCTTAGTGTGATTTACAAGTCTTGTATGCAGATTTGGAAAAGAACCAAGGTGGAATAATCTTCATCAACTTGTCAAGGCTCTTCAAGGTTGGAAAAACCCTAGTTGAGGCTTGGAGAACACCTATAGACCAGGTTTTGCAGTTTCATATCCGGATACCTAGAGGAGCATAAAGTGAAGACTGAGAGCTTCAGATTCCACTTTTTGATCATCAAAAATTCAAAAGAGGACTAAGTCACTGAAAATGGTGACCTAGTCCCACTCAACCTATTTTTCAAAGATTTATTTATTTTTGGATACCCTTTTGGTAGAAACAGGCTCTTGTGAAGTTTTCCAAAAAAAGGATTAGGCCACCCGGAATGGCGCAAGTGTCCAAATCAAATTTTACATCAGCTTTTCTAGGATTCCAGAACTTCATGCCATCCCTTTTCAGCCTCTAGATGCACACATTATGTTTCCTTCATTTCTATTTAGTTTAATGTACATCTCTAGGTCATTCAGTTTAATGTTTGCATATCATTGTGTGTTTTCAAGCATAGTTGTATTTCATAGGTTTTACATTAATAGTTAGTTTCTATTTTCCATTTCCAGCAGCACTTAGACACATCCCGCACACATCAAACACCTATTCCAAATCCCCAAAATATTTGAATGAACTCACCAAGAACACCTTAATGCGAAAGAGATCCATTTCTCAACCAAGCTTCTAGGTGAAAAACCCTAGGAGCCTATTGGGGAATCCTCTTTCCCTAAATGCATTGTTTTTGGTGGTTCACTTTTCCTCTAGGTTCTCAAATCCAAAACCCTGATTTTAGGGTTGTAGATGATCTTTTAGTGGATATTTTGACCTTTCAAATAGGGAGACAATTCCAGCAAGTTTTTAACCTAATCTTCAATGATCTTCTAAGCTCCAAGATACCTGGATATGAAATTACACAAGGAAAGATAGAGAAAATGTTGATTGTTAAGGAATGGGGGTTTTCCTTTGTCAAACCTCGTTTAGGTAATTCAACCAAATGATGAAAAAATGAAATGAAGGCATGAAGCATGAAACAAATAACATGAATCATGGACAATAAGACCTTGGATGATGTCTTGTAAATCTACAACTCAACATGAAATGGCCATGAAGGATGTAGAGCTCAATCTTTGACAATAAGAATAGAACAATGCTCACTCTTGGATCTTCAATGCTACATCACCACACTAGCTCACTAACATGATTGATGCTTTATATGTTTGACATGATGATGGATCTTGAATTGCTACAACAAGTGATGAATAATCTCCCTTGAATGATCTTGAGAGCTATATTAATGACCTTTGAATGCTTAACTCTTGAATTCTTGACTTGATGACATGTAGGCCTATGTTTCTTGGATTGCTTAGGTGAAATAATTATTTGAAAGATTATTTATATATGCAATCCACTCACATGACCATTAATTTGATCCCCAAGGCTGACATTGAAGAAATTTAAATTAAAAACCCACTTTTCCTGCTCAAAGCCTTAAAAATAGGCCAAATGGGACTCATTCACCCAAGGTGGTGAATGGGTCCTACATGGGCTATTTAACATGCTAAAGTGTTGAGGAGCGAAGAATTTAAGCTTTTATGTTGAATTTTTTGGGTCTTTGATCAAAACATTCTTTGGGATGCACAATATGGGGTCATATGCGGCCTATTAATGATGTTGTAAAGGTTATAAATGTAAGGGGGGACAAAATACAATGTGGAAGTATAAATAAATACACTTTACAACACTAAATTAGGGAAAAAATAGGTTTATTTAGCTTAGAAGGGCCCTAAATCCCATGTGAATGTGTAAAACACATTACAACACTACATTAGATCCAGTTGATTTACAAGCCTCCCAAATTTAATGTGAAGATGTAAATAAATATAGTTTAAAACATTAAATAAGGATAGAGTTAGGTTAATTTAGCTTAAAAAGGGCCCAAGACCTAATGTGGATGTGTAAAAACCCTCACAACACTAGATCAAGGTGTCATTAAGTCCAATTTATCATTAATTATGCCCATATGATCAAGGTACATGGTTTTCTACACTACAACAGGAAAGAAATCAAGTTTCCCATAATGCATTGTATTCACAAGTATAATGGATAAATCATGTCCTACATGACAAAGATGATACCCTCAAAGGAGAAAATGGAGGGAAAAGGAAGTCACAGATAACAACAGGGTATAAACCCAATGCAAAGAAAAAACCTATAGCCATGAGGAAAGCATGAAATAGAAAAACAATTTCTCATCCTTCTACAAAAGATCATAAGAAAGAAATTTTTTTTTCTAGACAAATAAAGAAGAAAAAGAGAGATTCATGTCATACTTTCCTTCTTTTCACAATAGATAGTGAGATTTTTTCCGAAGGAAAATGGTAGTTTACAAAGAATAAAAGGCTCCAAAGAAACCCACTTGTTGAACGTTGAGCTTCCATTCATAAATAGAGCTCCAACATTAGCTTAAGAAAGAATTTGAACCCTAGTTATCCACCATGGTGGCACAACAATATGTTGACAAAGTGATCAAATGCAAAATGACAAGTTTCTAGGGTTTGAGGCTTTTTACTCGATGCCCTAATCTGATGGGTATTTTTTGACTATTTTTTAAAGATAAATCGTCACATTTGAAATATTCTCATGGTCTTGAATTTTAATTCAATTGACCTAATAATCAAAAAGGGGACTTGTGAGTTTGATGATGGAGCTCGGGAGTTATAAGGGGTTTTGTAATTGGGTATGTGCAGGATCATGATGGGCCAAAAAGTGGATATATATAAGTGATATGATGGCTCATGTGGCCAACAACTTTTTTTATCCAAAATTGATGAAATAAAAAGGTTTTTAAAGGAGGTTCTCAGCTGTTCACCAATATAAATTATTCTTTACTTTGAATTTAATGAATAATATTATTCATTTTCTATTTGAATTACGACTAAAGTCCTTATTGATAGGCTGATTGAAAATCATCTATAACTTTCAAATAGTATCACATTTTTTTAATCTGAAACAAGCATCACATTCTATGCTTCACATACTATAGGATTAAAAAAAAATGAATTTCATGAAGTTTTGACCAAGTTAAGGTGGTCAGACATATGAGTTCTTATATTTTTTAAAAGTTGTAATAAAAATTCATAACTAATTATTTACTTGGAAAAAAATTACAAAAAAATATGCATCACATCGAGACATGAGTCATCTACTTATATCTAAAATATTATTAAAAATATTATCATTTTATTGTGGTTAGGGTGGCTAGACATACACCTAATTCTTATTTTTCCTAAAATTTAAGTACTTCTGCATTGAAATTTCAAATTTTCACCATTTGAATAGATTTAAAAAAAAAAAAACCTATTAGTTTAGAAACTATATTCAATTTTCTATAGATTCTATTCTTACATATTTTTGAAATAATATAGATAACTTATTCAAATTTTTAAGTCAAGTTGCCTAACTCTGATTTTTTGAATTTTCATCGCCAGTTAAGGGCTTGTTTTTTCCATGATGATCTTGCACATGCCCAATTATTTTTCAAAACTTTTGAAAATCCCTTTTATATTCTTGCATGCATTTAGGAGAAATATTGTATTCTAGACAACTATTAAAGTACAAATTTAATATTGCCTTAATATTTGTTATAGAAATTTGCCATAAGAGAGAAAGGAATGCTTTCAACATTATTAAAACAATCACTTTGATTGCTTTTAATAATTATTAAAATAGATTATTTTTGTTAAATACACATGCAAAAATAGAAGAATGGAGTTCAACTAATGTTTTGAAATTGTCTCATTTTCAATTGATGGAGCCTTTTTTGGAGTTCTTTTGGTCATGCACATTGTGAGGAGGAGTTTGCAACTATTTGAGATAAGTTTTCTTCAGTTGTGGGCCCCCTTTTCATTGGTTTTCAATTTTGCTTGTGAGAGGGATTTTGGAGATATTTTTCACTTTCAGTTAGCTACTAGTTCCACCTCTTGGCTCTTTGAAGACCTCTATTATATTTATAGAAAAAGACTTAGTCTTTTTCTTAGTTCTTGCTTCCATTACTGTTTTACCCAATAGAGAGATTCGAAAGACTTAAAACTCAACATTCATTATTTTATGTTTTGATATAGTAGTACCTTTATTTTCAATAGATTGTTTAGAGTTTTGTGGAGTTTCCTTTAGGATATTCAATAAAAATAGAGTTACCTTCACAATTTTTTGTGTTTTGTCACTTTTAAATGATTTTATGCAATTTTAATATCTTTTAAATAAGAAACCTTTAAACTTATGTCTCATTTACTAGTGCATGTACAGAATAACTGTTTATCATAGGTCATTGATTATGCTCTTAAGTTTTTCTCTTCTCTTAATTTGTGAGAACCCTCTTTTCCTTAGTAAGGAAAGATTAAACAAACCCTTTTAGTGAAATATTTATGTGATCAAGGTGCCCAAGTTGAGTTGTGTTAACAAATTTATGAGAATATTAGTTATGAATAAATTTGCATAGTAGTATTCCTCAATGCATCACCTCCTAGAAATAATTTACCATTCGAGTTTCCTTTAGTTTCATAGATTAATTTTTCTCCCTTTTCCCACACAAGTCAATAAATTCTAGGATATCAAAAGGGAACCAACCCATAATCCAGATATTCACCTTCAACATGAGAAACCCATAGGCTCAAAGGTGTTTCCATGATTCACAAGATTATTGAGCTTCAAGCTTAGCATCTAGGGTGCAATCCTAGTGACAACCATTTTTGGCATGCCCAGTGGGACTTTGAAGCTCAATTCAGAAAAATAAATCATATTTTTTAAGCTATTGTTCTCAAATACATAGCAATTTTTTACCTATCAGAGGTTATAATTTCTATTTGGTGACTTCATTTTTCTAGTTTTATTATAGATTCAACAACACATGAGAAGAATTCAGATAAGAGGAAATGTTGATCTCCTTGAATACCTACAAATTTCATCACCCAAAAGAAGAGGTAGAACAACAAGAAGGAGTTTAAGGAGATCAAGATCACATTCAATATCGAGATCACGTTCAACATTGAGATCTCATTCTACACCTCCTAGTCTTGGATTTTCAAATTCAGTACCAGTAATTCTAGCATGTCATGTGCCAATACTTTAGGTTTCATATCCAAGAGTTCAAGCATTTGTACAGTTCAATGGGAGCAACGTATTGAATTTGTAGCAGCACAATGACATACCAATGGCTACATTAGAATCCTGCCTATTTTCATTGGTGAAGATCAAACTACACCAATAGAGCATATAAGAGATATAGCTTCACTTTGTAGAGTTCATCACATTACCCAAGAAAATGTGGCATTGAGGTTATTAGCAACATCATTCAAAGGAAAATCACTCTAGTGGTTCAAAGGTTTTCTTGTTAATACTATTGTATCATGACATAACTTGGGAGATAATTTGGATCATCTTTCCCTTGTTGAGCAATTGACAACAATTAAAAGAGCTCCATGAGAGCAGATGATTGATTTCAATTTTCAATTTCAAAGAACTTGGAACAGAATCCCAACAATTGTAAGACCTTCACCTAATCATGAATTCTTGTATTATGTCAAAGCATTAAATAGTGATATTGCTGTAATGATACAATCTATGGGTGGAATAACAATTCTAGTAGCATTTGATATAGCTATTAGAGCTTAGAGCAGTCTTATTTAGGCTAGTAAAATTGCACCAAGGCCTACTATTCCCTTTTTATTGATACTCAACCTTTAATGCCTATTTAAATACCGCATATTGCCCCATTACCTTTTGTTCCAGCATTACAATATCAAGCAATTGTTCAAATTAATATTGTTCTGACACATTTAGAATTGCAAGAGCTTAGAGGTACCCAACAAAAAATGGAAAAATTGTTGCAAATTGTTATCAATGACATAGTGAGCCTCAAGAATCAACAAGGTTAGAATTTCAGACCTTACCAAGCACCATTCTAAGCAAATAGACCACCATATCAGGATGACTATCAAGGATAGAAAAGAAATTTTAATGCAAGGCCTAATCATCCATATAATCAAAATGTTTCTAGCTCTTCAAAAGAAATTGTACCTATGTAGAACAATTTGGCACAAGATTATGTATGGTGTTATCCATGTAATCAACCTCATAACTAGGCTGCATGCATGAATGGAGTGGGAAATCAAGATCTTATAGTACAAAGCAACTATGTTGCTTCTGAAAGTGCAACAAAGGAGAATAATGATTAGCAAGATCCTCAAACATAGCATAATGATCTTGATGTTTCCATGATCAACTAGTAAGGTATCAAATTTTGTGGAGTGAATCATGTTCAAGGAAAAAAACAGTCATCTACCTCCATTGTAGCCAATAAGAGGTCAAAGAAAACGGCTTTTGACCTAAGACAACAAGCTATTTCTTAGGAGAAGCAAGCAGATAAATATCAACAACAAGTTAGCAAAGATAACATTAGACTTCTATAGCCCATCAGGGGTAGGTTTAGCCTTCTACTTCTCAGAACATTCAAATTTTTCCAAGAGGACAAGTTCAAGGTACTAAGGAACAACCAAAGACTCAATCACAACCTTTACCAACATAAAATAAAGCATTTGTTCCCAAAGTGCACAAAAAAAGGTTAGTACTTCAACAATTAATATTGTTGATTATATAAGAAAATCCATAGTTAGCTTGTTAATGCTGGATACATTGCACATTCCTGGGAAAAAGGATTTACTAGAAGAGGCTTTAGCTAATATTTCAATTTATAATAAGTTTACTAAAGAGCAACCTAGATTTATTGCAAACAATTTTGTAGGCAAGATTGAGCAACAAACCCAAGAGGTAAAGCCACCTCTGTTCTATGTAAGTCATATTATTGGTGATAATATAGTGCATAATTGCATGATTGACTCAAGAGCAAGTAGCTCTGTTATGCCTAAACAACTGGTGGATAAGTTAGGATTATTTTATGAGCCATTTTCAAAGGGGGTAGTCCAATTACATGGTACAACCATTAAGTCTATTGGAGTGATTAAAATTTTACCCCTTACCTTACATACTTGTCCAAACTTTTCAATCCCACAAGATATCTATGGCATTTATTTTCCACCTTTCTTTTCCATTTTCCTTTCTAGAGATTTTACTGCAAATTTGGGTGGGTATTTATCATCGGATTGGTCACATATTTTTTTCAAAACTAGATATGGCACTAGAGTGACCATCAAATCAGACCCATAAGCTAAAGACCATATTGAGCCTTATGTTGCAAATCCTATAAATACAAACCTAGCTATCCATGAGCAGGAGGATCAATCATGACCCTAGACCCCAATGTACCTATTGATGGCATACCTGATATAAATTTAGATGAGTGAGTAGCTGAGAATCATGAGGTTGATCCTTTTAGTCACATGGATGAAGTAGGTTTGGGAATTTACATGATTTAGGAACCTGATGTAATTGTTCGAAATCTGGTCAAAGATGAAAAATAGCCAAAACAATAAGATAATTAGCTTTGGAAGCTATATTTTGATGGCTCAAGAAGTAACATGGGTGTTGGTGGAGGAGCCATGCTTATTTAACCTGATGGAGAAAGGTATTATTCAACACTTCGCTTTTCCTTTAGTTGTTCAAAT
Source organism: Sequoiadendron giganteum (assembly GCA_007115665.2). Lineage (NCBI taxonomy): Eukaryota > Viridiplantae > Streptophyta > Pinopsida > Cupressales > Cupressaceae > Sequoiadendron > Sequoiadendron giganteum. The sequence goes on along the minus strand of CM021108.1, from coordinate 611,135,739 downwards.
AATATTCCTAAGTATGAGACACTAATTCATGGCCTAGAGTGGGCCAAAAAGAAAGATATAAAGTGTTTGCAAGTATTCGATGATTCTGAGCTAATAAAAAATTAGGTAAGAAATTTGAATGTAACAAAAATTTATTTTCTTAAGTTGTATAAGCACAAAACTTGGGATTTAATAGAATAATTTGATACTTTTAATTTGTTGTCGATTCCTAGAAATCTAAATAAAGAAGTAGATAAACTTGATGCCATAGGATCATAGTTTGATATTCCAACTAATATACAAAATGTAGAGGTACAAAAGTATGTAAAAGTGGTTGTGAGACCATCTGTACCAAATAAAAATGTTAGTTGGTAGGTTTTTGACAACGATGAACAAAGTATCAATTTTCTAATGGAAGAAGCAGAGTTTTCTGCTAGAAAGAAGCAAAAGTTTGAGCAACAATATGGCAATTAGATTCTACAATTAAAGTCCAATAAGCTTCCCAAAGGTTTGGTCACCCTAGAATCAATATTTAATATTGATGATCAAGTAAGAAAGGATAAATCCAACATAACAGTGAAATAGGAGCACTATGAACCAATTGAAATATTTAGAGACAAGATTCTCAATCTTGGAAAAGTCTATACCATAGAGGAACATCAAGCTTTTATCTTGCTTTGCTAAGAATTCAATGATTTTTTTTCTTGGGAGTATGGAGATTTAAAGGGTTTTAACCTTTAGTTAGCTCAACACACCATTGAGTTGGATCCCAATGCAAAACCAGTGAGGTAGAAGCAGAGGCCTCTAAATCCTAAACTGGAGCATCTCATGAAAACATAATTGAACAAACTAATTGAAGGTAGCATTATATTTCCAATAAAACATACATCTTGGGTTTCTAACCTAGTGCATGTTAGGAAAAAGAATGGAGAGATAAGGCTGTGTGTTTATTTTTGTGATCTAAATAAAGAATATCTCAAAGATCAATACCCATTGCCATCAATGGAGTAGATTTTACAAGTTTTTTCAAGTTCAGAAAGGTTCTTATTGCTGGATGGTTATTTAGGGTATAACCAGATTTTGGTAAAAGAAGAAGACCAGTTCAAAACAACCTTTACTACCAAGTGGGGTACCATGGCTTACAAAAATATGCCCTTTAGATTGTCCAATACAGGGGAAATCTTTTAGAGAGCAAAGGACATGGATTTCCAAAGCCTTATTAATAAGTTTGTTCTTGTGTATTTATATGATATTACTATATTTTCAAAGAAGGCTAGCAAACATTTTGATCATCTAAGGGAGATCTTTGAAATATGCAGAGAGTATGGGGTTTCACTTAACCCAAATAAGAGCATTATTTATAGTCCATGAGGGTAAGCTTATTGGACATATTGTGTCTAAGCACAATATCACCATTGACCCAAAAAGAATCACAACTATTCTAGCTTTACCACTTCCTACACATAAGAAAGGCTTAAAAAGTTTTTAGGAAGGATTAAATTTGTTAGGAGATTCATTCCTAACATTGTAGCATTATTGTAGCCTCTCACAACTATGCTAAAAAATAACATTCCTTTTAGTTGGACTAAGGAAGGTAAGAACAATTTTAAAGAAATCGAATTGTAACTTGTAGTAGCCCCAACTCTTATTAACCCAAATTATGATAAAGATTTCATATTATATGCATTTGGGAGTGCTGACACAATTTTAGCCATGCTTTATCAGCAAAATTAAGAAGGATTGGAGTAGACTATGGCTTTCTTTAGGAAAATTGTACATGATTATGAAGTCAAATATTCATTTGTAGAAAAAAATGTGCTAGCTATAGTAAGAAGCCTTAAGAAATTTAGGCATGTGCTTTCAAATAACAAAAAATAATAGCACTCCCAACCTGCAAGCTCGGGTGACTGTCGTGCTAGGCTAAATGAGTGGGGATCCTTCCTTTAGTTTACCTTGGGCTCCTCCTCACTATCAAGGAGGTCACTCCCAACTTTTGGAGCTCAGTTCTTGAAAGAATCCAAAGGAAGTTGGCTGGGTGGAAAGGCTCCATTCTTAGCCATGTTGGTATAATTCAACTCCTTTTCATTGCTTTTCAAGGTATACCTATTTAATTTCTCTCAATATTCAAGATTCCCAGGTATATAACTGAGAAATTTGAGAAAATTCAAAGAAACTTCCTCTAGTCTGGGACCGAGGACAAGAAGAAATTTGTCTTGGTAAAATGGGAAAAATTCAGCCAGCCCAAACATTGTGGTGGTCTTGGGATCAGGTTTGTCTCCAACACTAATAAGGCCTTGATGGCCAAGGTGGGATGGGACCATCTTAGGAACACAAAGGATTTGTGTAAAATCATGAATACTAAATATCTTCAAAACAGGAATTTGGTTAGCTATCTTTGTGAGGTTCATCCGCAGGGTTCTTTGGCCTGGAGGAGCATTTGTAGCCTACAACATCTCCTCAGGAGTGGGATAAAATGGAATATTGGTAATGGTAGTAAGATCATATTTTCGGAAGATCCCTGGTTACTTGACACCCCTTTGGAAATTTTTGAATTTAGGAATCTCAAGAGGTTGGTTCAAAGGTTCTTCGGTGTCCACATCAGAGACTATGTTCTTGGGCCTCCTGGGGCTAGGAATTGGAATGATTTGGACCTTTTCTTCCCTTTCTCCTAGGATCTATGTTGCGTTGCTAAGTCTCTATGGGATTTAATTTCCTTTACTAGACTTCCCTCATCTTTCTTAGTGGATGAATTTTTTGGACCTATGATAAGCAGGGTGATCTATCTATCAAATCGGTGTACAATCTGCTGACAGAATAGGGTGCTTCCATTGACCTTTGGAAGAAGGTATGGAACCATCATATGATCCCGAAAGTCAACATTTTTGGTGGATCATTTGTCACAACATGATTCTTACTCAGGACAATTTGAGGAAAAGAGGATTTCATATCCCCAACAGATGTTTCTTATGCAAATGCAGTGATGAATCTATTGACCACTTACTATTAAATTTCTTGTTTTCTATTGAAGTGTGAAGTATGGCTATTAAAAGATTGGGCATACAATGGACCATGTGTAAGGATATTAAATCTTTTATTTTGAGCTGGTTTGGTTTGTATATTCACCCCTTTCCTGAAGAAACTTGGAACCAGGTCCCTCCAATTATTTGTTGGTGTTTATGGAAAGAGAGGAACAACAATATTTTCAGGAATACTGAGAGGTGTCCTAAGGAGGTCTTCGGTATAGGTGCTTGTATTTTAGAGGAAAACATCTCCCTCTTTAATGGGAAACTTTTAGATAAGGGGCCCACTAAGAATGAAATAAAAATAGCTAAGGCTTGGCATCAAAATTTGGATGCAAGCTCCTATGACAACTCTAGATCCCTGGCTAGGAGTAGCACTATTTGGGAACCCCTGAATAGAGGTTGGTTCAAACTCAACTTTGATGGGGCTACTAAAGGCAACCCGGGTAGAGCTAGTATAGGAGGTGTGATTAGAGATTCTAGAGGTGATCTTGTGGTTGGTTATGCTGAGGAAATGGGTTTCCAATCCTTTATGATTGTGGAAGCTCATGCACTGCTCAAGGGCCTTCAAATTGTTGTTTCTTTAGGGATAGAGAACCTTCACATTGAAGGTGACTCTAATTCCATTATTGATGTTGTGAACTTTAGCAGATTACTTGGATGGACTATGAAGGACATTTTATTGGACATAAGGATCTTTATGTTTAAGCTAAGATTGATGAATATTACCCACATTTATCGAGAAGGAAATCAAGTGTTTGATGCCTTATCCAAATTTGGCACCTTTTGGAATTCCTCTAAATGTTGGCGCAACTTGGGGAACTTACTGCTAATAATTCAGGACCTAGTCTTGAAAGATAAAAACCCTTACTTGATATGATGATTACCAATTATATGTTTCTTGGGGTTTTATGGGGTGTCCATGTTCTTGTACTTTGGTCTAGGTTGATTGGCATGAAAGCTAAGGTGGCATATAAGTGGGAGGATTTGAATTTTAAGGCTAATCCCATGTTTTGTAAAGATGGAATTATAAGGAAGTATGGAGAGTACTTAATAATTAAGACTTTGCACGGTCATACCTTATGTTATCTCCTTCTGGGGATTACGTTAAACTATCATATTTTCCTTAAGTTTGTTGATTTAAACTTTGATGTGATTACTCATTATGAGGGAAATCTCCTTTTTCAATTTTCCATCTCCGCTATTTTATCTCTGCATCTCAAACATGAGTTCCTTGTTATTACTAAATTTGGCCCCATGGCCATCTTGCCTAGATTTTTGTGTATGGACAACATGGATGATAAACCTTTCTTTTCCATCATGTCCTACTTTCCTAGCTGCAATTGCTTCAAGATTCCCATTTATGATATATCTAAGATTGTGTTAAAAGATTTTCCTCTTCACACATGTGTCCTGCACACTGCCTTGATTAACCAATGCTACTTTATTTAGCTAAATATCCATTATGTGAGGGAAACCCTTTGTTTAATCAACATTTCTAACCATTTTCTTTTTTAGGTTCTCTAGTTTTTTTTGGTGAAGAAAGGCATTATGGGTGGTGATCGTGTGTGGACGGAGCTTGAAAACTTCAGTGAATTCCACAAACACCCACTTGTGTGGCATATTTGTGTCAAAGGTGGCTTGGATCCCTTTATGGAGATTCTTTTGGGTCATGACCCTAATTTTTTTGCACATTTTTCTAACTCTTGGAAGGACCGAAGAGTTACTCTAGGTAGGATTTAATTTGAAGTAAATGAAGACATGATTGTGTAGGCTACGAAGCTACAAAGTAATGGAAAAAAGTATTTGAAACATACCAAGACTCTAGATAATGACAACATGAATGCATTTTTTGTGGGGAATGAGAAGTTGATTTGTAACCAGTCGAGTTTCGAGCAGGAGGCCCTTCCATAGCCATGGGACCAAGTTTATCTAGCCCTCATGAAGTACATGACTCTCAAAGGTAGATAAAAAGCCTACTTTTTCTACCATTTTCCTCTATTCAATCACCTTGGGCATTAAGTTTTGTTAAGTTTTCCCTTCTTCTTGCTTATGGATTTAGAAATATCTATGGAAAAATCTTGGAACCTGCTAGCCTTAACCCTGATGATACCCCTCCTCTACCGCTTCACCAAGGTCTCATTATGAGACTCTATCATTTCCATCTTGCTTTATGCCCACCTAATCCCATATGTATTGTCTATGTGGATGAAATCAAAACTCTTATTGTTACAAATATTTCCCCAGCTGAGTCCAAATGCCCCATTCAAAAATCCCACTCGGGTGCTGCTGATACTCCTTAGCCCAAGCCTGCCACCAAAAAACTCAAAGGGAATGTGGTAAATCCCTAGATGAGTGCTACGACCAGTCTGTGTGACCTCAAGATGAACCCCACCAAACCTTCTTAACAACCTACCTCGAAGAAGAAAGGCAAAGATAACGGGAAAGGTTTAATGAAGCCTCTAGTGAAAGATAGTAGAGGTAAAAATTTTGTGGGGAAGGACTTTAAGGGTGACACTATGGTGGAGGTAATGGTTGTGACTAGAGGAGAGACCATCATCTAGAGGTCTGGGAGATTGGCCAAAAATAACAAAAAAAGGTAGGTGGATTTGGACTCAGAGGAGGAGCGACGGACAACAAAGACTACAAGGACGATGAGATGTATGAGGAGGAGGAGGAATATGTGAAAGGGCCCCACACCATTCCTGATAATAGTAAAGAGCAAAAAGAGAACTTGACTTCCCAGTCCTCCCACCCACTGGATGATGAACATACTAATAATGTGAAGGTTGTTGATGATTAGGAGGAGCATTGTGTGCTGAAGGAGAGAATGGACAAATTGGATAAGGGATTTTGTGGCTTGACCCACTTCACTATGAAGCTAGTCCACTTTGTCACTAGCACTCTATATGTGGTAATAAAATATGAGCTAGAAGGGAAGAATGCTGACGAGAATCAAGATTGGGTCGAGGATGATGCTATGGACCTCCTATCAAAGAATTGGGATAATGCTAGTTAGGTGTTTTTTTTTTGTGTTTTGGCTATTTGTTGTTAGTCTGTGGTCTATGTTTTATTTTTTGGCTATTTTCTATGTTATTTGGACTTGATATTTTTGGCCCATGTGGCTTGTTGTGTTAGGGGTACAACACCTTGTAAATTCTTCTTACCTTATTAAAAACAAAATATAGCTATTGGTTGCCTATTCAACAGTCAAATATTTTCTTCTCGGTAAGGACATTAATGATAAAAAAGTAGGTTGGATTACAAAAGTGATGGAGTATGACATTAATATTAAAGTCACTAAGCTTGTTAGAGGCAAAGTCCTATGTGAACAACTTGTTGGTAATGGAGAAAATAGAAAAGCACCTGATGAGTAAGCTACAACAATGCTCAATAATGAAGAACAAGTTGTTGTTCCAGCTTCAACAACAAATTGGATTAAGCAAATGGTCCATTACTTACATACTAGTGATTGTCTTGAAGTTTTGTACAAGTCAAAAAAAAGGTATTATAGGCTTCAAGCCATCCCTTATGTTGTAATAGATGGAATTTTGTATAAAAGGGATTTTCATGGTGTTTTACTTAGATGTGTTGAACCAAAACAGATTGAGAAAATTCTGAAAGAATTTTATGATAGGCCCTTTGGAGGATATTTTGCACCAAGAACCACAACTCTAAAGATAATGAGAGCTAGGTATTATTGGCCTGATTTATTTAAGGATTCCCGTGTTTGGGTCATAAAATGCAATAAATATGTATTATTTGCAAGAAAGCATGAGCTTGCTGCCTTGCCTCTACATCCAATTCAAGTGGAGCAACCTTTTGGCAAGTGGGGACTTGATTTCATTGGTCCCATTAACCCACCTTCAAGTGTTGGGTATAAATAGATACTTACAACTACATATTACTTTACAAAGTGGACTAAAGTAATTGCACTAAAGGAGGCAAATGAGACTTTTATTTTGAATTTCTATCAAGACTTGGTTTCCAAGTTTGGTACACTAAATTTGATCATCTCTAATAATGAATTAGCATTCATAGGTTTAAAAGTTTTAGATTGGTCAGTTAAGAACAACATTTCTTTGAATACTTCTTCAAACTATTACCCTCAAGGTAATGGACAAGCGGAGTTCATCAACAAGAACTTAATCAATATCATCAAGAAGATAATCTAAGTCAATTAGAGAACCTAGCAAGATAAACTGAAGTTATCCCTTTAGGCTGATAGGATAACATCTAAGGGAGAAATAGGTAATTCACCCTATGTTCTAACATATGGTAAAGAGGCTAAAATTCCTATCTTAGTTGAGATTCTTACCTTAAGCATGATCAAAGAAATGGACTTTCTTAATGAAGAACCTATGGAAGTTAGGCTCACACAACTAATGGAGCTAGAGGAAATAAGGAAAGAGGCATTAAGGAACTTGAAAATTCATCAACCTTGGATGAAAAGAACATTTCATAGAAAATCAATCCCAAGAACTTTCAAAGAAGGAGACCTGGTGTTTAAATGGGAAAAACTTAAGAGGAGACTAGGTAAACAAAAAAAAAATTATGTTGTGTGGGATGGCCCATACATTATCATAGAATGCAAACAACATAATACATTCCAGATCTCAAAGCTGGATGGAGAGTTCTTGCCAATCCCTATCAACGAGATTCACCTCAAACAATTCTATTGAGGATCAAAATTTTACAGACGTACATAGTAGAATAGTGGTTTTTAGCTAATAAGTTCCCATCAAACATTTCAATTTAGTTTTTTTGTTTTTCAGTAAGTGTAGATGCACTATTTGTTGGTCTTGTCTTAAATAGAGTCATGTTAGTTTGTTTTATATTTTTTTATGTTGTTGTATAGTTCCTAATAGTTGAGTTACAACAGTTTCAAGAGTTTGAGGAGGGCATAATTTGACTCCATTCCTAATGGATTATTAGGCAAATGGTCTGGCATGCTTAGAAGGCAAGCATTTAGCAGAAATCACTAGAAATGTTACCAAAATTTCACCTACAACTCATTTTGGTTGAGCTGAAACAATTGTTGCATATAAGGTGAAAGGTACTTCAATAAGTTTCTGCTGATCCTAGTCATTTGCATTTGAAGTTTTCAAGTGGAGTTCAATTTTATTATGTAGTGATTTACAATAGAAAGAGATTATTCAAATTGCATAATATTATTGTATTTAATTCATTTTGAAAATGAAAATGTATACAATGTTGTTTCATTCATTGAAGTTCAAAAGAATGCTTAAATATCCCACACAAGCCATGGGAATGATTGAATTTATTTAATTCAACAATGTATGTAAATTATACATCTGAAGATAAGTAAAAAACACATGAGAAGATATCATATCCATCATTACCTTAAGGGTCGGTGTCGATGTTTGTCCTTCAATCTTCAACTTGATCCTCCTATCTTCAGTTCCTCTCGTTCCTAATCTCCAGATGCACCTGGAGATGATTGAAATATTTTTTTAGAGCTCGGGACATGAAATATAATCACATGTTTCATCAACAAAGATATAAATTACAACTATGATGCATTGAATCAATTAAGCCACTATTAGATAAATACAAAGGATCCAAATCAGATCATCAAATGAAAGTGAAATCATCAGGAAGAGCACAAAGCTTCATTTTTTATCTAATTTGTTTGTTCATTGTGTAGGTACAGGTTCATATTTCATTTCATGATTCATCTTTTTTAACATTTTAGGATGTGGAGAGAAATGTAGCTCCCACAAGGGTTGTGTCCAACATGCTTAAATGCGTAGGAATTCAATTTGCAATATTTATAGAAAAGAACAAAGGAGAATCATTTTTCACCAAGGAAACCATGTTTGCATACATGTTCTTATTTTGTCACTAATTTTACATCATGTTTTTATATCATTTATTGATTGTATCATCATAATTTCTATTGTTTATATCATAAGGATTCATACATTGATGTTACAGTTCATTCATAAACTACTATAAGAAGCAACATATTTGAATATCACCTTAAGTGTAGGGTAGTCAAAAAAAAATAGCTAGCTGCCTTTAGGGTTTAAAAAATAAAGATGCATTTACTTAGCAAAAAGTGAACTGCAGACATAGTGGGTAGGTTTCTTTTTGAAGATACAATCATCATGATGATTATGCATAATGAGGGCCCATTCTACATAATATAGACTTGCAAGTCACAACAAAAGAGATAAAGGCCGTATGCAAGCTTATACTTCATATACCTAGACAATAGCTTAGGTGTGAAATGAAAACCTTAAATTCATAATCATGGCCCTAATAAATGAGGTTATTCCCATTCTATGACAGTGAAGTATCATTTATGGGAAACATTGAGGTTTCATTGGGTCATTTTAATAATCACCAAACATGTTATAGTGATTCAAGTTTTCAGTCAGTTATGATATGCTCAATCAAAAATATATGAACTTCCTTGATATAGGAGAGGAAAATAGATCTCATTCAGTTTGATAAGGTAAAATTCATTTATGTTAGTTAAAGTAAATTTCAAAGAGAGGATAATCATTATTGTCCAAAAGTCACAAAGATACAAATACATGTGTAAGAATGATTGTGAGAATCAATAGAAATGAAATACATGGCTGAGAGCATCTAAAAAAGGTATGTCAAAATAATTCCAATACCAAAGAATATATAGAGTAGTATTCAGCAAAAGAAACATTCCATGAAGGAGGAAATGTTCTTTAATTTTATGCAAGCAAACATTACAACTTTGGTGTTTCATCATTGTGTTGCATTCCTCACAAATACATTGAATGGAAACTATATCTAAGACTAATCATGTATGGTCATTATTTGGAAGGAATCATTTATCTTAAGGAGAGTTGTAATCATACGTTTGATGCTCTTAAGGAGATTAAATGTACTTTTCCATTCAATATGTTGGAGCACAAACACCTAGAAAAGAAAATGCACAGTCTAGGGCCGAATGAAGGCACATAAGTTTTTCTTATGAAGGAAAGAAATCAAGTTTCCCAAAATGCATAGTATTCACAAGTATAATGGAGAATCATGGCCTACATGACAAAGACAACATCCTCAAAGGTGCAAATGGAGGGAAAAGGAAGCCGCAACCAGCAACAAGGTATAAACCCAATGGAAAGAACAAACTTGCACCCATGAGGAAAGCATGAAATACTGAATTTTACTCATCCTTGTACAAAAAAGCATAAGAAAGAATTCTTTTTCCATACAAATAAAGAGCACAAAGAGAGATTCTTGCCACAAATTCCTTCTTTTCACAATAGACCATGAGGTTTTTTCCAAAGTCAAATGGCAGTTTACAAAGGACAAAAGGCTTCAAAGAAACCCACCTATTGAATGTCGAGCTTCCTTTCACAAATAGAGCTCCAATAACAACTTAAGAAAGACTTCAAAACCTAGCTATCCACCATGGAAGAACAACAATATGTTGACAAAGTGATAAAATGCAAAATGACAAGTTTCTATGGTTTGAGGCTTTTTACTTGATGCCCTAATCCAATGGGTATTTTTTGACTATGTTTTAAAGATAAATCATTACATTTGAAAGATTACCATGGTCTTGAATTTTAATTCAATTGACATAATAATAAAAAAGGGGACCATGAGTTTGATGATGGAGCTTGGGCGTTACAGGGGGTTTTGTAATTTTTTTTAGAACTTTTGAAAATCCCTTTTATATTCTTGCATGCATTTAGGAGAAATATTGTATTCTAAACAACTATTGAAGTGCAAATGTAATATTGCCTTAATATTTTTTATAGAAATTCTCCATAAGAGAGAAGGGAAATCTTTTAACATTATTAAAACAATCACTTTGATTTCTTTTAATAATTGTTAAAATATATTATTTTTGTCAAATACACATGCAAAATTAGAAGAGTGGAGTTCAACTGAGGTGTCAGAGTCTCATTTTAGTTGAGGGAGGATTTTTTGGAGTTCTTTTGATCATTCACATTGAGAGAAGGAATTTTCCACTATTTGAGCTTAGTTTATTTTAGTTGTGGGCCCCCTTTTTGTGGGTTTTCATCTTTTCTCATGAGAGGGATTTTTGAGACATTTGTCACTTTCAGTTAGCTGCTAGTTCCATCTCCTAGCTCTTTGAAACCCTCTATTGTATATATTGAAAAATACTTAATCTTTTTCTCAGTTCTTGCTTCCATTACTCTTTTACACAGTAGAGAGATTAGAAAGACTTGTAATTGAACATTCATTATTTTTAGTTTTGATATAGTAGTACCTTGATTTTCAATAGATTGTTTAGATTTTTGTAGAGTTTCCTTCAGGATATTCAATAAATAGAGTTGTACCTAAACAATTTTTGGTGTTTTGTCTCTTTTAAATGATTTGATGCAAGTTTAATGTGTTTTAAATTAAAAACCTTTAAATTTCAGTGTCATTTACTGATGCATGTACACAATAGCAGTTTATTATAGGTTATTGATTGTGCTATTAAGTTATCTCTTCTCTTAATTTGTGAAAACCCTCTTTTCCTTAGTAAGAAAATCTTAAACAAAGCCTTTTAGTGAAATATTTATGTGATCAAGGTTCCCAAGTTGAGTTGTGTAAACAGATTTATGAGAATATTAGTTATAATAAATATACATATTAGTATTCCTCAGTGCATCACCTCCTAGAAATAATTTACCATTCAAGTTTCCTTTAGTTTCACAAATTAATCTTTCTCCCTTTTCCCACACAAGTCAATAAATTCTAGGAGATCATTAGGGAACCAACCCACAATTTGGAGATTCACCTTCAACATAAGCAACCCATAGGCTTGAAGGTGTTTCCATGTTTCACAAGATTTTTGAGCTTCAAGCTTAGCATCTAGGGTGCAATCTTGGTGACAATAGTACCATTCTGAAGTTTTATAGATGTAGCCCAAAACACTCTTCCTTCATGGTCTCTAACCATGAAATCTGCACCCAAGGGGCCCAAGTGTCCCTTCGAGGCCTCATCAAAATTCAACTTTAATCTTCCCCTTGTTGGAAGAATCCATCTCACCCCTTCCCTATGTTGATTCCACTTCATTACGCTTTCACTTGGATTTTTGACCTTGGTCCAATTACTTTCCATCTGTCGATCCTATTTTGAAAAAATACTAAACTAATGGTTTTCAGATACTACATTGAAATGCTTAGAAACTCTACTCTCAATTTTCTATATGACCTCACTTAAACATGAAGCTAAATCCCTTTTAAAATTATACTATTCATCTCACACCATAGTTACCAAACAACCATTTTTTCCACCTCCTTCCATAACCCTACTAGTGATGAACCTCTGTTAATTTAAGGATAAGATTCAAAAATAACTTTCACTTCATTCTGTAAAAGGCCTCTCTGGCCCAGTTTATCACAAAAAAAAATCCAACAACTTTGAGCATAGACACACTCCACCAAAACATGGTTTGTTTTTTCTTCTTCCTTCTCATAAAGTATACATTTGAATGGGCCTGTCATATCGAACCTCTTCATCCTTTCCCCCATTATAATTCGTCCATACATTGTAGTCTAGGAAAAAGCACCAACCTTTGGTAAGACGAACTTTCCCCATAGAAGCCCCTTTGGCCAAATTTATACATCTTGAGCCAAATTTAGAACTTTGTAGCTAATTCTCACCTTGTACTCACCGATTTTCATTGTACAGCAGATGAGGGATTCTTTCTCCCCTATGAATGAGATAAAAAAAATTGTTCAATTCTACTAAAAGAAAAGTCCTTACACCACCTTCCAACATTTAAAAAAAATCCCACTTAAAGTCCCACCTTCCTCTCTCCCTTTTCAAAACTACAAAGGAGGCCATGTTCTCACCATATACCAAGCTTATTAGATGATTAGCCTCTTCCATATTCGGTAAGGTGTCCAAGGGTGTGTAACCATTCCAAAAATTATGCCAGAATGAAGCCCGCAAACCAAATTTTATAATCCATGTGAGGTGGTCTGATAATAACTTCCTGCAACTTAAAACAAAATTCCAAACCATTGATCCTCTTTGAGGATTTCAATTATAAGAATCTGATCCGCCTCCATCAAATCCAAATATTTTTCTCTCAAAATTTTACTCCATTATGTCTCTAGATTTTATAACATACACCAGGAAAGCTCTGCTCCCAAAGCCAGATTCTATTTTTTTATCTCCTTCAAGCCTACCCTACCAAACTCCTTTTGTTTCATGAGGGTACCCCAACCAATCAATTGTATAAGTTCTCTCTCATGGGCCCCATCCCATAACAACTCATTTTGTAAGGCCATTATTTTTTTGGTTGACCATTTCAGAAGTTCCAAGCATGTCATCATATAGATTGGGATGGCTACCATTACCGCTTTTACCATCACAATACAACCTACTAAAGTCAGCCAGCATCCCTTCCAAGAATCTACCTTTGACTTACACTTCCTTATCGTTTCCTCCCACAAGATCTGTTTCATTTGACCTTAAAATAATGGAATTCCTAGATACTTGGCTAGTAAACTACCCTTTTTAAAACTAAATATATTCATAATACAACGTTGAATTCCTTTGCTTGAACTAAAGAAAAACATGTTTGATTTTTCTACATTTACCAATTGGTCAGTTTCACTTCTTAATAGGTCAATCGCCTCCATTTCACCTGCTTCTTCCATAGATTCTTTACCATAGAGCAACGTGAAATTTGCAAAAAATTGATGCATGGCTACTAGGGTTTCAAGGACAACTTCCACACCTCTCTAGTGACCACCTATACACCTATTAGTTATGTATCTTCTGAAAGGATCCATCATAATGAAAAATAGGAAAGGTGATATCAAATCACCCTGCCTTTGACCTTTATCCTCATTGAAAAACCTACAAGGTGATCCATTTATCAGGATTGAATATATCAACATCGAGATACAACAAAACACCCATTTCAACCACCTTATCCAAAACCCATCCTTTCCATTATTTTTAATAGAAAACACCGCTATACCCTATCATAGGCTATACTAAAGTTCAAATTTACTAGCATGCCTTCTGTAACATTAGATTAAAAGATGATTTTCGAATGTGATGAGATGGATAATCTGCAACTAGAATAACAAAGTTAATACTAACCTAAATAATAATCTAAAACCAAACAACAAAGAACGAGGAAATAAACATAACAACTAAACAAATTAATGGAAAGCTCTCACCAAATATGCATTCACCCCTTCGAATTATCTTGATTGTTCTTCTCCATTTTTCCTTTTTAGTATTCTTGCCCTTAGATTTATGTGTTTGAATGCAAGTATAACTTCGTCAAGTGTCTAAGCAAAATATCAAAGATAAGTCTCTTCTCAAAAGTGTATGATTTCAGGAGGAGGAATAATGATAATGACAGGCCATTTTATAGATTTTGGGTTTTCGAACGATCGGCTCAGATTGAAAGAGAGATCGACGGATGAGATTGATGAATGTCATGCGATGTGAGTTTTGTATCAGATAGAACATGAGTTAGAACACGAGTTAGAACACGAGTTCAGGAAAGACTGCAGATAGATATTAAGTTAGAACGTGAGTTAGAACACAAGTTTAGGATCTTAATATTCAAAAATAGAAGAAATAGACTTTGTATGCAAAAGACAAAGTTAGAACTCGAAGAATAATGCATTTGAATGCAAACAGGAGTTAGAATTAGTTAATCGACTAGTTGTGACGGAGAGTCTTCTCGCAGAGATAAACAAGTGTTGAATCCGGAGATAACTAGAGAACTAAAAATAAATCTTGAGTCAAAAGGTGAGTGAATGACTAAATAACTGATTGATAGAAGAATGTGACATAAATAATATAATATGAATTAAATGTTAATTTAATTCAACATTCAAAAATAAGAGACTTTGATTAAATAAATAAAGATAATTTATTTAATTGACTTTTGAAAAGGATTAAATGAATAATTAAATAATAAATATTTAATTATAGATAAAGGGGGTTAAATGAATAATTAAATAAAGATATTTAATCATAGCTGGAAAAGTATGATAAAGGGGGTAATTAAATAATAAATTATTTAATTGATAGATAAAGGGGGAAGAACTAATTAGTTTGCAACATAATTAAATAAATATGATCTATTTAATTAATCAAGTTGAATAAAGGTTAATAATGAATTAATGAATTAATTAAAAATGGGTATTTAATTAATAGAGGAAATATGTGTTAGAAAGGTTAATTAAATAATTAACATTATTTAATCAAGACAACAGACTATAGAAAATTATGCCAAATGTGTACTCGCAGGCCTAGACCAATTTTTGGTATCTACAGTTTGCCCCTCTTTGATACAATGTTGGTACGGCATTTTGTCAAAGAAAATATGCCCCGATCGTGCTCGCATATGCATTGGTGAAACACATATGTAGTAGATAGGTAGGTTATGGAAAATGCACAACATTTTGTTAAAAATACACCGCATGTGGTTCAATGAACCGCATGTGCAGTAGGTTGAAAGGGGTGTGGAAAATATGCGACGCATATGTAATATGCACTGCAAGTAAGGCTCTATGCATCGCATTTGCAAAAATGCACTGCATCTATGAAAGTGTGCCGCGTTTGACTGGTAAAATTTTCAAAAAACAATTCTAAGGAAAACTTGAAAATTCTTGACATCATGGTTTAAATGCGGGCGGTTTTAGATCCTATATATACATGGGAGTCACGTCCAAACACATTCAATCTCAGAGATCATTTGACAAGTGCAGGGATTCGACTTCTATGGAGACTAGGTCTATGTCACTGTTTGTCGATGCCCACTATTCGGGTGAATAGGGGGATGTTGACAGCATTATGCGAGAGATGGCATTCGAAGACATCATCCTTTCACTTGCCTACTGGGGAGGCCACTGTCACATTGGAGGATGTGTATAGGATCTTGAGATTTCCTATTAGAGGAGAGTGGGTTATGTATTATACCCAGCGCAGATTGACCAAGTTGGCGAGGTTCTATCAAGTAGACGATATTAGTAGGCTCGACATTGAGCACTATGAGATCAGATGGCCAGTGTTAGCAGATAGATACAATAGGATTGATTGTATTTTATGCACATTGATTGGGAGATAGTTCTTCCAGATAGACGGGGTCACGGATTTCCAGTGGGATGGGGTGCTATGTTGGTTGGCATGTTAGAGAGTGAGACTAGGTATGCATGGGGTTCATGTCTACTCAGGATGTTATACTTTCATCTACATGACATTGCTTACAGAGATGCACAGTCATTGAGCTATGGGACCACTTTACTGATGGTATGGGCTTGGGAGAGGATAGCCATTTTTCATCTTCCGGTTACTATAGAGTGACAAGAGAGATTCCCGCATGTGTTTCAATATACATGATACATTACTCAGACACATGTTGGAGGCATAGGATATTGGCGACATGCACTAGATATTCTTGATCAGTTTACATGGAGACCTTACATGGATTGTGAGGAGTGGGTGGATGAGGAGGTACATTTGTTATTCTACAGACAAACATAGTACCTTATGGGGAGGATTGTTTCTAGTGTACATATCATTGAGTGACACTTTCCAGACAAAGTTTTGAGACAGTTTGACGAGGTTCAAGATGAGCCTCGGAGTAGAGTAGAGTTTGCTCGTTCGTCCAAAGAGGTTTCGTATTGGGGACCTATGATACCGGTAGCTACTATTGAGGAAGAGATACAAGCGTTACAACTAGTATAATGGAGTTGAAGAGATGGAGTAGTAGATCTAGGGACTACAACTGTGTATGACGCATGTTGGGTAGAGCATCGACATGTTCCTTACATAGATCCAGATCAACCAACACCTATTGAGAGACGAGGAACAGGACCTAGAGGACGGCGGAGAGGTGGAGGTGCTAGAGTTGGTAGAGTTGGTGGGAGAGATGGTGATGGTAGAGGTGGTAGGCGAGGTCGGAGAGGATGAAGAGGGAGTCGGGTAGGTGCACTATCACCTATTTGTGAGGTAGTAGCTAAGGATGTACTGATGTTGGACATCGGAGGAGGAGTGGATGTACAGGCTGGGGGTGAGCATGCTATAGAGGAGGTAGTAGTAGAGTAGGTAGATGTTGGAGTAGAGAATGTTGCAGAGGATTTAGATGTGGACATGGCTATAGACCCTCTAGGTGTTTTGGCAGGATACAGAAAGGATGATGTGGAGGATGATGTTGAGAATGATGTTGAGGAGGATGCACCGATGGAGGAGCAGGAGAGAGAGCTTAGAGATTGGATTGTGGAGGGGATACAGGAGTAGGATGCTCCTAGGGATGGTGACAGGGAGGCTTTGGAGGAGAGACTCATACTTATGATGATAGAATTTGATGCAATGAGGTTAGAGAGAGATAGTGCCTACACAGAGAGAGATAGTGCATATGCAAAGAGGGATAGTGCTCGTACAAAGAGGGATAGTGCACTTATGGAGAGAGACCAGGCTATAGCTCAGAGACATGAGATAGAGTAGTAGTTCACAGAGGTTAGATGCCTTTGCAGTGGGTCCTCATCTGATGGTATGGTATGAGAGTTGGTCAGATCAGTTGAGAGAGCCACCTATTACAGGGACTTATATGATGCAGTGGTGTCGATAGAGAGATGGGCTCCTAGATTTTCATAGGTTCAGAGTCAGAGGTCACAGAGTATTGAGGGGGTGGTAGGACCAACGAGGGCAGGTCCATATGAGAGGCCTTCCACCTCATAGAGAGCACCTTCGAGGATTTTCCCACCACCTCCACCACGTGACAACAGTGGTAGTGGGACACAATGACAAGGTTTCATATGTAGACATTATATTTTGATCAGAGAGCCTGCGAGCTCATGTTTTATTTATGGATACATTCAGACATTGTACTATGACACACTATTTTGATCAATATATATATATGATTTTGGCGGCTTCTATATGATATGCAGTTATATGTTATGGAGGATGCATTATTTCTATATGATTATGTTCCTAGATTATGTATATACATGTGTTATGAATGAATGTTTCTACATGTTATGAGTTATGCATTTAATAATGATGTTATGGATGTCTTAATTTACTTATGATAATGGATGCAAATGTTCTATATGATGTTTATTTATATGTGATGGTAATATGTACATGCAATGTTTACATTATGTATGTTATGATGATGAAATGCCTATTATGTAATGTGTGAAATGCAATGCAACTATGTGGAATGCTTATTGAATGTATGCTAATGCAAATGATCTAATTTTTTTATTATGTCACAAGACTTTATCTTTATGTTAAAGAAGAAAAAATGTTAGGATGAAATAAATTCAGAATGTTAGTAAGAAATATTGACGGTTGATTGATTGAGAAAAACATATAATCTTTGATATATTGCCAAATATGCTATGCTTGCTTGTTATCATCATTGGGCGGGACATGACATAGATGGATAGTACACACTATGATATGAGATAGATCATAGTGTATAAATTCATCCATCTACGAAAAATAGACAATCACAGACAGGGAGTGTCTTAACTCATACTATGGATAGTATTGCCCCAGTCATTTTGTCGAGACGAACCACAGACAATAGACAAATAAAATATGGGTCATGAGACATCATTGCTCCTCTAAATCCTTGATAGGACATCCTTGAGGAAACTAGTAACATGACTCAAAAAACCAATGTTTAAAAAGATAGTTGATAGACAGCAGCCAAAGAAAAAGAGTCCTGAGACATCGTTGCTTCTCTAAATCCTTCAAGGGACATCCTCGAGAAAGCTAGTAACCGGACTAATTCACAAATCGATAATAAGATAAGACAAAATAAGATATAAAGTCATAAAGCCAAATAAATGTATTCGCCAAAACTTGATCTTGTGGGATTGTTTGATGTTGATGTTTGACATAGCATAATGTGAGAGAATGACACATACCGCATAAGACGTTGAGTCTTGTTTTGACTTAATGACTTTTGTTTAAGCCTTGACAAAGCCTGGTTTCATAAAGACACATGTTGTATAAGACATTGGAGCCTGATGACGTTGAAGTGACAAGCCACATAAGACTATGACAATTTGATGACGTCTGTTGACAAGAAAGACATATCTTGCATAAGACATAGGTTGATCGCTTTGACAATGTGTTTGATATTGACTTGATAACTTTGAGATGTTTTTCCTTGTTGTTGCATGACTTGTTTGGATTCCTTGACTAATAAAAGTGTGTGTGTGTAGACAGTGTATGACATGAAATGATACCCTAAACTATGATATGCAACTTGTGCGATAATGATGTAATTGAACCTGTAGACATTGAAAAATGTCTTAAAGTCTACAAGCAACATTTTTCCTTAGTCATCATCCTCTAATAATTAAATAATTTTAATTATTTAATTATTCTTGATCATATTCCTTTATTAATTAAATGATTTTTTAATTATTTAATTAATTCACTTTCTAATATTTATTCTATCTTGATCAATTAAAATAAATTAATTGCGTCACTAATACCCCTTTCTTCAATAATTAGATAAATCATTATTTATTTAATTATTTATATTTCATCACATGTCCATAGTCAGATAATAATTATTATTTGACCTTTTATTCTTCTATAATTAAATAATTGATGAAATTATTTATTTATGTGTCTTTCTTCTCCTTTAAATAATTAATCCAAATCAATTATCCATATTCAATTTATATTTCTTCCTTTAATTAAATCTATGAATTTAATTAAATCTCCTTTTTCATTTCCTCCAAATAAATAACTTAAAATAAATTATTTATTTGCCACTTGTCATCCTCTTCCATTTTCAAATAAATAATTTAAAAAATAAATTATTTATCCCCCTATTTTGGTCAAAGAACCCCTATCATTATTTCATGTCATAGTTTGCATGTCTTGCATGTCTGTCATAACCGTCAGGTGTCATAGCTGTCGACGTCATATCTTTTCCATGCATGGCATATTCTAGTTGCATCAATTCTCAATCGTAGATCTTGGCATTTTTCTAGAAACTCAATCTTGGTCATCCATTTAGTAACCTCCCTCTCATGAATCCTCATCTGTTGATCTTAGAATCTTTCTAGAAGATCAATCTCGTTTGTCCATTTGAATGGTTGTCTATAAAAGCAACCCTTTCCCTCCATTTTCAATTGAACAGCTAATTATCTCCAACTTTCTTGCTTACTATTTGTAGGTATTTGCACAACTTCAACAACAAATCTGAGGGCAATATTGGCATAAGAAGAAATAGGAGAGACAAGAGAAATAATCAACTTCAAAGGGGAGTGCTTTATTTCATTTGCTTTCATTTTGATTGCTCTCTTTGTTTGTATTCTCTTGTTTAGATTGGGATTATAGTTTAGAAGTGTTGGTTGTCACTTAATCTAATACTATTTGATTTTCTCCATCTTACATTGGTGAACTTGACGTGAATCTTACAACTTTGCAAAGAAATTTGGTTGTTTTCTTGTTTGTTCTTGTTGTTTTGCAGGTTACAGCCAAGAATTCATACGAAATCCCGTCATCTTCTTTTGAGCACCGAAAAATGGGGGCATAAATTATTTAAAAATTATCATTTGGGTTTTGTAGCCCTCGTTTTCTTCTTTCCGAAACTTCAAACAGTTTAAAATTTTGTTAAGATTTGAGAAAGTTAAGGCTATTTTAGTATTTGCTATTTTTTTTAGTTTAGCTGTTAAAACCCACGTTTTCTTTTGCCTATAACATTTTTTCATGCATAATCTTGGAAAAACAATGTCTGGGTTTTGAAGGTTTGAGTTTTAGCTTTTCATAGATATAAACAATTTGAAATTTTCTTAAATTTTGAGAAATTTGTGGTTGTTTTAATTTGCTGTTGTCATTTCTTTTGAGTTACTAATCTCTTGTTTTTAGCATGTGGCACAACTTGGAGGGAGTCTAAAAAATTGTTTATTTAGAAACAAAAATCAATCTTTTCATTTCTTTAGACATGATCAATTTTATTTGTTTTCAACAACTACAACAAATTGCATGCACACTCATTGGTTAAAATGAATATGCATTTCATTTCATGGAATTAAAATGAACACAATTTGCATGCACACTCATTGGTTAAAATGAACATGCGTTTCACGTCATGGGATTAAAATGAATGCAAATTGCATTCACAATCATTGGTTAAAATGAACATGCATTTCATGTCATGGGATTAAAATGAACACAAATTGCATGCACACTCATTGGTTAAAATGAACATGCAATTCATGTCATTGGCTTAAAATAAACTTTGTTTGTTTCACATCAAGTTAAACTTTTAAAATGAACAAAGTGTCTTGTGTGTCCTCCTCACATTATCATTTGGTAATTAAAATTTACAAGTGTCTTCAATTTTGTGTTACCCTTTGATGCAATAATCGAAGTATCCTCTCTCCTTGCACATTTATGCGATCCTGGGTGTAAGAGAAATGGTTATTGCCTCTAGAACTTGGGTTTTCCTTGGTGGGAAAAAGTACTCACCTCAAGGCAACTCAGACTGACAACGGAGCTTTTTGGCCAAGATACCCCCGACCGGTATATAAATGTGAATCCTAAGGGAAAGCCTAGGATTATTAGTGCGGATGTGTTATACGGACCAAGTAGTACTCTCCAAAACCCTGTTGAGCATAACCTCTTTAGGCTGGAGTGCCTCCTAAACGGAGCTTAATCTTGTGCCCCATGTATGGCCACTCGAACGGGGGTCTTGAACTAAAAACATTTGTGTAGTTGCCAAAATCCTTCTATTTGCTAGCGCAACAATGGTCATTGTGAAGACATCCAAATTCTCGCAGTTCTTAGTAGAGGTGATCAACCTGCCATGGGAGTTTTATGGGGGTTGGAAGCTTGGTTGGCCTAAGAAGTGAGTGCAATGTAAGGGGGAGCCTATGCAGCCAAGCTTCTGGATTCACATGTTGAGAATAAGTGCAGTTGGGGAAACCCACGTGGAATCTAGCGAATATTATCCTTGCTTAACCTAGGGTTGTGCTTGTCTTCATTGTGCATGTTTTCAAATTTTCAAAGATAAGATATTGTGTTTGCCAAGTGTTTTTGTAAGACATTGAAACAAATAAACACCTTTCACAAACTTGGAAACAAACATTCAACCTGAAACAATTCCAAATTTTGCAACCCAAGACAAAACTTGTCCAATTTGATATCAAACAACCTTTATCAAAAACCAAAAAAAAAAAAAAATTGCTCAAATATTCCATTAGCGACATCTTTAGTTTGCATTCACCCATAGGTTCATCCTTTCATATCATATCCTTGGTAATAAGGTCATTATCATTCCACCATTTCTTAATATTGGTCTTAGGTACATTGGCACTTTGCATCCTTATATCCTTGAAAATCTCCAAAATAAAAATTAAAAAATAGCATAGTTTCATATCCATTTTGCATTAGAACCTTGCATTTCCATCCAAAGGTCACAAGTTTTTTTATGGTTTTCAATAAGTTTTCCTTATCCATCATAATCCAAATTCATGACCATGTCTTCACTTTACATTGATCTTCTTCATAGTCAAGTTGAATATCAGTCAATCCTCAATCGTCAATACCAACAATCCATAAGCTTTAGTCGTTCATCCATCTACCCTCACTATCAAGAGTCCCTTAGCACAATCCATGCCCTTGATCCACAACAAATGTCCATTAATCATCCTTATCCTAGCCTTGACAAGGGAAACCAACTTTCCACTAATCCATGCCAATCCTCCACATCCTATAATAACCCATCATCCACTAGTTCATTCCAATCCTCCACATCTTATCCTAGTCCATCATCCACTAGCCCATTTTCATCCACTCCATCCCAAACTACATTTGGTCATGAAAATACATTTGGTCAGGGTCTCCAAAACCACATCACATTGCCTACACCTTGGTATACATGTCAAAATAAAAGCCCAAAGCATGATATCATAGCTTCACCTTCATGTCAAGATCAAAGTAGTCCATCACATGACCCCATCCTTAAGTCCATCCAAGAAGTCCTAGATAATCATGGCATCCAAAATACACCTATCCTTGTTCAAGAGTCTATTCACAACCATGTTCTCCAAGATACACCTATTTTTGACCAAGATCCTACCATTGAACAAGAAATCCAAAATGATCCTCTTATTGACCTTTATGCCATTCATGATCAAACATTTGAAGATGATCCCATCCAAAAAAAAAAAACCTCCATTTCCCAAAATGAGACACTTGCCTCCTCTGGACACATAGATAATCAAATCAATGATATGGATAACATCAAAGAAGGGCATAAAGCAACTACTATTGATCAAGTCAAAGGAGAACACAAAGAAGGTACTATGGATCAATTCAAAGAAGAAGATACAAAATCTATGACAAATCAAATTGATATCCCAAATGATAGAGAAGAAACAAGCATGGCGAATGATAAATCCAAAACATCCTATCAATTAGGAGCATCCACCTTTGTCAAAGCAGGATTTCTTGTAGATGAGGAGATTCCAAGTAACAATTTCGACATACAAAATGATGGGTTAGCATCTTGTTTTCAAAATAAAAAATACCTCATCAGAAACAAAATCTGTCAGAGCATGCAGTATCAAGGAAGAGGACTAGGTCTACATGAGCAAGGCATTATAGAAACAATACAATTTTATGCAAATCCTAGACATCAAGGTCTTGGTTATTCTTCAATCAGAGAATCAAATGATGTTAGTGGTACCTCCTTGATATTGGATACAACTTTATCTGATATAAACATCAAAATGGGGGACATGAGTAGTCCTTGTCATAAGGTTGTTGCCAACACTCCTTCCATCCACACCATAAACCATCATTCCAACATGAATAAATATTCCATTTGGAACCAACAAAAAGAAAATTATTATAAATCCAAAATTCAAAATCAAATGTCAAAAGATATTGAATCAAAAAAAAAATTCAAGTGGACAAATGAAGTTAAAATGGATCCCAAAGAAAAATGGATCAAACAAAGAAAATATTTCAAATCCAAAAGTCAATAAAAATATGGAGCCACAAGAAAAGAGGACTCCCACATATAGTAAATGTCCACCTCCTTTAAAATGGTCATCATGAAAGGCATATAAAAATGTTGGTTCCAAACACTATCCTAATTAAAATTCCAAACTCCATCATCCACCATCCCAAGTTTGGAAAATAAAAATTGCTACATCCAAAACACCAAATAGTCCATCCACACCTACCATCATCCATCATAATCTTGCATCTTGCCTAAAGTCTAAAAATCCTACTTCGCAAATCCATCACATCTTGGCAGCAACCCTTTATCATAAGGACTCCCATGGTACTCTATCACGATGTGCGTATTTTGATAAGGCCAACACTAGTATCATAGAGGATCACAGTGACATCGATCAGTTGTATGCAAGTGCTATGATTTTGACAAGACAATTACTCCATAAAGGTCACTATTGGCATATCATGACACCAGTATCTACATCAACACCATCAAAAGATTCAAAACAATCAACAGTCATCCAAACTATTAAATCGATATAAAAAGTCAAAAAATATGTCACCTTGATGAAAACCTGGCAAGCAAGCGTCTTGTGTGACATCATCAAAATGAAAGAAAAAAAATAGTAAAGAGAAAAATTTCGTCCAATAGTGAAAACCATTTTTATGGCACTTTGGATAAGTACCATGATGAAAACCTAGCAAACAGGCGTCATGTGTAAGAGAAATTATCTATGTGAATTATTACACTTGGGGGCAAGTTGTCTCATCTCCCATGCCTTTCTCATAGCATTTCCATCCATCTATCCAATCCATATCATTTCCATCCATTTTCCCACCTACCTTGATCTTGATAAGAAATGGGGTACAAACATAAATCATGCTTTGGAAAATTTTTGGACATGTCTATCCTTTGGTCATACACTACCCATGAAATATCATGTCATTTCCTTCATAGAATTTATCCAAACCCATATCTTGGAGAAAACACATTGTTCCTATGCGAAATAGTCCTTGGAGATCATATCCTAATTCTTCCATCCAATAATCCTCATGTCTCTTATCCTTTGCCAAAAGCAATCCATTATCTCTTCATACCTATTGTTGGACTTGGTTTCCCTTGTTATTGGTTTAAGGATTATAACTCACTTATCCAAGTGCCCTCCATAATCCCATCTGGTCCTAGGGTTAGTCATTCCAAATGCAATGAGTCTAATCCATACAATCTTGCTATGCAACCTAGCACATCATCCAAAACATTCCTCAGATTTGTACCTAGCCTTGTTGCAAACTTTGATCCTTTAGTCACATAATCATCATCCTCATGTTGTTTCAGGATGTGTCCTTCCCCTATCAAACAACATTTTCATCATCATCACCTATCAATTGGTTTTCAGCTTGACTAGGGGCAAGATCATGTTTGTCCTTGGATTTGTGTGCATGCCTTCTTGGTTGATTGTGGGTATCTTTCACATACATTTTTCATGATCGCTATAGTTATCATCCATAATAAAGTCTCATTCATCCATAATAAAGCTTCGTCGTCCTTCCCACGGTCTAAAGATCACTGAAATTTAGCATCCTTCGCTTTCATATCCACCCATCACATTTGCCACTTCCCCTCACACATAATAAACTGGTCCTATACCTGACTGGGGGCAATTCTTTAACTTGCATATTCATTGGAAATAATACATGGTATTGACCCTTTAAAACTTTCAAAATCATAAAAATCATAAAATGTCTTGAAAAAATCCTAAAAATCATAAAATGTCCTAAAAAAAAAAAAATCCAAAAAAAAAAAATCAAAACATTTCAAAATCCAAAAACAATAAA
This sequence comes from Sequoiadendron giganteum, assembly GCA_007115665.2. Lineage (NCBI taxonomy): Eukaryota > Viridiplantae > Streptophyta > Pinopsida > Cupressales > Cupressaceae > Sequoiadendron > Sequoiadendron giganteum. The sequence continues at coordinate 611,109,952 of CM021108.1, read as the reverse complement.
AATTCAAAAAAATCATTTCAAAATCCAAAAAGTCATAAAATCCTCAAAATCCAAAAACATCAAAAAAATTCAAAACTCCTAAAAAACAGAGTCCGACTCTAGGTTTGAGTCTGAATCAATTTGGTTAGAGTGGTCGAACTACATTGCCTCTGCACATTTTCTACATAGGCAAGGCTCATCTTAAATGAGCCCCTGAGGCATTAGGTCAGTCCCTTCAGGTTCTCCAAATAACATCATGACTTGGTATTTTGTCAAATAAGATAAAGTCAAGTCGTGTCAAACAACGAGGTCTCTATGCATTGCTACGTAGGCAAGGCCATCTATCAATGAGCCCTCGAGGCCCCCTAGGTCAAGTCCTTTAGGGTTCATCGAGTTGGGTCACGTCCTTGATCTGAAAGAAATCATCATCCAAATTGCTTCAAGAAACAACAAACAAATTAAATCTTTCATCAATCAATTATCTTATCATCAATTCAATCAGGGCACTAGTCTTATATCGAAATGGGGCATTATGTCGTTTGTCTCATTCGGTCTCATCTCTTGTCTTTTATCAAGATACATCCTTCCTAGGATTAGACTTTGTCAACCTTTTCATTTACCTTAAGCAGGATGTGTCCTTGCAGTTAGCTGTTATGTCAACACTTGTCACTTGGTCAACTTTATTAGATGTGTCCTTCCTGTGGTTAGGTATCATCACATCGCTTGGTCATATTCATCAAATATTTGTCAAACAATCAAACAATCTTGTCAAATTTTTCAATCAATCTTTCCTTAATCAGGATGTGTCCTTCCTAAAATCGAGCATTATCATTATCAATCAACTTTGTCACACCACTCAATCTTATCAGCTTGGTCAATCAATATTGCCTTCATCAGGATGTGTCCTTCCTGAGGCTAGGTGTGGTCAATCAAATCAATTTATCAATCCTTATCAACCTATCAATCAACTTGATCATCTTGGTCAACCTAATCAACCAACCAAACAATCATCGTTATCACTAGAAAACACTCTCTTGGCAAACACTTTGTTGGTCTGGATTTTCTTATCTTTTTGATTGGTTTTGGGTCATGTTACTAGTCTCCTCGAGGATGTCCTATCAATGGATTTAGAGGAACAATGATGGATCATGGCATCTTTTCTTTGTTTGGTGCCTGTGGTTTGTCTTGGCAAAAAGATTGGGACAATCGGGTCCCTAGTATGAGTTGGGGCATTCCTTGTCTTTTTTTTTATTGTTTGTCTCTCCCAAATGGTCACCTTGCACACCTTGGTTTATGTCATACCATGGTGTTTGTGGTCCATTTGTGACATTTTTGATGCCCAATGATAATAAATATAACAATGTAAGCATCAAAGTTGGTTCCCTTATCATTTCATGTCTATCTTCTTTCCCCTTTTCATGCTAACATCCCATCTCCCTTATTTTTTTCCATGCTAACATTTCTTCCATATTTCATCCTCTAGTCTTCTCTTCCATTTTGAGAGCACATTGATATTCTTTGAACCCGCATGTCCTCTCGAGGGGGCATACCGTGACCCTCTTGGTCACCCTTCCCCTTTGTCTTTACACTGGGGCATATTTCAGAATTAAATTTCTTTGACACAACACGATGAACTACATTATGTCAAAGAGGGGCAAAATGTAGACATTGAAAAATGTCCTAAAGTCTACAAGCAACATTTTTCCTTAGTCATCATCCTCTAATAATTAAATAATTTTAATTATTTAATTAATTCACTTTCTAATATTTATTCTATCCTAATCAATTAAAATAAATTAATTGCATCACTAATACCCCTTTCTTCAATAATTAGATAAATCATTATTTATTTAATTATTTATATTTCATCACATGTCCATAGTCAGATAATAATTATTATTTGACCTTTTATTCTTCTATAATTAAATAATTGACGAAATTATTTATTTATGTGTCTTTCTTCTCCTTTAAATAATTGATCCAAATCAATTATCCATATTCAATTTCTATTTCTTCCTTTAATTAAATCTCCTTTTTCATTTCCTCCAAATAAATAATTTAAAATAAATAATTTATTTGCCACTTGTCATCCTCTTCCATTTTCAAATAAATAATTTAAAAAATAAATTATTTATCCCCCTATTTTGGTCAAAGAACCCCTATCATTATTTCCTGTCATAGTCTGCATGTCCTGCATGTCTGTCATAACCGTCGGGCATCATAGCCATCGATGTCATATCTTTTCCATGCATGGCATATTCTAGTTGCATCAATTCTCAACCGTAGATCTTGGCATCTTTCTAGAAACTTGATCTTGGCCATCCATTTTGTAACCTCCCTCTCATGAATCCTCATCTATTGATCTTAGAATCTTTCTAGAAGATCAATCTCATCCGTCGATTCGAATGGTTTTCTATAAAAGCAACCCTTCCCCTCCATTTTCAATTGAACAGCTAATTATCTCCAACTTTGTTGCTTACTAGTTGTAGGTATTTGCACAACTTCAACAACAAATCTGAGGGCAATATTGGCATAAGAAGAAATATGAGAGACAAGAGAAATAATCAACTTCAAAGGGGAGTGCTTTATTTCATTTGCTTTCATTTTGATTGCTCTCTTTGTTTGTATTCTCTTGTTTAGATTGGGATTATAGTTTAGAAGTGTTGGCTGTCACTTAATCTAATACTATTTGATTTTCCCCATCTTACAGAACCCTATTGGACTAACCTAGTGTGGTCTCGGTAGCTCATCAATTGATTAGCCTTGTCTACGTTGTACACGTAGAGACCTCGTAGTTTGACACGACCAATGACTTTGAATATACAAAGCGTCATTATTTTAATGTGTGTGATACATGAGAAACCTAGACTGACTAACCTAATGCCTCGAGGGCACATTGATTGATGGCCTTGCCTACATCCCAGTCACAGAGGCAACGTAATTTGATTATGACTGACTGAACATGACTGACTTGACTCTATTTTTGGTATTTTCTGATATTTTTTTATTTTTTTGGATTTTTTAAGTTTTCTAATATTTTTGAGATTTTTTCAGGACATTTTTTATGGTGTGACGTTATGTACAAAGTGTTAGGGCATTGAACAAGGATTTTCCCCCAGTCGAGAATAAGATTTGGAAGATGGAGTGGGTAATGTGACGGAATGGATGCTAGATGTCAATCGTTCCAAGCAATGGATAAGACAACCATTTATTATGAGAGATGTTGAAAAAGTCTGAATAGAATGATGGTAGACAGAAGAGCGAGCTTGACTACACATGGCGCCTATTTGCCAGGTTTTCACCATGGTACTTATCCATAGTGCCACTGAAGCGGTTTTCACTATTGGATGGATTTATTTCTCTTTACTTTTTTGATTTTCTCAATTTTTTTGGTGTTACAAAATGCCTGTTTGCCAGGTTTTCATCAAGGTAACCATTTTTTGTTTTTTCATTTTTTTTACTTTTCTAGATTAGGACACAGATTCTCAGAGACTATGCATAGAACCTCTTTAGATGCAGACTGTTGATAGGTGACAAAAGTAGCTCTCCTTCAGGAGTAGATAGTTGGTATGCTCGTGATCCTAAGGCTTTTGTGACAATATAGGGGCCCAACTAGTTAGGCTCAAACTTACCTAGTTTTTCCCATTCAACTTGGTTCTTAGGATTCTCCATTAATACCAGGTCACCAATGTCAAAGTGTCTATTGAGAACCTTCCTATTGTAGCTATGACGAAGACAATTTTGATATGCTTGTAAATGATCTAATGCTTTTTGTCTTTGCTCATCTAGCAATTCTAGCTCTTGTAACCTATAGATAAGATATTCTTCATCATCAATATGACCCTTAAAGGATACCCTTAGAGAAGGTATTTCAACCTCAATAGGTAAGATAGCTTCAGACCTGAATATGAGGGAATATGGAGTGGCACCAGTGGGAGTATGAATGCTTGTGTGATAAGCCCATAAGGTAGGATTAAGCTATAGGTGTCAGTCACGACGAACGTCATTGATAGTCTTCTTAAGGATTCTTACAATGGTTTTATTAGATGCCTCAGTTTGTCCATTACCTTGTGGGTAATATGGGGTGGAGAAATGGTGTTTGATGTGGAATTCTTCACATAAATGGCCTACTTCTTGATTCTTGAATGGGCGGCCATTGTCTGTGATTATGGATTGGGGTACACCATACTGACAAATGATATAGTTTAAGATAAACTTAGATATTTGTGTGTCGGTGATGTACGTCATGGGAATAGCTTTAGTCCATTTGGTGAAGTATTCGGTGGCGGTAATGATGAATTTATGGCCGTTGGATGATGGAGGGTGTATCTTACCTATAAGGTCAAGTCCCCATTGGGCAAAGGGCCATGGTGAAGTAATTGGACGAAGCTCCTGTGCTGGCACTCTTATCAAGTCTCCATGTATTTGACATTGTCTACATTTCTTTACAAAGATGTATGAGTTTTTCTCCATTGTAGGCCAATAATAACCTAGTCTCATAATCTTATGGGCTAAAGTAGGACCACTCGAATGAGATCCGCATATACTCTTTTGTACCGCTCGCAAAGTTGTTTGTGCTTCTTCAGCATCGAGACATCTCATTAGGGTGTTATCTAAGGTATGTCTATACAGGATTTCTTCGATTATGGTGTACTTGGCTGACTTTCAGATGAAGGTTCGATGTTGGTTATTGGACAAGTCTTGGGGTAAGGTTTGGTCAGTGGGATAGTTGAATATTTCTTTATACCAAGGAGATGTAGGACCAACAATGGTACACACCAGCGTAGTATCGGGGACATCATAAGCAAGGACCAACAACTGTTTAACCAAAAACTCGAACTTAGGCACATTACTTGGAATATCCAACAATGAACCCACAGTTGCCATAGCATCTGCAGCTCTATTATGGATACATGGTATTTGTTGAAAAGTAATTTTATTGAAATATTGCTTGAAACTATTAGCCATACACTTGTAAGGGACAAGCTTCTCATCCTTAGTCTCGTAATCATCATTTACCTATCGGATTACTAGTTGAGAGTCGCCAAAAACATGTAGGCTCTTAATTTTCCACTGAGCTGCCATTTTTAACCCTATCACTAAAGCTTCATATTCTACTATATTGTTGGTACAAGGGAAAGCAATCCTAAATGATTTGGGAATGGTATCACCTTGAGGTGGAACAAATAAGATACCAGCTCTTCAACCACGATTTGTATGTGACCCATCAAAGTACAGTTTCCATTCGGTTTTAATCTCAATGTTGAAGAGAAATTCATTAGGAAAATCTGCCACTAAGGGATGGTCTGCCTTTATAGGTGCATCAGCTAACTAATTTGCAATCACTTGTCCTTTTATAGCTTTCCTTTCGACATACTGAATGTCATACTCGCTAAGTATCATAACCCATTTAGCCAATCAGCCTGTTAAAGTTGCCTTACTTAGGAGGTATTTAAGTGGATCAATCTTTGCAATTAACATTGTTTGTCGATCGAGCATATAGTGCTGAAGTTTTTGGGTAGCAAAAACTACCGCAAGACATGCATGTTCTATGTTTTTTTAATTCAATTCATAATCCACTAAGGTACGACTGATGTAATAGATTGCTCTCTCATGACCTTGATCATCGTGTTGTGCGAGAAGAGCCCCTAATGCCGACGGAGTTGCTGAAATGTATAGTATCAATGGTTTTCCCTCTGAAGGTGGCATTAAGACTGGTGGAGTAAGAAAATAGTCCTTGATTTGCTGAAAGGCTTCCTAACATTTAGGTGTCCACACAAATGGTACTCCTCTCTTGAGTAGATGTTGAAATGGGTGTATTTTATCTGCCAGTTGTACTATGAAATGCCTAATGGACTGTAATCTCCCCTATAGGGTTTTGAGTTGACCAATGCTAACTAGAGGAGGAATTTCTATGATAGCTCTTACCTTCTCTAGATCTACTTCAATGCCTCTTCGAGAGATGATATACCCTAATATTTTCCCTGATTTCACTCCAAAGACACACTTTTTCAGATTTAGCTTGACATTGTAATTCTCTAACCTTTGGAGTATCTTGTCTAAAACCTTCAAATTATCTTCCCTTGTTTCTGATTTAGCTATAATGTCATCTACATAATCTTCCATGAGAGTATGTACAAAGTCATGGAAAATTGTAGTCATCATTGATAGGTAGCTCCTGCATTCTTAAGGCCAAACAACATAACATTCCAATAGTATGTGCCCCATGGACACGTGAAAGTTGTCTTGTGTTGGTCTTCAACTGCTATTTTAATCTGGTTATATCCAGAGAAACCATCCATTAGGGATAGCATCTCGTATCCTGTTGTAAGATCTACTATCATTTCAATATTCATCCTTAGGACATGCCTTATTGATGTCTCTAAAGTCTATGCAAATGTGAATGCCCCCAGTTGGTTTAGTCACTGGTGATTTGATATCCAATTTCCATATTCTATTGTCCTTATGAATCCAAGAGTTTCTTAAGTTCTGCCTTGACCAATAGAGCAATTTGCGGATGCATTTTCCTCAACTTCTGTTTGACTAGTTTAATACCTAGCTGTAGTTGTAAATGATGCAATATTAGGTTTGGATCAAGCCTAGGCATGTTAGCATACGACCATGCAAAGTTTATCTGTCTCTTTGTGAAGAAGTCCTTAAACTCAAGTTTTTCTATCTCTATTAAAGAAGCTACAAAATATACTTCCAAGGATTCTTTTTTGTACCCATGTTGACTTCAACAGACTCTGCGACTAGCATCAGTGACTTTTCCTGTTCAACGGGGAGAATATTTAAACCTCTATCCTTGGGTGCCTATGGGAGGTTTTCACCCTCAGATACATCCTTTATTTTGACTTTTTCTTCATCCATAGGTGCCTTTAGGTTTTCACCTAGGGACTCATCATTTTTATTTTCATTGTCTTTTTCCTTTTTATTCTCATTTTTGCGACTAGAGGTGTAAATAGACTCCCCAAAATATGCTTTGTCATCCAAGTCTATATTAAAACCTGCTTTATGATACCCTCATGGTATGCCTTCTCTAAGTCAGAAGATGGTTTTTCAGGCGCCCAAGATGCATGATCAAGGGTTTCCCAATAATAGTTCTCTTGCCATTCTTTTTTGGACAAATGTTTCTTAGGACAAGGAGTAGATGGTTTTGGTATAGGTTTCATGTTTAGGTCTAATTCTCCAAATAGCGCATCTATGTTCATGGTACTACTAGATGAAAGGGAATCCCATTCATAATCACTTGAGTAAGGGGATTGGAGGTTTTTCATAAATTGGGGGAAGTGGTTTATGAGATATTTGGATGTCTGCGCAAGCACTCACTTCCTCTTGAAATGGTGACGAAGTACTAGGAAACCCAATTCTAAGTGGTTGACACCCTAGCCCTAGGTATTTCAGTCGTGGGTATATAGTGATCGGCTATGTCCTTCCATTTTGATATAGTCCTAACCGACTGTGCCCATCATAGCCTTCATTTTGCATTATCTTTAAGCCTTTTCCATATTGGTCCTTAGCTATTTGAATAGACGGGGAGGGGTATTCATGTTCTTCTTGATACAACCAAGAATCACCTTGATCCACAATTTTTTCACTTAACTCTCCTCATTTTGTCAATGTCATTGTAGGGGGAACATGAAATGTGACCACCAACTGTCTTCTATCTTCCATGGGTAGGCCATATGCCTTAGGTGGAATCGGTTGACTGACATAGTACGATACCTTTATATTATATTCACCACAGCCCTTGTCTTAGATCTCTAGCTTAGGAGTGGATGATGGTGGTTTGAATGACAGGGACTTAGTGAGACATGATGGGTCAATGTATAGGGATAAAGTGGATGATGAAGCTTCTTGGTTAACTGGTACTTGTCATTGTGGAATTTCCCTTAGGCTTGTACAATACTGAAAAGGATCTAGATCACCATCAATAGTGATCTTTGTGCCATTATATGGGAACTTAAGACATTGGTGATATGTTGAAGGTACAACTTTCATTACGTGTATCCAAGGTCTACTTAACAACAAGTTGTACAGAATGGTGAGATCCAAGACTTGGAAGCTGGTGTTCATGATTGTTGGGCCAATTCTAATAGGGAGTGTGACAACTCCTTTGGACAATCTTTCCTCATCATCATAAGCCTTGATGACTATACTCTTAGAAGTATCTACACAGTCTTCTGAGAATCCTAATGCCTTAACCAATTTTAGGGTACATAGGTTCAAACCTGCTCCTCTATCTACTGAGACTTGTCAGGCTTTATTTTGATGGACTAGGACTTCAAGATGGAAGGGGTCATTATGATCAAACTTTTCAGTTGAGTAATCTTGTTGGGAAAATGTGGCATGATGCGATTTGGTCAAATATCCCACCATTTCTTTGAAACGATTGACATCTAAGTCTGTAGGAATAGTTGTGTTATTAGAGCTTTGTCAAGAATGGCTCGATGCTCAAGTGATAAAGTCAACAATTCCAAGATAGATATTTGTGTGGGGGTTTTACTCAATTGATCAAGAAGGTTGTACTTAAACTTGGAAGCTTGCATAGGTGGCTTGGAAGAAGGACCTAGAATAGTAATCTTAGTTTTCCATGTGTTCACATTACATTTTGGATGCTTCTTAATGGTGATGGTATTGACATTCTCATTTGCGGCTCAGAGGTGATTTATGATCATTCCTTTACCATAGTCATACTTGGTATTGTTATAATTGGCTGATCTGGATTATTCTTGGGTCCCAAACTGGAGGCTTTTCCTTTCGTGTGGTCATGTAATAGGTCCGTGAAGACCTTGTGATCATTGTTCTTGGTGTTTTTCTACCCACTGACCTCTATGGTTTTGTTTTCAACAAAGTCTTGTATAATATTCTTGAGTTGGCAACATTGTTGTAGGTTGTGTCCTTTCATTTGATGATAGTCACAAAAAGAGTTATCATCCCACCATGAAGGTTTGAACTATCCAAGATCATACTCTCTTGGTTCCAAAGGTTTGATGAGATTATGTTTAATCAACTCTTTGAAAATAGTCTCGATTGGTTGTCCTAAAGGTGTAAATTCACATGTAGGAAATCTCCTTTGTGGTCTTTGTTGTTGTGAATTTTGGACATAATTGGTTGTTTGATCTGGACTATTCATCGTGTCTTGATTGGAATTGTAACCTCTAAGTGTGATAAATGGTCTCGTATGTATGTGTTTAGCATCAACAACACCGTCATTTGTAACATTCTTGTTTCTAGACCAAAATTTGTTTCTATCATTTGGTGCGTTCTGATGTTGGACAACCAAATTTCTGCCTGGTACTTTTATTTCTCCTTTGTCTATAAGGCCTTTCTCAAGGATGATGCCCTTTTGTACCAAGTCTGAGAATGAAGTACACCAGTGTACCCTTAAGTCACTTCGTAGTTTTGGGTTGATGTTTTCTAAGAATATCGTGACCTTTTTCTTTTTAGTTATTTCAACTAGAAATCTGCTAGCTAGACTTCTCCATCTCTAGAAGAAAGTGGTGAAAGTTTCACCGTCTTTTTGTGTCATGTGGCACAAGTTTTCTATTGTTACCTCATTGTCTATGTTAAAGGCGAAATGTTTGACAAAATTTTCAATTAATTTTCCCCAAGATCGTATGCCATATGGTAATTTAGAAAAACATTCCAGTCCTATCCTGACAAGGGTTCATGGAAATAGTCTCATCAAGTATGTGGGGTCATACGATATGTCCATGCATGTCGTTGAGAATTCTCTAATGTGTTCTAAAGGATTCTTTCTCCCATTATACTTAGGAAAAATCAGTATAATGTATCCATGGGGGAAAGGTTTCATATAAAGCGCTTTGTCAAATGGACATGGACATAGGTCTTGTGCTAAGATAGTTCGTTTACCTGACATAGACATGTTCTCCATCTGCTGTTGAAGATTTTTCATTTGGTTTTGAAGGACATCGACTTGTGTCAAGGATATGGTGTTTGCATTGTTTGGATCAATGTAGGTGTTTTGATACACCATGTTCTATGATGGGTTGTGACTTGGCGGGGGAATATACCCTGTTAGGATGTTATGATTTGGTATAGGAATATTCCCTGTATGAATGGGCTGAGTTGGTATAGGAATGTTTCCTGTTTGAATGATCTGATTTGGTATAGGTATATTTCCACCAACTTTGGATCTCTTACCAGTCGTGTTGGTGCCAAAGGGGTTGGAGGAAGTTGCCCCCACAGTAAATTGTAAACATTTTGTTATGTTGAAAGGGGTTGTGTTTACAATTGACGATGTTTGAGTTGGTATGCCAGTTGGTATCGCTGTGGTAATTTGGGGAATAGAGACACTTGACATTGCAGTTTTCATTGGTTGAGTAGATTGTGTTTGCAAAGTAAGAATATCAAATCCTATGGGTAGTTTGGCACCTTCTGCTAGCAACTTAGCTAGATTTTGTTGGGGATCATTTGCCAAACATTCATCCATAAAGGATGAAAATCCAGGATCTTGTACTGCTGCGTCTATGTCCTCTATGTAAATTTGCCCATGTGTGTCTCTAGTGATGTGTTTTTCAAGAAAAGGCTTGTGTGGTCTTTTACTTCTTGATGGTTGATTTTCAAATGGATTGATGAATTTGTTGGGGTCTGTCATTGCTTTGTGTTTCTTTTTAGACATTGTTTCGGCCATGAAAAAGTTGCTCAAAAAGGGGTAATGCAGACTATGTCTAAAAACTGATATGACCTATGTCTATGTTTTTGGATTTTTTTGACAATAAATTATGTTGCTAAAATGGTTTCTAAAAAGACGTATACTAAAATGACGTATGATAGGACAGAAAATATGCAAAATTTTGTGTAGACTATGATGATAAATGAGTCTAAGATGGGTATAACCTTCCACCTATGGAATAAATGCATGCAAAGATTTGTTTTTGACCAAGGAGCCTGATTGTATGACAAGGACAGTTAACAAGGTGAATTTTCCAAACTAGACTGTTGAGCTGAAAAGATCCACTAAATGGGACTAAAGTGACTAGGTTCAATGATTGTGACAAACCGAAACATGAACGTTTCTAATGACGAGGAAAGTTATCTATTTTGTGATATGCAATTTCCTAGGAAGTATCTATATGCATGCAACTTAGGATGACTATGACTAAGACATTTACTGTGACTAAGACGTATATGACACCCAATGATGCAAGGTTTTTGAGCAAAATTTATCAGTTTATGTCCAAGGTTGATCTTAAGAATCTAAAGCAAATAGTGACAGTGATGTTTCAGACTCAATTTATAGTTTTTGATGTTTTCTGTTGACAGCCAAATGCGGTTTACCTAACAGTTATGGTTCAAATGTTGATAGATGTGGTTTTTGACAATGCATGTGGTGTTTCTAACAATTGCAGTTTTTCCAATGACAAATTTGGTTTACCGATACACATGTGGTTCTAAGTTTGAACTCTGTAAACCTAGATTTTTTTGACAGACACTTACGGCTCGAAAACTGACAGATGTGGTTTGCATGCACACATGCGACTCAAAATGTGATAGTTGTGACTCGTAATATGCAAACTATGAATAATGAATGTTTTGACAGACACATGCAGTTTTTCCCCTAATAGATGCGACTCTCTATGATAGATGCGGCGTTTAAACTGACAATTGTGACTCAATTTTATGACAATTGAAATTTTCCCGAAAGTTGTTGACTAACTTTGTTTGTTTGATCAAGTTTTTGATGAATACAACAAAAAAAAAACACAACAATCAATGTATTTTCAGTTTTGTGATGAAAGGACTATTAAGACTCGAAAAACATTTACAACCTAGGCTTTTAGGACAATACTTGTTGAGTTCTTACTTGGATTTCTCCAGCTACACATATTTATGGCAAATGACTAGTAGCTTGACCCCACTGGCTCCCCTCCACGACACTAACTTATATGGGGCAGCCAAGCTACTGTACCCATGAAACTCCCATGGCATACATTTCATTTCCACACATAAACTATAAGAATGTAAGATGGCTTCACAGGGTCAACCCTGTTGTGCCAACAAGTAGATAGGATTTTGGTAACTCTACAACAAGGTGTTTAATAAGGGCATTCCATTCATGGGGCACTATCCAACATTGGCAAGAGTCCATTTTTGTCCATCTAGTCGGGATAGTAAGTGTGATTTATGGGCTTTCCCCAGAAATCCATTTTTATATACCGGGTGGAAGTCGCTTGGCTTTAGCATGTTACCAGTCTGAGTCATCTTGGGGTGAGTACTTTTTCCCACCAAGATAGACCCAAGTTCTAGAGTTAGTAACCATTTTTCTTACACCTAGGATCGCATCACTCCATAAGGGGAGAGGATACTTCGATATACTGAATCGTAAGGGAGACAAATATGTGCAATGCACTAGACAAAGAAGACAATGGTTCTTTTTAATCCAAATGACAATTATCTATCTACCAATTAGAAAATTCTTTTTAACCCACATGACGATTATCTATCTACCAAACAAAAGCTTGCTTAAATAAATAAATAAACACAAAGGCATTAGGTCCTGCATGCAAATTTATTAGTAGTTCATTGTTCTTCGGCTTTCGTCCTGCAGAAAATTGTCTTTGGTTTTTAATTTTCTTCTATGCTTCGTCCTACAAACACTATGTTATTCCACCTTAACACAACTGAAAAAAACATTAGCGAAAATCAAAACAACCTGAAAAGCGAAAAGGAAAATATGGATGTATAGAAATGACTAAAAACTAGAAAAAGATTATCAGGCAGATGTGGCTTTTGGGGCCACAAATGCTGCTAGATGTTGACAGGTGGATGCGGTTCACGAATTTTGTTGATAGGCAGATGAGGTTCATGACTTCGAAGATGCAGTTTGTGATGACAGATGCATCATTGTTTTTAGTAGATGTGGCTCATGGATATAGATGCATCATTTTCCTGAACAGATACAGTGCACCGTACAAAATACCTACAAGAAAGAATGAAAAATGGAAAAACAGAAAGATGAAAAGATGTGTGAATTTTGAAGTGTGCTCACTTCGGGTTCACTAAATGTAACATTAGATTAAAGGATGATATTTCAAATGTGATGAGATGGATAATCTACAACTAGAATAACAAAGTTAATACTAACCTAAATAATAATCTAAAATCAAACAACAAAGAACGAGGAAATAAACATAACAACTAAACAAATTAATGGAAAGCTCTCATCGAATATGCATTCACCCCTTCGAATTATCTTGATTGTTCTTCTCCATTTTCCCTTTTTAGCATTCTTGCCCTCAAATTTCTCTATTTGAATGCAAGTATAACTTCGTCGAGTGTCTAAGCAAAATATCGAAGATAAGTCTCTTCTCAAAAGTGTATGATTTCGAGAGGAGGAATAATGATAATGATAGACCATTTTATAGATTTTGGGTTTTCGAATGATCAGCTCAGATTGAAAGAGAGATCGATGGACAAGATTGATGAATGCCATGCGATGTGAGTTTTGTCTCGTATAGAACGTGAGTTAGAACATGAGTTATAACACAAGTTCAGGAAAGACTACAGATAGAGATTAAGTTAGAATGTGAGTTAGAACACGAGTTCAGGATTTTAATCTTCAAAAATAGAAAAAATAGACTTTGTATGCAAAAGACAAAGTTAGAACTCGAAGAATAATGGATTCAAATGCAAATAGGAGTTAGAACTAGTTAATCGACTAGTTGTGATGGAGAGTCTTCTTGCAAAGATAAACAGGTGTTGAATCTGGAGATAACTAGAGAACTAAAAATAGATCTCGAGTTAGAAGGTGAGTGAATGACTAAATAACTGATTGATAGAAGAATGTGACATAAATAATAAAATATGAATTAAATGTTAATTTAATTCAACATTCGAAAATAAGAGACTTTGATTAAATAAATAAAGATAATTTATTTAATTGACTTTTGAAAAGGATTAAATGAATAATTAAATAAAGATATTTAATCATAGTTGAAAAAGTATGATAAAGGGGTAATTAAATAATAAATTATTTAATTGATAGATAAAGGGGGAAGAATTAATTAGTTCACAACATAATTAAATAAATATGATCTATTTAATTAATCAAGTTGAATAAAGGTTAATAATGAATTAATGAATTAATTAAAAAGGGTTATTTAATTAATAGAGGAAATATGTGTTAGAAAGGTTAATTAAATAATTAACATTATTTAATCAAGACAACAGACTATAGAAAATTATGCCGAATGTGTACTCGTAGGCCTAGACCAATTTTTGGTATCTACACCTTCCTTGTTTGATTTTTTAGTGAATGCACAATCTCATGGGCAACTATTATCCAGTCTAAAATGTTTCTTCTTGGGACAAATCTGCTTTGCTTCTGAGACACTAACTTTGATGAGATTTTTTTAGTCTATTTTCCATAACCTTTGTAATGATCTTGTAAATTGTGTTGCACAACGAAAGTGGTCTAAAATCTATGAAAGTTTCACACACTTATTTCTTCGGTATGAGATAAATATTTGTACTATTTAGATCCTTCAGAATTGTCAATTTCTTCCTCAATTCCTCAACCACTTCTACAATATCTTCCCCCAAGAACTCTTGACACACCTAATAAAATTGGGAATTGAATCCATCGGGCCCTAGTGACTTCTTAGGTTTCAATTCAAAAAAATCCTTGTGAACTTCTACTAATATTACTCTAGCCTCCAACATATCATTATCCTCCTATGACACTACACTTTGTATGTCGTTAAGAATATTAAAGGAAAATATTTCTACCATACCCTCCCCGCCCAATAGGTTCTCAAAATAATCCACACCTAATCATTGGGTAGCTTCCACCTCTTGAACAATCCCACTATCATCCTTTATCTCATTTATCCTGTTCCAACTTTGCTTTATTTTTGTTGTATGGTGAAACAACTTTTTTTTTAAGTCTCCCTCCTTCAACCACATTTCTCATGACTTCATTCACCAAAAGCACTCTTCCCTCACCAATATTTAATTGTAGTCTTCTAGCATTTTTCTCTCTTCCATAAATTATGCATTTTTCATTCCATCCTTTATTATTTTTTCTCCCAACAGTTCAATTTTGGCTTCCAACCTTGTTTTTTATTTGAATATATTTTTGAATACATTTGTAGTCCAATATTTTAACTTTTCTTTCATTATGCCCATATTTTTGTGGAAGACAAACATCTTTGAGCCTTTCTAGTGAGTCAACTCACACCACCATGCCTTCATTAGGTTCACCAACCCCTCTTGTCTCAACCACATTTTTTGAAATTTGATACATGTTTTTTCTCTATTTCCAAATGAAGCTCTATCAGAAAGTGGTCAGAGATGAAGATGGGTCTTACTGTTTCCTTCTAGGGGTTATAAACCTATATCTAGTCTTCCAATACCAAGAATATATCTAGCCTCTCTATGATGTTAGTAAATCCATTCCTTCTATTTTTCCAAGTAAGGAAATTATTGGAAGTTTTGATATCCACTAAATTACTTGTTTCAAAAAATTTAGCAAAATTATTTTGAGACTAGGCCACTTTCTTGACCCCCCCCACTTTTTTCACTCATATCAAGAATTTAATTAAAATCCCCCCTAAAATAGTGCTATCCTGATATATTTATCTAACTAAGGAATCCCATACTACTTTTTTTCTTCTATTTTAGTGGGCCTATAAACATTAAAATTTTTGAAGCTTTTTGTGTTGGCTAAGAATTTTACCTCTACTTTCATACAATTTTGATTCTTTGTTATCAGCTCCACTTCCAAAAATTTTTGTATTCCATAACAACCCAAGCCCTCCTGTCGGGTCCACCACCTCCATAAACAAACCTTTCCAATTTTTGCAGGCTTTGAGGAAAGTACTTGCCTCTTGTCCTCCTAATTTCGTTTCTTGGAGTAAGACCAAATCCACCTTTTGAATTTCCAACTAGAACTTGACCAATTGCCTCTTATTAGGGGCATTCAAGCCCCTAACATCCCATATAAGGATCCTCATTTCTGTGCAAGGGAATGCTCCCTTGGATCATGCCATATAGGTATTTATTGATGGTTGATTTCCCTTTTGAGCCTCTTCCTCATGTTTTTTTCTCAAGTGACTTCCTACCTACTTTTGAGGATGACACCTTTGTTGTTTGACATATATGGTGCTCCTCAATGATATCAATTTATTCCTCTTACCTTTGGTTTGACAAGTTATCACCATTTGAGAAGTCCTCTTCCATTTTGTGCTTCTACATTAGATATAATCTTGACAATGGTATGGATTGGAGATCCATCTCTCCTTCCTCCGATTGATCATCTTGCTTCGGAATAACCATTTTTAATGGATTGGCCAACACCATTGCCCACTTTCTTGAGGCTTGGTTCTCTTCTACATTATCAGCTTCTGCGACTGCTTCTCTTTTGTTATCTCTATTTTGGGCCTTTTCTCGCCAAACACCTCTCCATGGCCTCAAAAATCTTCTACATCCTTCTTCATTATGATTTCTCCTCCTACATTTCACACAATCAAATGCTAGTTTTTCTACTTCCAAAGTCTGATTCTATATCTCCCTCCCATTAACCAAATTTATTTCTTTTGTGATTTCATTAGTTGCTATCACCTTTATCCTTGCATAGATTAACGATTCACAGTTTCTTAGATTGATATCGATCATGTGCCTGATGGAATCTCCAATCTTCTTTAAGCAGTTACTAGACCAGTATTCATATGACAAATTATATAATCTAATGCAAGTTGGATCTTATGTTGGATTATATTCTAGCAGATTTAAATTTCTTCACCATTTCTACAAGTATAGATATGAATCACCATTTCTCCATCCCTCTTTTTTCAATATTTCGTTTCCAATTTCCTCATCCTCGAAAACAACCACAAAGAAACCTTTGGGCATATAGTTCAAAATCAGTTTACACTTCCAAGTCCCTAACATCCAATCTCTTATCTCCTTCCTCATGAACCTCTTTCCTAGGAAATGGCCAATAACAACCACTTTTTCGAAGTATTTTGCATCCTTCATCACTATATTTGAAACATCAATTTATTGATTCAAAATTGTGACTCAGGTTTGGTTCTCTTTTGGTTCTTCTTTGCAATGATCCAAGCCATTTTCTGCTCCCCCCTACTAGAGCGCTCTGCTATCCTCCTTATTGTCCCTTTTAAATGAAACAGGTTGAAGATAAAAGAATTGGGGAGTTTTCTTTGATGAAGTGAAATTTTTTTTATTTTTTATGGATTATTTGGATTTTTCATTTTATTTTCAAATTCTAAGGATTGATGTAAGATTATTTTCATGATTTTTAAAAAAATTATATATTTATTTTGAATTAATAATGAAAATAGATTGACTAGATTTTTTCTCACTATCAAATATGGCAACACTGTCAAATATGTGAAATTCTAGGGCTTTAGGCAATCATGATGTGGGTTTGTAGGGTGATGTCACAATTGGGAAGGATGATTTCAGTGGAATGGAGAGTGGCTTTTCTCATCCATGACATTCTCTTTCCCATTTCCCACCCTAGTTTATGCATATATGCACCTATGTTATGGTCACAAACAATGCCAATCCCTTTGTTTCAGTTATGGAATCTCCACGGCCTTCCTCAAGGATTAAGGAAGTATAGTCTAGCATGGGTCTCATAGATAGGATATCTATGATGGATGATGTGAAAGATGCAATTATTCCTTCCTTTGTGATTCTCATGAATTTTAACAAGCATACAAGTATGGATTCGAGGAGGGCTAGGGTTGTGAGATTAGATGAAGGTTTTAATGTAGAGGAAGAATTTCATGGGAATAGTAAATCTTTGCAAGCCCAAATGAGGTAGGCCTCTTCCATGATCCAATCACTTTCTACTTTAGATGACACTTAAATAGCGCCCTAGGGATATTCAATCTATAAGATCTCCCTCATGGCCCAACACGAATCTCGAAAATATTCTTGTTGGGGTCAGATTTGTTACAAGAAAATATTTTTTGGATGCAATGAAAGTGTGCAGGGGAAAAAGGTGTGTCATGTTGATGTCCTTCAAAATAGCACTCCACTGATAAATACTAGATATAGGTCTAGCTCACCTACAAACTCATTGAAATCAAAGTATTCAAGTATATCCAATAGGATAATTATTCATTGCAATGATAAACCTCTGAAACTAGACTTTGATGTGATGCAGTAGCATCCAGGGTGTAAGAGCAATCTTGCATCACCCAAAAAAAGAATGTTTCTTTTCAATAAGGGCTAAATTTGGCAGGGTTAGTATTTTAGTAAGTTCACATTTATGCACGGTTGGACACAAAATATTACACAGACCTCTAGAATGGAAAATTGAAGCCAATGGTGAAGAAATCACTTCAATACCATTTGTCATTTGAGAGATTGAAATTTAAATTTTCAAAAATCCTAGTAAAATCTTTAGAGTCAATTTTGAAGCACTTACAGGGTCTGGATGAGCCTGAAAATTGGTGGAAAATGAAAGTAGTTGACCTTTAGGCCCTACTTTTGGCACAAGATTTCTTGAGATCTTTCCAAAAAGTATTATAATAGGAAATCTGATAGTTGGATCAAAATTTATGACCCCGTGAAGTTGTACTACCAAAAATAATAAAATTTCAAAATATCTTCTTGAGGAAGTTACACTTTCCAAAAGATTCTAGGGTGGTTACACCTTCCAAATAAATGATGCGAAAGGGGGGCTACTGGATGGGGGAGGGCAATGTAGTTGGTGGCTCCAATTTGCAAATTTGCATATTTATGTAATTAGAAAAGCCCATGTGATGGCAAATATAATGTTGTAATTTTATTTTCATTTCAATGATAATAGAAAATATATTTTTTCCTTCGTGCATCTTGTTTGTGCCATTATCTGTTGTTTTTGTGGGTTTTAGATTGTAAGGGGAGTACCCTCATAATGATGCCACTTTATTGAAGGAACTAAGGGAGAATGAGGAATTTTTTTCTAAGAATGGATTAATTAGTAGGTTCAGTCATTTTTGGCCTAGTCTTCCTATGCTCCATGAATGGATTTCAAACTCATGGACGCCTCTAATGGAAAAGAACTTAGATATTTATCCTTATGCAAGGGGATTTTTCATAGTGTTTTTTGACAACAAGCAAGAGAAAAATGCCATTCTCAATCACACATGGTTATGGGGAGAGAGTGCATTGCTCTTAAAATTATGGCACTCAAACTTTTACTTGGTCATTGAATCATTTTCAATTATGTTGATATGGGTTTGCCTCCTGAATCTTCCACTAAACTTTTAAATTTAGAAAACATTTTGCAGCTATTGGAAAGGGTAAAAGAACAAATTTGTGTCACACCTTTTAAAGGAAATGACCAACACTGATCCAACTTTTAAACTTGAATCACTAAAAAGTGACATATATGTTTTGAATTTTGAAATGATGTAAACCAATAAAATATTTATTTTTTACTATATTTTATGCTTATATTTAAAAAAAGAATTAAAAAATTATTTGAATATAGTTTTTTTTATAAATTGACACTATAATTTAGTTGTTGAAAAAATGGCGAAAAATGAAATCACATGAGATATCTCCCTTTATATAGTAATTTTTATTTTTTCTCCTTAAATTTTTTTTTGTGTATTTATAACTTGAAACTTTAGTACATGGATATATTTTTTTCAAATTTTGATAAAACTATATATATATATATATATTAAAATGTGCATGCATTAAAATATAGTTGTTTCCATTGGACATCAAATTTCATATTATCTATTTATCTGAAATTGAAAACATACCCTCTTTATATAGATTCTTTTATCTAGTGTATCACTTTTTCTTTTAATTAGTTTTACTTATTTTCCTTTTCATGGTAATCAACCTAATATTTTGTGTTTATAACCTAATTTTAGTAAAATAAAAAGGAAAATATAAATAATAATTTTATTATTAAATATATATATTTTTGGAAACTAGACTTATTGATCTGCAAAAGGGTATTTTTTAGATTTTAAAAAAATGTTATTTACATGAGTAGAAATTGTTAAAACATCAATTTTTTAAAATAAATCTATTTTTTTGATAAATTGGCCTCAAAGTGGTGCTACATAGGCATTTAGCCAACAATTTTAGTTGGAAAATTTGTGGATATATCTAACTTATCTAGAATGAATCTTACAAGATTCTAAGTTTGACCAAAATATATTTTTAGTTAGAAATACTTAAATTCACTTGTGCTGATAAGTTGGTTGAAAGTGTGACATAACTTTGTACTTTTACCCAAAACACTCTTGGTAACTTCATTCACATAGATGTAGATTCAAGGGATTTCATCCATACAACCTTTTCCAAGATTTTGGTTGAGTCCAAATCCCTCCCAGCATAAATCATTTTGAATGCAAATGGTAATAGCTAGCTACAACCCTTGGACTACGAAGCCTTAACCTTCAATTGTAGAAGATGTTATGAAATTAGACACATTGCAGCAAAATTTCCAAATGCTAAAGCTCAAGAAAAATGGGAGCCTTCATGGTGGAAATATGTTTCCCCAAAATATTATTTCATTTTGAACTCCCCCAAAAGTTGTGATTCTTCAAAAAATGATATTAACAAAAAGATGGAGGGGAAGATTTATGAGCTCTCTCTAGAGTCAAAAGCTGATAAGAAATTGTCCCATGCCGATGACAATGAAGCTACCTCTCAAGGATCTATCATAGTAGGCAAGGGTTCTAACACCACAATAGTTAAGTGACCCTTCTCTCAAGCTTCATTGCTTGATCTAAAAGATTCAAATGGTAGGGATGGGGGAAATGAATGGAAAATAATAGGGAAAATGAAAAAGAACACTAGTCAAAATGGGGATGTTTCCAAGAAAATGCAGCTTTGGTCTCACACCAAATCAATTTTTGAGGAAAAAATATTGGGGAGGAAATAGAAAGGCACAAAGCATAGAAAAAGGAAAACATTACCCACAAATTAAAGTAAATTAGAAGTAAGTTGTGTCCTCATGCTAAATCTAGTGTCAACACTCAATAGGCAATGGTTGCTAGGTTTTGTCTCATAAATTGGTTTTTTTTTGTTTGATGCTCAAACATGTGTGTTGGGCACTTGTGTAGTAGGGATGGCAATGCGGTTCTGCTTTTTCTTCCTTTTAATCTAGGTATATATGGTTCTCGATTGTGGCATCGGGAACACATAGGTAGAAATTTGAATGGGCTAGTATGATCATGGATAAATAAATTAGATGTAATTCCAACCTTTGGGGATGATATCCCTCTTCTGTGATCTCACTTGGTGCTAGCCAAGCCAATTTCCAACATCTTTATAAAAATCACCTCTTATGAATAAAAAAATAATGAAAATAGATTGTTTGTAGAAGAGGTGTTAATCAATTTCTTGTGCAAGAAGAAAATTATGAAACTATTAAATGGCGGTCTAGGTTTTTCTCATTTTGGTGTATGTGGTTTTAAAAGTTCTATGAAAAAATATTTTCACCAAAATTTACATTTTGATGTGGTATATTTTATCTTTTATGATTTAAACAAGTTGGATTCTTTTTATAAAATTGTTTCAATTGACATAAGAAAAACTAGTTTATTTTGGTGATTATAATATTATTTGTGTGAACAGGGTTTTCTTTATAAATTTTGAAAATGGTGTATAGATATGATTTTTAAGTTATATTAGAAAATTATCCATACCAACTTTGTAAATAATGATATATTAGTTTTTAATGACCATCTATCTATTGGAAGATGGTTAGTTCTCCCCTCAGGATTTGTGACATGGACTAACCACCTCCCGTGGATCCGTTAACTCTAGCAGTTGTATTGGGCATTAACAAGTTGATCTTTTGGTGTAACGGAAACTGTGTTTCCAACAATTGGTATTAGAGCCAAAGGTGTCGGGTTTGAATCCCCTCGAGTAACACTGAGGGGGAGATTTTTGGCAGATGGTCAATGCTCCCCTTGGGATTCATGACATGGACTAACCACCTTGCATGGATCCGTTAACTATAGAGATTGTATTGGGCATTAACAAGTTGATCTTTTGGTGCAACAACAACTGTGTTTCCAACACTATCTATATTGATAATACCAAAATTAAGTATTATCAATTATTTTATTTATTCATATGATATATTTTGTATCACGATTCATTATATGTATGATTTTCAATTAGAATTTTATGTTTTATAATCCTAAGAATACTATAGTATGAAATTATAGTATCTTGAATGTGAACTATTATCTTAGTTCCCAAAATTTTCTAGAATTATATAGAATATCTTAAGTTTTTGTATGACTATTTTGACTATATGAATGGTCTTGGCTTAATTGACTATATGTAAAATATTTTCCTAGACTTTTATGTTCATGTAAATCCAACTTCGCTTAGTGATATTTTATCTCCTTGGGTAATTAAATCTATTAATTTGTAACATCTTATCAATGTTTATTTATGTTGAATTGTAACATATTTTACATTAGGCATGATTTATATGGATATGTGACATCTTTTATGTCATATCTGATTTATGTTGACATGATAGCTTTTTTGTCATGTTTTATTTATGTTGGTGTAGCATATTTTGTGTGATGGTTTATTTGTGACATCTTTTATTTCATGGTTTATGTGTGACATCTATTATGTCACAATTTATTGTATTTGTATATGACTTCTTTTGTGTCATGATTTCACTCATGAGAGTAGGGCTCCATCTAAAAAGATAGGGTGTTTGATAAGTTCATCTCATAGATTCAATTTGAAAGGATGGAATGCAATTTTATGAGACATTTATTTTATGGATTACATTTGAAAGGATTAAATGTAATTTTATGACGTTTATCTCATGGGTTTGATTTGGAAGAATGGACTTTGATTTTTTCCTATATTTTAGGATGGTTAAAATAATGTTTCTTATACAGGTGAGTGTAGGATCATGGGGGCCCAAAAAGTGGCAATATGACAAAAAGTGGTTGATGGCTTTTTTCTATCTAAATTTGATGAAACAAAAAAGGGTTTATTGAGAAAGTTGTCATTTTTAAACCAATATAAGATATTCCTTGTTTAGAATTTAATAGATAATTATTATTGATTTTCTACATGTATTATGACTAAAGTATTAATTGATAGGTTGACTGAAAAACATCTATAATTCTCAAATGATTTAACATTTTTTGAATCTGAAAGATGTGACACATTCTATGATTCCCATACTATATGATAAAAAGAGAAAAAAATGAATTTCATAAACTTTTGACCAAGTTATGATGGTCAGAGAAACACATTTTAATATGTTTCAAACTTTCTAAAAAAATTGTAACTAATTATTTACTTGCAAAAAATACAAAAAAATTGTGGCACATCCGAGCATGTGTCCTCTACTTATATTGAAATTTTATAAAAATAAATAAAAATTCTTGTACTTAGGTTGGTTAGACATACACTTGCTTTTTATTTTTTCCTAAAAATTTAGTACTACTGCATTGAAATTTCAAATTTTCACCATATAGATTTAATTTTTTTTTTAAAAGGACTACTATCATAGAAACTAATTCAATTATCTACAAATTCTATTCTTACATATTTTTCAAATTTTATTAATATCCTATTAAATGTTTATGTCAAGTTGCCTAACAAATGTTTTTTTGAACTCTACTAACACTTAAGGGTCTAGTTTGGACCCCCATGATCCTACATTGACCCATATTTA
Organism: Sequoiadendron giganteum; assembly: GCA_007115665.2. Taxonomy (NCBI): domain Eukaryota; kingdom Viridiplantae; phylum Streptophyta; class Pinopsida; order Cupressales; family Cupressaceae; genus Sequoiadendron; species Sequoiadendron giganteum. The sequence goes on along the minus strand of CM021108.1, from coordinate 611,086,302 downwards.
GGTACCAATACCTTGAGACATATATCCTTAAGAAATTTTCCCAATATTTGAGCTTGATCATCTTTCTATGGGCACCACATCCATTAGGTTCTAGTGCTCTCACTAGGAAAGGGTCCACATGTAATTTATCTTATGACCACCTTGTACCACTAGAGCTAGGATATCTTTGAGATAAGTCTTGTGGCCAAATGTATTGGCATATGTGATGATTCTACCATGTGATAGGGGTTCCATTCGGTTGGTATCTATAAATTTAACCCTCTTATTTTTTGTGAGGTAGTGGTACTTAGATACATTGTATAGTTAAGAGATGCTCTCTAGATGGGTTTTGGGGACAAGATGTGTTTATCACATTTATTGATTCCTTGTACTTTTTTACTCATGTGAGTGCCATTTTTATTGTGTTTATATAATATGTGAGGTAATTTTATTCTATGTTTTTTTATATGCACCTTTTTTATGTATATTTTATTGATGTGTACTTTCTTTATGTGTGCTTGCTTATGTTTTTTCTTTTTTGTGTGTGTTTTCATATTTATATTATTAATACTAGTATGATTGGATACTTGTTTTGTTTAATGGTTAGGATGCATGTAGTCTTACCTTGGGTATGTGCTCTTTAGAAGGTATATAGAATCACATAAAGAGACATTTCATAGTATGGTGTGGGAGTAAAAATTAATGTGCTTTTGTATATGGTTTGGATGTGGTATGAAGTAAAATATTATAAGGTTGAAAGGACTTCTGATTTTTGGTTTATATTTATAATTGGCTTGCTCATGTCCTTGCATTCATGCATGTATTGAATGTTGGAAATAATTTTTTATCAATATTGGCTATTTAGAATTGATTATTTGGCATGTGACTATTATTAATAATATGCAATGCAAAATCCATTTCATGTATTTTGAATATTTTGGATCTATGGATTTGTGGGTATGATGTTTTTCACTAAATAAATGACCTATAAAAAAAAATTATGTTATGTCATACCTTTGGATTATAGTCAGTGATTCTTCACCTAGACTAATGGATGGGGAGGAAAGGGACATCCTCTTGGTGGGTTAAACCTTTCCTCAATCAATAGTGTTGTGTGGTCTCACAACACACCCCAAGACTGTAACGCTTGGGGACCCAATGCATTTTTTACTCTTATGGTACGAGTTATTTATTTGTAAGATCACCGAAAAGGAAAGGTAAAAGAAATCTTTAATTTAAAAGAATGCTTCATTGTGAAGTGTTTTGGGTGTTAAATATCAGAAACCGAGGATATTTGAAAGGTGAAAAGGTTATAAAGAAGTTAAGTCATGCATTCTAGTTTGATGATGAAATCTCAAGATAGATGGAAGTCTAGTGAAACCGAAGTCTGAGGAAAGTTTTTGGGTAAAGTTGTATACCGAGTACGGGGTATCGAGTTCTGGTTGAATAAGGTTTTGAAATTTTGTGATTATCTAATGAGCCTGATAGTCCGGTGATTCGGTATATGTAGAAGATAATCATAAATTTTTTTTTTTGGTACACTTTAGAAAGCATGTTATTTATGGAGATTAATATTATAATTATTGATTAATGGTTTTATTTACATGAGATCTTTATAAATGTTTTTTTTTTTTTTTTAAAGGGATTTAATATGTGGAATTTTTGATTGCAAGAAATATAGATTGTGATGCAATGTTCAAGTATGGAAGGTTACGAAAACCAATTTTGCAAATGGATCTAATTATATTACCAAGTTCAGTGATATTCTTTAGAGACTCATGCTCGGATAAAAAACATTGTGAAGAAATGCCAGATATCAGAATCTCAAGACTCTAGAGTTTAAGCATGTAGCAGAAGCGTATGGGTATTTCAAGAGTTACCTATACCTAGAATGTTCAAATTGAGATTGGACTTGAGGTGTAGTAATTGAATTTCCACTAGATCAACTTCAATATATATGGGAATTTCCTACACTTAAACGAATGGATTGGTTTGGTTCCATAAAAGAACCTTGACAATAATGAAGGAACCCTAAGAGCTTCAATGAACAATTGAAGTCAATCTTCAAAGACTTTGATTGCAATTTCTTGGTCAATCACTTTTCTTCCACATGCCTTGATGTGATTCATCCCTTGGATTTCCTCTCATGTATTTTTTTTATCTTGTTTGTTCCTTGTGTTCTATAAAAGGCCAACAAATATTTTTTTTTTTATTTTAAGTTCAAAATTTTTGGATGTCAGAAGAGCCAAAACTTCTTTAAGTTTTGTTCTTTTTTCCTTTTTTTTTCTGAATCATTCCAGACTAAAAACTTGTATGCATGTAGATGCTAATTAATATCAGAGCCAATTTGATAGCTACCTATCTCATGAATATTGTGTACCTGGTTTTGTTAGTTCCGCTGAACAAGCTTGTATACTGTGTCATTTAAGTGTGTATGCATAAACTACTCAGTGTCTGAATGAAACCCTCTCTTTAAAGTATCGCACCATTTTGTATGTAGCTATGAAGTAATATTTTAAAGTATAAAGTGGTTTGATTTTATTTAATTAATTCTTAGGGGTATATGTGGAGAATAACCAGGAGAACCTTTTAATTTTAGTATTTTTTATGCTTTATTTTAGAATAGATGTTTAAATTCCTTGAAAATATTCCAAAAAATAGATGAATGAATGGAAATTTATTGAAAATAGTTCATTTTACATAAAAATTGTTGAATACTTAAAGCTAAATCTACTTAAGTGATAGAAAAATAAATTGTTGATGTTCATGAAATATTATTTCATATCTTTTGATTTCATGATAATTGTTCTTAGGATCCAAATTAAAATCTCAATGTCTAAGAATTTTTTTAGAATTAATTAACATATTCCCTTTGATATTAACAACAAATTCACATCAAACCTTGAAGTGAACCTAGTATGATCATGACCTAATTACCAAAGACTTGGGATTGAACTGAGTTGATCGCAATTGTTATGTTTAGGAAGATTCCCCCCTTTTGAGATTTTCTTGTTCCATATCTTTCAAGAAGAATAGGCTTCTTCACAATCTATCTGTGGAGTTTTTTATTCGACACTATTTATGCGAGTGAAATCATTATCAACAAGAACTGGCGCTAGAAGGTGGTGTGAGAGGGTTTGGATGAAAGCATTCACACCTCCATGCTCTGGGTCTCACCTCAGTAATCCCCTGTTGTGGCTTCTTTCACCACCCAACCTTTAGGCTCAGACTCACCTGCAGACACCCATGGTTCTAGGCCATTCCCTCTTCCAACCTTTGTCAAGCAACTTTACCAATTCTTGATGCTTACTCTCTGTTCACCTTGACCCTTAATCCACCCTAAAGGTCAAATTCTCCCAACACACAACTAAGTCTTTGTAGGGTTGTCTCTACTAGTCAACATGCTTCTTGGTACCCTATCTTGCCTCTTGGACCACCATCTATCTCTATTTCTCCATCACTCATCCCAAACCCTTGTTTAGGGTTTTAAAAGGCTACAAGCCTTGAGTTCCCCAATTTGGTCTCCTAGCCGAGGAAAACTAGTTGTTGCTTACAAGTTTTCCAAAGAATCCTACTTCTTTTTCTTGGATTCCTGATGCCTATGCCATCCTTTGCAATATTTTCAAACTCTAGAGTGTTGTCATGCTGTACACAGGACTGTCCTCCTTGTTTAGCAAAAACTAGGGTTCTTTGCCAATTTCCTGGCCACCCAGTAGGACTGTCAAGAAGTTTGATTAGTTCTCCAAATGTTGGAGTATCCTCCTTGGGTCCAGGCCTCTATGGGAACTTCCTCCACACTTCTACCACGGGGTTTGTCCTGGAGAAGTCCACCTTGCAATTGATGTGCTTTTTAGCACTGGTAATTGATTGTCCTAGCCGAGCACTGTCAAGCCAGCCTAGGAACAGTTCTTAGCCACTCCTCCTACATTCCTACACATCCCTACACGTACACTATATACATATAGGGAGTCTAGATCCATTTGCCAAGCAACCATACACTGGGTACAGTGGAAAATGAACCTAGGACTCCATACTGGCTAGGTTACCAGTCAAAACAAAAAAGACAAGAAAACAAAACAAATTAACTATGAAGACCCCTACAAATTGCACTCACACTCTACCAGCTAGCACACCAACAAGAAAGAAAAGTAATTATCACTATTTACAACATATTATAGGTCTAAACGCTCCTAATTAACCAGAGTTTCAAGAAAACACAGAGTTTTAACCAACTTTCACACTGTCCTTCATTAGTTTTCAAAATTTTCAAACATACAAAATGTTCTCTATATCTTCCAACCTCTCAAATAGGTTGAGTGATTCCTTTTAAAGGTTCACCAAGTGGTTACTCTTCCCTTGGTCAGACATAACCACCACCTTAAGCAAAAATTGCTCCAATGCAACATTTTTTGGACTTTATGTCAACTTCTAGTGACTCCTAGCTGAGAAACTCACCCATTGAATTAAGAACCACTAAACAACCTTTATTATAACATGCTATAACAACATTCTATAACTTCACTAACTCAAAATTAAATGGTCAACATGACCAAGAAGCATTAAACACAAAAACCTTCCTAAATCTTCAAATTTTTCCAGGTGTTTCATCATGCTTCCTAGGTGCTCCTGCACCAGAAGGAGGACCATTATTATTCAAAAAAAAAAATGGACTAAGTCTTAAAGCTTGTAAATCAAAGGCAAAGACAAGCTAGTAGTTCAGTATGGAAGTCGGGAAACTTGTGAAAATGTTTAATCAAAGGTTATATCCTTTAAGTTTGCTCACTTTCAACAAGGTCACCGAATGCAAAATTCATGATACAACTTTTCACGGTGAGCTCGATTGTGAAACTTTCTTAACTAGGGTGAGTTTGGCTATGTGCAAAGTAATTTCGTTAAGAGAAGAATTTTTTACTGCTAGAAGAAAGGAAAAGCTAGCGGACATTGTGTGTAACCCTAGTAAAACCAAAATTATTAAAAAATCAATTAACACATCAAAACAGCTGGATAACTGCAATCATTACAATGAAAATCCTAACACGTTGTAGCGAAATAAAAAAGAATGTCGAGATTTTACAAAATTACATCAGAAAAGAGGAAATGAAATTGATGAGTCATGATTCTAATTATACGTGGAAAACATAAATGAAGAAAAGGAGCGTGAAAATCAAGCAAGAGACACATATATTTTACCCCAAATAGAAAACCTACATGATAAAAAGGGAAATTTCCCTGATTTTATGCAGAATACAGAATATCATTCTTTCACTTTTTCTCTCTCTAATGATAATATAAATTGTGATATATCTTGGTCTAACGAAATGAAAAGTGAAGATAGGGCTGAAGATATGAATATTTTTGGAGGAGAAAGTCAAAAAATGGACGTAGTCACTCATGGAGATAAACAAAATATAGAAATGAACCATGAATCAAGGCTAGAAGAAGGTAGAGTATGGTTGCATCAGATGAAATGTGTGCAATCTACCTTTAATGAGGTCATTTTCATACATATGAGACAAGTCATTGGTAAGTACTCTTTTGAATTTATGATTACTAAATGCATAAATTTTAAAATAATTCTTTGCTATAGTAGGATAGCCAAAATTTTACTAAATGAATTTAAAGATAAGCCTATTGTAATTCATACCAAAATCACTATGGAAATAATTATAGAAATTACAATTATTTTTTTGTTAGGGGTGATCCTACAATAGTGGTTTACAATTTTTGGCCAAACTGGACACTGAAATTATTATTTTTAACTAAATCTTCACATTCGGGCACCTATAGTGGCTAAACAGTGAGGAATTTGAAGATAATGTAAACTAGAGTCTCCTCATATTTTGTCTGTAGATTCTAAAAATATTTTTTTCAAAATTTTTGGAATCAGATTGCACTTCTTTTTCCATCTCTCACGAAAACTGGTTTTTTAGAAAACAACATTTTTTAAAAATGTCACACACTGTATAACGCATAACTTTTTTTCCATGAAGGATAAAATTCTAATTCTTTCAAATCTAGATTTGTAACTCCAATATCCAGTGCTTCCACTTGGTTAGTTTTTTATTGAATATTTTTTCTTTAATCAAGTTTCAAAGTCAAACCAATTATAATTCAGACATAGTGCGACTGTATAATGCGTAACTTTATATATATATATACATATATATATATATATCAAAATTCATTTTTGGATCAAGGACTTCACTATTTGGTGCAATCATATTTTACATTTTTATTTTTTTGATAATCTGTTATTTTTCCACATGTGTAGAATAGAGACCTCCATTTTCGATGAAAAACCTATGTTTATTAAAACTAAAAAAACAAATACACAATAAAACCAAAACATATTAAAATTATATTTGTTGGATAGCTTGTTCTGAGGACTACTTGATTCTAGTTGGGTTTGTGAAGTCTCTGTCATTTTCATGTTCAAATCGAGCTCTGAAGTGAAAAAATTTAAGTTTTTTTAATGTTTCAGGGGGAGAATGAGGGATAAAGGGGGTTCGAGCAAACCACCCTTCCTGATGCATTTGTATTGGTTTTTTTGGCAGGCAAGATCAAAATGGGTTCACTTGAACCTTGATTTGAGTGAACCCCTTATGGGTTTGCTCGAACTAGTAGGTTCGTGCGAACACCCAAAATCACATTTTTTGCCTTGGGGTCATTTTTTGTGAGTTTTCCTTCCTCACTGGAATTGTAAACTACTATTGTGGCTTCACCCTTAGAATTAATCATTTGTTATATTAGATGTTTAGTTAGGGTTAGGGTTAGTTAGTTTGTTTTTTTTAGGTTTTTTTTGGTTTTTTCTTTTTCTTTTTTTTGTATGGCCTCTGAATTTGCAAATTTTGCTGAACTCTTCTTGCATACATGAGAGTTAATAAAATTTGTAGAGAAATTCAGTAAAATGAAAAAAGTGATAAAACCATACATAGTAAATGCATGCTTTGAAAGTACTAAATAAAGTTATATATATGTGTATATCATGTATATACATCAGTATCATAATTCTTGTTTCAAAATCAAAAAGGTAAAAGAAAAGGAAGCTTAGTTGTAGGTGGTGGTGGTAATAATTCATTCAATGTGGGAAGCCTCATCTATCAGAGCTACATAACCAATATAGTAAAGTTCCTAGTGTGTTTCAAAGTCCTGAATATGGAGGTCTGAGAGAAAAGTCTGAAGAGGAACTATTTCCCCATGCTCTAAAAACTAAGGAATATCATCCATCGAGGGGATTCTAATGGTTGGGTGAGCCATAGATAAAATGGTGTCCAGAGTCTCTAGATATTAAAGTCTCACTATCATGTTGGAAACTGAGTGAACATCTTCCACAAAAATCCCTATATCTAGAAGATATGCTACAAAATGAGAAGCCACATCAAAGTAAAAGCGATAGTAGCGGCTTGAATCAACATATTTTTCCCTGAGGACTAAGCATAAGTTTGGAATAGTGAAACTAGAAGTCTTAATGAAGAAAACCTTTTCAATCCTTTGGGATGTGATACTTTCTAAAAAGACATTCTAGCGGTGAGAGAAACTTAGACAAATTGGAGTATCCATGGCCTAGAAGCAAAAAGAAATAAACAGGACTCAAAATGCAAAATCAATGAAGAAAGTGAAGAAGATGTGTGATGAATTTAGAAGGAAGCAATGCAGAACCTATAGAAATTTGTGAGTGAAGTGCACTACATAGTTTCCTTGAGAGAAATATCAAAAATCATAAGCAAGGTGGCAACTGAACATGTGTTTCCTAAGCTAAAGATTAAATCAAATTACTTATTTGCACATTCTTGGCGATATATTGCTTCAAAGATGAACAGTATGAAGATTGTGAATCAAGCAAGTTGAATATTTTGAAGTTAATTGTTGTATTTTCAAATTGTTTTGGACATATTAATTATGAAGGTGATGGTATGTGTGGAATGAAAAATGACTTATTAATTTGATAAGGCAGTACACGTCATCACCTCGGTAAGTGAAGAGAAATGATACATGCAAAATTAGGTGTGTGAATTAAATGAAGAATAATGTGATCATGTTCGTATGCAATCATGATAATTTTGATCCATTAATGAAGAGTAGTGCTATCAAATCAGAAGTGTTAATTGAAGTTTTAGTGGTTGCCATAATAATTTATTGGAAGGGTGGTAATTAATGTTTCTAAATTTAGATTTAATTTGGTGATTAAATTGTTTGTTGCTAAATTTTAATTTATGCATATCTTTTAATATATAACAGTTTACAGTTAGCTAGGATCTGGCATAAGGTGGTAAAGTTTAGTCAGAAATACACACCAATAGGGAATATTTTAAGTGATTTTTTGGGAAATGGTAAATTGATGAAGGTATTTACATTGAATGAAAAATCAAAAGGTAACCTTTGCTACCACTTTAATTCCCAACGTAGTAGTGAGCTTCGCTACTAGCAAGTTGAAAATGAGATATTATTGCTATATCTAAAAAAAGAAAGATAAAAGAGAGAGAGAAATCAACTCTTTAGGTTATTCAAATAACTCTACCGAGGCTATAGACACTTGACTGGCAGTAGAGCTATGTTTGGGGGAATTACAGAGATAACCTTGTCGGGGCTATGGACCCCTGACTAGTAGTAAAGCTCTATCCCTAGCTGGCTTTGGAGGATTATCATATTATGTAGTTCAATGTAATGAACTGACTCTTTTTACTAAGTTCCAAAAATTGGAATAAATCAGAGTACACACGAATGTTTCCGGGAAGAATTTTATTTCTGTATGCCAAAATCTAGGTAAAGGTAAGGGTAATTATTTTAAATGTGTATAAATTTGATTTACAATAGGTGATTTAATTTCTCAAATTTTGTTTAAATTTTGTTTTATTGATTACAAGTTGTGTGGTCTCACAACACACCCCAAGACTATAAGGCTTGGGAACTCAATGCATTTTTTACTTGTATGCTATGAGCTAGTTATTTGTAAGATCACCGAAAAGGAAAGGTAAAAGAAATATTTAATTTAAAAGAATGCTTCGTACTGAATTGTTCTGGGTGTTAAATACTGGAAACCAGGGATGTTTGAAATGTGAAAAGGTTATAAAGAAGGTAATTCATGTGTTCCAGTCCGATGATGAAAGCCTGAGATAGATGGAAGTCTAGTAAAACCAAAGTCTAGGGAAATTTTGTGGGTAAAGTTGTATACCGAGTACCAGGTACCGGGTTCCAATTGAATAAGGTTTTGAAATTTTGTGATTATCTAATGAGCCCAATATTCTGTTGATCCGGTATATGTAGAAGATAATCATACAAGAATTTTTGATATTCTTTGGAAAGCATGTTATTTATGGAGATTAATATTATAATATTTGATTAATGGTTTTATTTACATGAGATGTTTATAAAAAAATAAATTTAAAGGGATTTAATATGTAGACTTTGTGATTGCAGGAAATATAGATTTTGATGCAATGTTTGGGTATGAACGATTAGGAAAACCAAGTTTGCAAATGGATCCATTGATATTACCAGGTTCAGTGATAGTCTTTAGAGGCTCATGCTCAGATAAAAAACATTGCGAAGAAATGCTAGATACCAGAATCCCAGGACTCTAGAGTTTAAGCATGTATCAGAAGAGTATGGGTATTCCGAGAGTTACCTATTTCTAGAATGTTCAAACCAAGATTGGAATTGAGGTGTAGGAATTGAATTTCCACTAGATCAACTTCAATATATATGGGAATTTCCTACACTTAAACAAATGGATTGGTTTGGTTTCAAAAAATAACCTTGATGATAACGAAGGAACCCTGAGAGATTCAATGAACAATTGAAGTCAATCTTCAAAGACTTTGATTGTAATTTCTTGGTCAATCACTTTTCTTCCATGTGCCTTGATGTGATTCATCCATTGGATTTCCTCTCATGTATTTTTTTTATCTTGTTTGTGCCATGTGTTCTATAAAAGGCCAACATATATCTTTATTTATTTTAAGTTAAGAATTTGTGGATGTTGAAAGAGCCAAAACTTCTTTAAGTTTTGTTCTGTTTTCCTATTTTCTGAATCATTCTAGACTAAAAATTTGTATGCATGTAGATGTTAATTAATATTTAAGCCAATTTGATAGCTACCTATCTCATGAATCTTTTGTAGCTGGTTTTTTTAGTTTCGTTGAACAAGCCTATATACTATATCGTTTAAGGGTGTATGCAAAAACTACTCAGTGTCTGAATGAAACCCTCTCTTTAAAAGCTCGCACCATTTTGTATGTAGCTATGAAGCAATTTGGTGAAGTATAAAGTGGTTTTATTTAATTTAATTAATTATTAGGGGTATACATAGAGAATAATCGGGAGAACCTTTTAATTTTAGTATTTTTTATGCTTTATTTTAGAGTAGATGTTTAAATTCCTTGAAAATGTTCCAAAAAATAGATGAATGAATGGAAATTTATTGAAAATATTTTGTTTTACATAAAAATTGTTGAATGCTTAAACCTAAATCTACTTAAGTGATAGCAAATGAAATTGTTGATGTTCATGAAATATTATTTCATATATTTTGATTTCATGATAATTGTTCTCAAGATCCAAATTGAAAAATCAGTGTCCAAGAAAAAATTTAGAATTAATGAGCATATTCCCTTTGATATGAATAGAAAATTCACATCAAACCCTAAAGCGAACCTAGTATGATCATGACCTAATTACCAGAGACTTGGGATTGAACCGAGTTGATCTCAATTGTTCTATTTAGGCTTATTTCCCCCTTTCAAGATGTTATTGTTCCATATCTTTCAAGAAGAATAGGATTCTTTGCGGTTTGTTTGTGGATTTTTTTATTCGACACTGTTGATGCGAGTGAAATCATTGTCAACGAGAAGCTCAAAAGTATGAGATCTTGGAGGATTAGCTTTCAGATTTGAGATTGGACTTCTTTAGATATTATTTATGGTGTATGTTATTTTAGACCACTTCTATATGTGTTGTTGGTATCATGGATGAGGGTTGAAGTTTTGAATCCTTACATATCTTAGTTATGAAATGATGGTATCTTCATTATTGAGTACTAAACATGTACTTGTGAGAATTTTATATTATTATAATGTAATTATTGGTGTAATTTTGTATTGTACTACTCAAGTGAGAATTATATATTGTGTGGATTCTTTTTCGATATTATTTGCATGATTTAAATACCATTGTAATTATATGATTGGAATTTAACTGAAGTTTTCAAAAGTCATATTGTAGTATATAGTTAGGTTTGACACACTTATCTTGGTTAATGCTTAAGAAATTTAATGGTTACACTTTTGAGGTTGTTATATATTATTGATTAGTGAATAATATGTGATTAAATTATAAGATGGAGTGATGTGAGAGATATTGCAAGAATATTAGATGATGAAGTGAAATTTTAATCATGAGATCACATATATGTGAGCTTGGAGGTAGAATATGTGAAGAATATGCTAACATATATGTGAAAATGTGAGTGTTGATAAACCAAGATTAAGAGATGAGGTGGAGGACTAAGTTTCCACCACGTTAGCATGCTCACACATGTGTGAGAAAGGATTCAGATGAGTAAATAATTCTCACACATGTGGGAGCACATAATAGAATGGAGGACACATGTTAAAAGGTGAAAAAATAAGATTTTTATCTATGGCTTAAAATTGGAGGGTTGATATTAATATGGAAAACACCTTTGTCTACTTGTGATGATGTGGAATTAAATATAGATTAATTATCCTAATCAAGTAGTTAAGCATGGTATTAATTAATTGTTTAGTTGGAGGAATTGGGAACTAAGGTTATTTGATTAAGTTGAGTTAACTAATTGACCTTAAAGGAACAAATGGAAATTAGATGATGATGAATTATGAAGATAATTAATTAAATATAGTTTATTTAAATAGATAATAAAAGTTAGTACAAATAACTAAAATTTAATTTAGGGTGTCTATACATGTAGAGAAAATTGTCTCAAGAGTATCACCAGCTAGAGATCTAGAGGAAACTCATCACCTATGGTACTCTCACACACAATACGATACAATACAAAGCTTTAATATAATTTCAATATAAAATAAGGTTTTCCTTCTAGGGAAATCAAAGCGAATATAATCTCTACCATTAGATTTGTGACCTAATTATGAAGTAATTAAATATTAAGTTTTCCTTTCTTGCTTTCGAGTTAAAAGTATAACTTAAAATATTTTTAATTCTCATCATAAGAGGGAGTTGTCCCTCAAAAATTCAAAGGAAATTTATAAGGAGAAAAGAATAACTTATCCAATTTTTGGTGTGTTTGTTTCTTAAATAAAGGACATTACAAAGTTCTAGAATACTTAATTAAACAAGTGACAAATCCATTAACTAACATAATCATAAAGCATAGTAGTGGAACACAACATGAAACAATTGGGTTAAGAAAAAATAGTTGTAGACCACACCCATATGACTAGCCTATAAGGTCCAAAAAGGAACATGAACTAGATTACAATAGAAGAAATGTTAAATTAGGGTGGCTTGAATCTAAAGTACTCTCATGAGATTTAAGTACAACCACTAGACTAATTCAACAAATAATCATTATTATCAATATCCTTTTTTCCCTTGAATCATAATAATTCAAAGGGAACATCACAAACCTCTCCTTTAAACGCTTCATCCTTTTGTCATTAAATTTGGATAATAATATAGGAGATTGAGTCATATTCACTGGATCCTCATTGATGCATTCCTTGTTGGTTGAATTTTGGCTTTTTCCATCCATGAAATTTGAAGAAGGGACCTCCATGACCACTTCACCCATTCCTATTGAAGGTTGAGAAAGGATAGGATTAATAAAATCTCTATTTTATCTAAGAATAAGTCTTCATCATATTAGTTAAACACATAGTAGTAGAGTGCCTATCCTTGTGAAAATCTTGGAAACAAGCTAAAGTCTTCATTGAAAATATGTTTCACCCACTTACCAAGTCTAGATGAGAGCATAATAGAAGAAGGGGCTATAAAATCCATAAGGAAAATCACATAAATCTTGCATAAACCAAATATTTCCTAAATTTTGTCAAATCATAAATAGTTATTAATTAACAAATGGAGCTATAAAAGCCCTCTAAAACCTTCTTTATCCAATATTCCAATGGCAAGGTAGAAATTCTCACCCAAATAGGTACCCTACTAGAGCATTCCTTTTTCTAATTCAAAATTTGGCTCTCATTTTTAGGAACAACCTAGACTTACCCAAAAACCATAGACAATTGCTAAGAATCCTAACTCAATCCTCCATGGACAAAAAATAAATTGGGAAGAATCATTCCCCATAGAAAAAACATCATCTTTTCCACATACCTTCCATTTTCTCAAGGTTTATTCTTTAAGAAAATTGGTATTCAGTCTAGATCCATTAAACGTCCCAATAAGAGAAGATTGAAACCTTGAAGAATCCTAAATTTAAGATCTACAAAGAAGGGGTATCACCATCCCCAATTTCCACCAAAGGAGGTACCTTAAAAGGGCTATGCATACCTTTGATAAGATCAACCCATAAATTCAAAGTAGTCAATGAATCCCCATCCAAACCCACATGCTAGAGGGAAACTACACAAATGAAGGAATCAATTGATCCCACTCCTTACATGAAACAACACACACCTAGGCCACAAGATAAGTATCTAAATCAAAACCTCCCTATCGCCTATATCACAACAATAAGGGAAAATTTTGGAGAAGAGAAATTAGGGATGAGAAACACATGTTTTAAACCCTACAATAGGCTCTTGTCCACAAAAAGATGATACAATGCCTCTAGCAATAAATTCAAGTCCCAAAGGAACTACCATAACCACCAACCCTAATTTTGGACATGAAAGCTCTTAAACGAGCCTCAATCTAGAGATCTAACAAATTTTCATCCTCTGAATCGATCCAATCACCATTCCAAATAATATTATTTATTATTAAATAAATTATATTAAAAATTATTTAAAAAATAAGATAATAATTTTTTATTTGGGAATAATACAGTAAAATTTAAAATAAAGATATGTTGCAAATTCTTTATATGGGGAAAAAAAGTCCATTATATTTTGGTCTCTTTGTATGCTCAATAAGACTAAGATAGCTAAATTTAAGACTATCATTAGGAACACAACCATTTCTTTCCAATTTAGTAACTTCATTTAATAAAAAATTCACTAAACAAGTTGTTGGTCTACTTTATAAACTAATTGTCAATTGTTTATTTGAAGACTCTCCATAAAGACAATATAACATTTTATTAATATAAATAATTAGCCGATAGGCTCTTTATTGTGGGTTTTGCCCACCAGAATTGTCTCACACCTGAGAGAAATTGTCTCACGGAACCGGAAGAATTTTCTCAGGCATCTAAAAATTTTGTTGGAGAATTCTCGTTGCTCGACGCCTCCAAAACTGCACTTCACATGTTAACAACACCTCCTCTTTCGATATTGTGCAAGAAAAACTCCACTTAAACTACACTTAATGGTTGCATCACTGTCGTAACCTCACCATAATTTGGCCTCACCCCCATTTTTCTTTTAAAAAGCTCTGGAAGCTCTCGTTTATGTCATTATGCTTTTACTCTCATTTACTATGAATTGATTGAGCAACAACCGAAGAATCTTGAGGTAAATCACTTCCATAGTTTTTGTTTGATATTTTTAGGGTTTAAAATTTGGTACACTCAAAATCAATATTTTTTTTGGTCTCTTTATATGCTCAATAATACTAAGACAATTAAATTTTAGACTGTCGATAGGAGTTCACAACCATTTCTTTTCAATTCAATAACTTCATTTAATAAAAAAATTATTGAACAAGTTGTTGGTCTACTTTATAAAATAATTGTCAATTGTTTATTTGAAGACTCTCCATAAAGATAATATAATATTTTATTAATATAAATAATTATTCGATAGGCTCTTTATTGTGGGTTGTGCCCACCTGAATTGTCTCATGACACTGAAAGAATTATCTCAGGCATCTAAGAAAATTGTTGGAGAATTCTCACTACTCAACACCTCCAAAACTGCACTTCACATGTTAACAACACCTCCTCTTTCGATATTCTGCAAAAAAAACTCCACTTAAATTGCACTTAACGAGTGCACCACTGTTGTAACCTCACTGTCTTTTGGCGTCACCCCCATTTTTCTTTTAAAAATCTCTGGAAGCTCTCATTTATGTCATTGTACTTTTAATCTTGTTTACTGTGAATGGATTGAGTGGCAACCGAAGAATCTTAAGGTAAATCACTTCCATAGTTTTTGTTTGATAATTTTAGGGTTTAAAATTTTGGTACACTCAAAATCAAGATTTTTAGTGGGTTCTTTTGTTCTAATTTTAGATGCAACATTCCACACACCTAAGCACACTAAAATTTATGCATTTGATATTTTGTTTGTGGATCTTTGAGGTTTGTATCCAATATACTAGAAACTATTCTTTTCGTTGATCTTCATGTGCCCACTAATGTCATCTATGTTGTTGTCAAACAACGATTATAACAACTCTTCAATATAATTCTAGACTTCCCTTGAATGAATTCAACTTGCCATCTTACATTTATATTTGTTCCATCTGTCTTGATTGACTATCATTTCATCATCCCCTCCATACAAATATTTGTTGTGGTGGCTTTTAAGTCTCACGTATTTTTCCCCTTGAAAAACTCCATGGCTTTGGCCTGACAAGCTCTATGAGTTGTTTCTTATCTCTCCTATACCCAATAAGGGTATATTTAATATAATATGAATATAGAAGGATTATGTGTCTAATTAAAGACTATTCTATTGATTTTTTTGTTCTAGAGTTTCGAGGAATTTTGGTATACAATTCCACATTACTATTAGTGCTATTATTAGTTTAAGTAGTCGACTAGTTAAAATTGGGCCCACAGTGGCCTGTCCATCTTTTGTTTTATGTGAACAATGGCCATAGGAAATTGGAAATTTAACAATAGCAATACAAGTTTTTTTATTGGTTAACAAGAAGGTATGGTGAAGCTTTTAGCTTGAGCTTTAAGCGGTAGTTTCATTTACCACCATAAAGTCTATTCTATGAATGTAGTTTCAAATGATATCTATAATGCTCCATTTTAACTAAAATTTAATTAAAATTTAAACAAGATCTTTGTAAAAATTTATTAATGATCTGTAGCAAAGGATGTGGAATTATTTATGATACAAAATATTTAAGTGTTTCTTGCAAGAAATATCAATGACAATTAAAGCAATAACCATCTAATGCATGTTGTTTGCATCACAACTCTCATTTACTATCATTGTGCTTTTAATCTCATTTAGTGAATGCTTTTTCCTCCCCTACATTTCTCTTACATGATGAACTCTATGTTGAATGATTACCTGAGAATGGTTAGAAAGACCATAAGTCAACTTAATCTCTTTTAAATAAATGCATGGTGTCTATGTTGTTGTCAAGTAACAGTTATAACAACTCTTCAATATAATTCTAGACAATTCTAGACTGCCCTTGAATGAATTTAAATTGCCATCTTACATTTATGTATGTTCCATCTCTATCTTGATTGACTATCAATTCATCATCCCCTACATATAGATATTTTTTGTGGTGGCTTTTAAGTCTCACAAACTTTGCCCCCTGAAAAAACTCCATGGCTTTGGCCTGGCAAGCTCTATGAGTTGTTTCTTATCTCTCGTATACCCAATAAGGGTATATATAATATAATATGTATATTGAAGGATACTTTGTTTGATTCTTTTGTTTTATGTGAAAAATGGCCACAAGAAATTGGAAAATTTAAGGTGTGTTGAACAACTCCCCTTGTGTAGATTAAGTCACAGAGCCTGTTTGTATGGTATATTTGGATCTACCCATCATTCCTAAAATTTCATAGTAGCAATACAAGATTTTTAATTGGTTAACAAGAAGGTATGGTGAAGATTTAAGCTTGATATTTAAGCTTCAGTTTCATTTACCATCATAAATTCTAATTCTATGAATGTAATTTTATTTATGTGTGTCAACAATTTTCTATTATGCAGAATTTCCCTTGGTGTAGAAGAAAATTATTGGCTTTTTTAGAATTTAGTGGCCTCTTAAAAAATTTATATGGTTTTTGTCTTGGTTCAGTGCTACTAGGTGGATGCTCCAGTAAACACACATTGTCAAGTAGTATTATGCAATTTACAAGTGCCCAATCTATTGTCTATTTATAATCTCTTTCTTAATGAAAATTATTGTTGGTGCAATGGATTCTCTAATAAACATGCATCCCTAAGAGGTGTTATGTAATTTATAAATGCCCAATATTTGTCTATTTCTATTCTCTTTCTTAATGCAATTTTTTGAAGCCACATAAATTGTGTCTTGAAATTATGTTCTTTCCCAAAATAAAAAGAATGCCAAAAAAAAGACTTTTGTGCCTGCTCCCAACTCTATGATATAGCATAATAGTATAGTTCTTATGAGGATGAAAGAATGCAGAAAAACACTTCTATGCTCACTCCCAACTCTATGATGTATTAGAATGGTAAAGTTATTATCAGAAAATGAAATCTCAACTGATATAGTAGAACAATAGACTTCTTACTCCAGGATATGGATATAGTGATACTTAACAAAAAAACCAAAAGGCAAAAATCAGTCTTTGATAACCTACTCATTTTCATCATTGTAGTGTTTATATCAATGTAGGTATGATTGAATGGTATTATGATGGTGTAATGCCCCACCACGCAACCCTAGGGGAAGTTTCAATTCACTAAACAAGCATACTAATTTTATTTTTAAAAGAAGTGAATTAAACCCACATGTTCAACTATAATTGACAACATCCCCTAGGGTTACATAACTGAGATTACTTAAATCCCCATTAACATACAACATCTAAGTTACATTGAAAATAAATAACTCAAGTAATAACATTCAGCAACATAAGAAGATACAAGATATAAATGAAGCATCCATTACATAAATCTATTACAATCCTCATTCCCAAAATGAGTCAAAATACATAAGTATGATAATTACAAGGTCCACCTTATAACACAAGATGGGTAAAACAATATCAATACAATTTGAAATACAAAGTACAAGAAATAATAGCAAGATTTGCGAGCTTTCCATCTTGATGTCTCACCACCAAGTGTTGAAGATCAAGGGGGACCCAACGGTTTTGGTGCATGTTCCACCCAACCTAGTGGTACCCGAAGGCCCACCCCCCATGCTAGGAGATAGTAACAAAGTAACATGGACGAGAAACCTACTACCTCAAACCAAAGGCAGACTCATACTAATACAATTGACTCAACCACACATATGCACAATATAAGTCTAACACTAATCATGGTTACATTGCTTCCAGACATATTATAATCAAGTGTGCTAAAGAAACCATACGCACAACATAACACAGTGTTATCCTAGACAGAGTGTCATCACAAGGTTTGTCATGAGATATCCTCTGGGCATTCTTCATAGGCTCCGGTAATCCTGGTGGCCTCAACCGAATCCTAGAACTTATACTCACTCAAGCAGAATCAACTACCTCTCATAAGGACAAGATAGTTGATCTTGCCATTCCAGGCCTTCTCACTCACCCCAAGTTTAAACAAACCCTTGTGTCTATGAATGAGGTTAATTTATCTTGGTTAATGTGAACTACATCCTAGTCCTCTAAGTACATTTACTTTAGTTCTCAGTTGTTAAAATCACTTCTGAAGGTTACCCGGTTTACCTCTTTGGGCTCCGGCCCCTAACAAAAGCCACTCTTCTAATTGGATAACACACTACACAATCTAACTCCAAGGGTTACTCAAGTGTTACAGAACTGAACCAATGTACTCTCTCCTATCCTAGGAGACAACAACATAGAAATCCACTCCAACACTAGGAGGAAACTAAAACACTTGTAACACTACCCAAGGGAAAACAAACAATAACTTAACAAGGGAATGACCCACATCTACTGGAAGACTTTACAATTAAAACCTCAAATACTCGCTTCCCAAACAATCAATAACAAGGAGAATCCAAATAATAATGCATTGGCAATGAAAATTACTAAATTTGGATATCTTAAATCCATATTCCTATCTAATACTTCTCATGGAATTTAGAATGCAATCTTTCAAAACTTTCATTACACATAATAATAGCTTCATTAACATAATTACTTTTCACAATTTTATCTAATCATGCACCATAATTATTTCAAATTAGATTACCGTCTACTTATTTTGCATACAATAATATATTTACGCAAGACATCAAAAGGATATAAATATAATTAAATATATCTATTTTATTCATACATAACTATCCCTAAACCATAAGATTAAATAGACATTGCTGATACAATTCTATATTTCTAAAAAGAATATCAGAATGTTAATATAATTGGATCGGAATAAAATCTACAATTTCCCAATTAATAAATATATAAATACATATATATTTAATATTATATTACATATAATATTAACATATATATATATATATCTATTATTTATCTCCACCCACCGAAAATACTATATAAAAAGGAATTAACTGAAACCAGAATAAAATACGAATCAAAATTCACATACATATATACAAAAATCAAAAATCAAAATAAAATCATAATAAACAAATTAAAAATAAAAAAACCAAAATAATTTAAAAAATAAATAAATTTAAAAATAAAATAAAAAAAAGAAAAAAAAACGAAATGAAAATAAAAATAAAAAAAATTAAATCAAGGCAGGCACGAACAGTACCGCCGACACCTGCAGTACGTAGTCTGCAGACTATAGCCTGCGCCGACTGTACAATAGTACAGCAGCTAACACATGGTACATAGGGGGCCGCAGTCCCCACGGGACAGTGCATCCCGCTAAGCGGTGGGTGCATTACCCAGTGGGTACTGCGTACCCCAAACAAAGAATAGTGGGGGGGCCGAACCTCCCCACACTTACATATTTTTTTTTTCAAAAAAAAATAAAACAAAACAATTTCGTACGCGCAGGTACGACATCCGACCTTCGCCGTACGATGACATTCTCTTAAAAAAAAACTAAAAGCAAAAGCTTTAATTTAAAAGATTATATATTTGTAAATATATATTCTCTGTATCATATTTGAAAATATGATACATGTAATGTATATTTACATTTATATTTTTTTTTCTAGAACCAAATTTATTGGTGAAATTGAAAGAAATAAATCTAAAAACCAGTAATAAAATTTGACAATAATAGAACATCTCATGTTCAAGAGATTAAAATCTGAATACCAAAAGAAACCATTCTTTCATGTTTCAAATAATTTTAAACAAAAGAAAAGAAATACATTGTTCTTGAGCTTTTCAACAGAATTTTCTAAAGAGGGTTTGTGTTTTGAAATACAAATCTGAATCCTAAAAGTTGAAGTTCAACCTAGGGTTTCGAGTAAATCACCAATTTTGCAATTTCTATCATTTAGAAAATAGATTAAACTAAGAACAATAAATCATAGAATAAAAGAAAACCTAGTTATTTGAAGCCACAAGAAATAGCCAAGATTCTTGATGCAGAGCTTCCCTTAAGATCCTCACAACTCCTCTTCAACAATGTAATGAATTTCCAGCTAGCTTTGATCCAATAGCTCCACCTTCTTCACAGAATTTCTCTCCTTTCAATTTAATTCTACCAACAGAAAAATACTTCCAAATCCTTTAATGTGCAAACTTTCTCCAAAAAATTTCATGCCTGTGAAAAAAAAAGAATCCCAAACTTTTCTGCCCTAATCTTATAAAACATCATTTCCTCACAACTCCAAAATAACCTAATGCAACCCTAATTCACATTCAATGCAAAAATTGAATTTGGATAACAATTTCATTTCCCATTTTGGAAGACCCTAATTTTGACTTTAAAGAAAATTTCAACTTCCTATAAATTCCCTTTTGATTTAATTTAATTTAACAATAAAATATACTTACTTAATTATTATTAAATTATTTAATAACTATATCCAATCCCTTGAGATTTAAATTTAATTAATTAAATAATTTAACTTTAATTAATTTACTTTCAATTATTTAATAACTAAATTTAATCCCTTGAGATTTAAATTTAATAAATTAAATAATTTAACTTTGATTAACTTACTTACAATTATTTAATAATTAAATCTAATCCCTTGAGATTTAAATTTAATTACTCAAATAATTTAAGTTTAATTTCTATAATAATTTTAAATATAACCAATAAGCATAACTTTAATACAATATAAAAATAAACATCTCTTTCAACCAATGCAATTTTCTAAAAGAACCATTTAATAAGTAAGCACTTTTCAAAACATTACATAACATCAAATAAGATACAACATGACTCAATAATCAAGACTGACGACACACTAAGGCTAGGGTGTAGACTTGACACATGTTACCAAGCTACTATCTCTCGTTCAACTTAACCGTTGGATCGACACGCTCAAACCTGTGAAATCAAGTGGAGTCAATGTCATGTACCTGCAACCTAAAATCAAATAAACAACATAATATATCCAACATATAATTCACACCGTGAAGAAGAAATCTCGGATTCGCAGGGCGCTCGCAAGCGAGTGATGCGAACCGGTCTTCTTCACCAATACACTCATCAAAGACTGACACTAACGTCATAAACAATACTCACATAAATAATCTCATGATAATTCTACTGACATCATTAATCCATTAAAGCATGTGAAACAAAATCAGATAATCACATCACACAATAATAGTTGTTGCTCAAGAGTAGCGATCATAACATCATAACAAAATGTGTCCAGTATCAAAGTAACTGCAACCAAACATAGCATAAAGCAACTTGAACAAGAAACAAAATGGAGGGGTATTACAGATGGTGAGGTAGCAGGCACACAACTCACTAAATTCAAATATTTTTCCAAATCTCTTGTTGCCACTAGATATCACTTATTGCATGTGTTTCCACTCTAGGGTACTCACACGATCTATTAGAAAATTAATTAGTTTAGTTCATATAGTCACCTCCTACTGTCTTGAATCATCATAGGTTGCCTTTCATGGACTGACCCTTTGTCATTTTGCATGCTTTACTACCATTGTTAATCTTTCTTTTCATAGAGTCTTGAGGACTATGAATGCATCTCATGACTATGAATTGCCCTGAGGATATAGGTAACACTATTTTTTATAGTCATGCGGTTGGTTGTAGGTTAATGCTACCTTACAATCACCAATCTACCCTTCCTCATAGGTTTGTTATTCATCATGCAATTTGCTCCTTTGTTGTCTCTCATTTACATACTTCATCATGACAATCGATAACTTCCCCTTCATGACCTTTGAATACTCTTTTCATGTCATTGAAAGTTGAATGATTCTCCTTAGTCATGGTGGCTCTCCTTTCCATATGACTATCCCATGATAACTCAACGATTTTCCTTCATTGCATCAATAATATGATTGTTGTAATGCCCCACCAAGTAACCTTAAAGGAAGTTGCAATTAACGTCTTAAGCGAACCAATTCTTTTTTTTAAACTGCATTTAACATACACATTCATTTACTAATTAACAACAACCTCTAAGGTTACAAGGTTAGGATCACTTAAACCCACACAAACATATTACATATAACCAAGCATTATAAACTTTATGAAATAAACATCATACATCATAAGAATACTACATAACAAAATAAGATAATCAACCAAAGTACAATCTCATAATCATTAACTTAATCCAATAGTTACATCACTCATTCCTAGAATGAGACAATAGTACAAATGTATTACAATTACAGAATTCCACCTCATAAACATAAGAGGGATAGAATAACTTATACAAAATGAAATATTACAATGCAAGATATTACAACAAGAACCGCGAGCTGTCCATCTGGATGTCTTGCCACCAAGTACTAAAGATCAATGGGGACCCAACAGTTTTGGTGCATGTTCCACCCAACCAAGTGGTACCCGAAGGCCCACCCCCCATGCTAGGAGATAGTAATAATGTAACATGGACAAAGATCTACAACCACTAACCAAAGGCAAACTCATACTGACTCATACTGTTATAACCAAACAAATGAACTAACAAGTACAACTCAATCACCATACAAGTACAAATCAAGTACAACTCCAACATCACTGACATAGGTCACATTGCTTCTAGACATGATATTAATCAAGTATGTTCACAGAACCATACACATAAAACAATTAACAACAGTTGTCCTAGATAGAGTGTCATCGCATAGTAGTCATGAGATCTCATCTAGGCATCCTTCATAGGCTCTAGTAATCCTAGCAGCCTCAATCGAATCCTGACCCTCATACTCGCTCATGTGGCATCAAATACCCCTCGTACTCACAAGATAAATGACTATGCCATTCTAGGCCTTCTCACTCATCCCAAGTGTAAACGAGCCCTTGTGTCTATGAGTGAGGATTAATTAACTTGATTAATGTGAATGCATCCTAATCATATAAGTACATTAATTTAGTTATCACTTGATTAACTCACTTCTGAAGGTTACCCGATTTACCACTTTGGGCTCTAGCCCCTAACAAAAGCCACTCTTCTATTCGACAACACACACCCAAAACAATCCACCAAGGGAAACAAAAGTGCATACCAACTAGGCATCATAATCCACTCCAACACAATGAGGAAACAAATGATAGAACTCACTCCAAATATGTTGGAGGCAACAACACATAATCCACTACTTTCACAAGAGGCACAAAACATCCCCGTTCATGGAAACCAGGTAAAATTGAAAAGACGACATGCACTACCCAAGGGAAAACAACTGGATGGCATAAAGATTCAACAACCCTTATCCTCTAAGTTCCTCTGAAAGACTTATAATTTAGGACTAACATTAAATCCCAAATCCCACAATATAACTTGACGACATAGCAACAAAAGCATTCAAGTCATTAATCAAATCTAATATTTGGATTTTCTAAATCCATACTTATTCAATAAGTAGTGTTGACAAAGTCAAAGACACAATAACTAGATCATCTGAAATAATCATAACCCCTATTTCATCTTTCATTATTGGAAATCTAAATCAATTAAACTTACTTCCTTTTACTGAATACAAAGAATTAAATCATTTAAGATAATCATGAGGAAGTTACTACTTTTGGATATACTAAATCCATATCTCTTTCATATTTCATTCACAATAAATTAATTGCTCTAATAGAAATAAAATAAATTAAAATAGCTATTTGCCTCATCAATATAAACAAATCCTTAATTTACTTTTAAATCGACACAACTCCATGCAAGTAACTCTTTCCATTTACTAAACAAATCTTACATCTCATTCATTTTTCTATTTAGAATATGCAATCACTTTAATATAATAAAATATTGTTTTTCTATCCATTTATAAATCTCTATTCAATAATATATTGCATACATCATATTAAAAATACAATACGATAACAAATTTAAACTTAATATATATATATATGCTCCATATTATATAGACACCAAATATATATATTGACAAATTTAATTACATATATTCTTTAATATTCCATTCACAACAATTAAATTACTCTATGGAAATAAATAAAACATAATTAATTTCCTCATCAAACTGAATAATTTTAAATTTACTTTTAATACAACGTAAAACTTTCGCTAACCATCTTTTCAATTTTCTATTCATAACCTATACCACGCATTCTAATTTTATCCTTTAAAATCCTTATTCACAATAATATAAACTTTTGCTCTTTCAACTTAATTGAAATAATTAAACAAGGGTCTTCAATCTACAAATATAAGTAGATACTAATTTAAACAATTTAAACTAATTCATATTAATCTCATTTAAAACCAAACCACTTGAATATAAATTTTATACATTAAGAAATTAATTTCCTAAGATAATTCTATTTTGAATATAAGTAATGACAAACATACACAAAATATACCCCCTATATATGTATATATACAATTACATATAAATATATGTACATATATATACTCTTATTATACATATTCATTAAATATACACTTAACATTTTATAGATCAATTATAAACTTCATATATATAGAATAATATATATACATAAAATATACACATACCTATACTAAGTATATATATTATTTATATATTAATAAATTACGAAAACGCAATAAAGAAGCGTACTTAATACTCAAATGGCAGTTCGTACATTTAAAAATCCGCACCCTTTATTAATTTTAAGGGTTTCATAAAAAAAAAAAAAAGGAAATGGGAGAGTGGGGGCGCGGCTGTACATTTGTCGTTCCCCAAACTCCCATAGAGGCGGTGAGGGGCGGTGCTGCCCTTGGCAGTGCTCCCTCCACACACTGTGTGGAGGGCACTGCCAATGGTAGCGGCGCCTCCCACGAAACACACAGCGAAGGGAGAGGGGGCTGTGGAGGCCCTTCCTCCATAGTCATCCCCTCATGGGGGCGGCGGTGGAGGTAGCGCCTCCCAAGCCTTCCCCAAAACAACCCTCCTTACATAACAGAAATGTGCACGATTGGTACGGACGGTGACTCAGAAATTTTAAATTGATTTTTTTTATTAAAAATGAAAATGTATTATATATATATATATAAGAAAAACGAATTTAACCCAATAAATAATTTGGGGAAATTTTGAAATAATATTCACCTACAGATGAAATTATGCAAATTTTTATTCAGAAAAACTAAATTTCAGAGAGGTTTTAAAATTAATTCATTTAAACCCTTTTCTTTTCTCAAACTCATGAACAGTAAAAGAATAGTAAGGCTAAAAAGATCTAAAATTATAAAACCATAAGTTTCTACATCCTCAAGGTTTCTCCATCCAATTTTTACAGAGGGTTTTCAAAATAAATTTGCCTTTCTACAGAGGGTTTAAATTTTCCAAAACAGATCTAATGTGTTGCTCAACCTCTAGATTTGATTCAAATAATAGATTTCTTTTCTAAAAATAGATTTATCAAACAATCTTAATTCAGTACTATTTTAAAAGTAACCAAGAACAATAAAACACAAAGAGGAAAACCTGGTTCAAGAAGCTACAGGCAAAGATGAATTTCTGATGCAAGCCTCCTCCAAAGATCTCCCGAATTTTCTTCAATTATCCAACGAATACAATCCAAAACCCAACAAATGCAAACAATGTTTCCTTCAATCAATTCTACAATCAAACTTTCTTCAAACCCTTCTTTGTGCAAAATGTTTCCAAAATTTCTTCTCTACTGTAAAAGTGAATTTTTTTCTAAAAACTTCTCTCCCCTAAAATTAAAACATGCATTCCTTATAAATCAAAAAAATACCTAATATAACCCTAATTCACATTACATGCAAATTAGATATTAATTTCAATTTCAATTTCAATTTCAATTTTCGAAAACCTATTTTCAATGCAATTTCAAATAATAAATTAATTTCCAAAGTTGAAACTCTTTTCCCAAATAACATTTAATTACAATTTCCAGTTTAATTCCCACAAGTTAAAATTAAATTCCAAAATTAATTTTAATTCTTTTATTTCCTTTCATTATCTTGCATCATGTTTAATTAATTAATTTAATTATTTAATAACTAAATTCAACCCCCTCAGATTAAATTTAATTAATTAAATAAATTAAATATAATTAATTAACTTAAATATAAACTTTTAATTGACAAAATATAATATTAATTAAATAACCATCAACATGATTTAAATGCAATTATTCTAAATATCTATTTCCAATTTAAGAATCCTTCATAATTAAATAACATTAAAGCA
This sequence comes from Sequoiadendron giganteum, assembly GCA_007115665.2. NCBI lineage: Eukaryota > Viridiplantae > Streptophyta > Pinopsida > Cupressales > Cupressaceae > Sequoiadendron > Sequoiadendron giganteum. The sequence continues at coordinate 611,059,562 of CM021108.1, read as the reverse complement.
AAACAGACAATGACTCGACACACACAACTAACGACACACTAAGGCTAGGGTGTAAACTTGACACATGTTACTTAGCTAATACTTCCCATTCAACTTAACCGTTGGATCAACACGCTCAAACCTATGAAACCAAGTGGAGTCGATGTCATGTACCTGCAATCCTGAAGCCAAGTAAACAACATCATACAATATATCGAGCATATATTACACACCGTGAAGAAGAAATTACGGATTCACAAGGCGCTCACAAGCGAGTGATGCAAAACCATCCTCTTCACCAATACACTCAATAAGAACTAACATTAACATCATAATCAATAATCTCATAATAAACTCTCATGTTAACTCTACAACATCCTTAATCCATAATGCATGTGAAACAATAATCAGATAACTACATCCCACAAAAATAGTTGTCGCTCAATAGTAGTGATCAAAACATCATAACAAAATGTATTCAGTATTAAAGTAACTGCAACCAAACATAGCATAAAGCAAACCGAACGAGAAGCAAAAAAGAGGGGTATTACATTCTCCCCCCCAAAGATTAGGCTTACTCCTGGAAGCTTACAAAAACTCATAGTGCAAACTCCATACAATCACATGCAACCAAGGGTCCCAAACTAAACCACTCCATAACTCAATACATAAACAATAGCAACCCGTGCCGAAAACAACTCAGCCAAGTACACTGTAAATCCAACCAAGACAACATGGTGAAACAACCACCAACCAATTCTCCAAAAACACATAACTATGGATTATCATACATAACATACATATGTACCAATACACAACACCAACAACCATCTCAAGACAATACAAGGGTCCACCTGGACACTAGAAAGCAGCATACCAATCCATGATAAGAGAATCCATGAATCGAGAACATAAACCATCTCAACTAAATCTAACATCAAACCAGTGGCTTGATAGTGTTAGGTCATACATAAAGTGAGACCATCCAAACAAGACCACCATGACTTGTCTCTTGTTCTGTAAGGTGATCAGCCTCCAAGAGATAGTCATCACACAAAGGTGAGTAGTGGGTTCTAGCCGCGTCCAACCTCACATACCCCCATTCTCAACATTTCCTACGTCTACTTACTCGTACACACTCACCAAGTTTGCCTCAAACAACCTTGGAGAGGAATCATAATACGACACATAGTCGACATTGAAAACAACAAAGATAACTAGCTTAGCCACCAAGTTCATAAAGAATAGCAATCAGAGTTTAATTTCAACAATAAGGCAATAAATGTGCACAATTTCAACACTGAATCAAATATATAACCACTAGGGTTATAAGAAAATAAAATCACAAATTATGGCTAAACCTTCACAATCAAATATAAACAAAGTGTCGACCCTCACAATCAACTAAAAAGAATCATCAATAATCGAAAGAAAGTTTATAATCTTTAAATTCCACTATACAACAACTGTGTGACTAGATACTAGCCACAAAATGAGGAAGGAGGAAACAACGTCCAACAAGAATGATAAATACCCTCATGTGATGCAGAATGAGCACATTATCCACATGACTAGAGTGTATCCATGACTAAAGAAAACATCGTCACTCTACCAGGTCATATGCCAAACGAAAAAGGCACATACTGGTCGCATGCCACGTGGCAGTGTGTCTATGGGTCCGCGGTAGTAGGTACATGCAAAACTCACACCACACGCAATACCTTGTGGAGAAGACATACATAGGAACTCGCTATAGCCAGAGGTATACATGGCTAAGATCAACCCATATGCTATCCGACCAACATAGTCAAGGCAACCATGAGGATCCCTTTACAAGTGTCTGAGGCCCCAAAATTCTCATCGTACAAGTAGGCAACAAAGAAAATCTCATAAAGTGCCTTCATGTGCCTCAACATGTGGCCTCATGTAACATAACATCATCACCATTACTATGTCGGAACACATGCAGATAGGGTACATATACATAATGCAATACGATAATATCACTAAGGGGCTATCGAGCTTCACCTCTCATATGGATGAGGTTATCTCACTAATGCCAGGTCATCGCCTCTACGGACATCTAGGCATAACTAACAACCATGCTGCTATACTCAAATCTGGAGGATAAGGCTAACACATATAGATCAAGTATCCCGATCCATCATAAGGGAAAGTAGTGGGTACGTTTCCTTGGGATTGGTTGAGCTAAGACGCTCTACGCTGCAATATGTGTATGCTACACACTCCACCCAAGAAACTAGTGGCTACTACTATCCCTTCACGGATTGAGGATCTAAAGAACCAAAAGAAAAAGAGCTACTTTTGGTTACTCCTATATATAGGTTTCAACCACACCTACGTTGGTCCTCAATCAGGTAACGAACATGCAAACACACATAATGGTATGGTAAAATCCACACCCAAATGTGACTTTCCCCCATGGATGGGTACCAAGTATCACCATCACATGGACACACAAGCAAGTACGGGTTTCCACAACATTTAGACAAGATACAATTACTGGTTTCTTGCATTTACAAGGGAAAACAACTACATACATAATCCCATAGGAATATCCAATTCCATAACCCATGGAATACGTATCTTACTTTCCAACCATAACCTTATATTAGGTTACTTTCACGCTACTCTCTTTCACAGAGTATATCATGCTAAGGTAAAAGCCATGAACAAGTGATTACTTAACACTCTACTAACAAATCACAAGAACATCTTAGTGGGCACAAATGTACCCAAAGAACCCAGTGTTTAAACCTAGGCTCTGATACCATGTGTAATGCCCTGCCAAGTAACCTTAAAGGAAGTTGCAATTAACATCTCAAGCGAACCAATTTTTTTTTTAAAAGTGCATTTAACATACACATTCACTTACTAATTAACAACAATCTCTAAGGTTACAAAGTTAGGATTACTTAAACCCACACAAACATATTACATATAACCAAGCATTATAAACTTTATGAAATAAACATCATACATCATAAGAATACCACATAACAAAACAAGATAATCAACCAAGGTACAATCTCATAATCATTAACTTAATCCAATAGTTACATCACTCATTCCCATAATGAGACAATAGTATAAATGTATTACAATTACAGAATTCCACCTCATAAACATAAGAGGGATAGAATAACTTATACAAAATGAAATATTACTATGCAAGATATTACAACAAGAACCGCGAGTTCTCCATCTGGATGTCTCGCCACCAATTACTGAAGATCAATGGGGACCCAACGGTTTTGGTGCATGTTCCACCCAACCAAGTGGTACCCGAAGGCCCACCCCCCATGCTAGGAGATAGTAACAATGTAACATGGACAAATATCTACAACCACTAACCAAAGGCAGACTCATACTGACTCATACTGTTATAACCAAAAAAATGAACTAACAAGTACAACTCAATCACCATACAAGTACAAATCAAGTACAAGTCCAACATCACTGACATAGGTCACATTGCTTCCAGACATGATATTAATCAAGTATGTTTACAGAACCATACACATAAAATAATTAACAACAGTTGTCCTAGATAGAGTGTCATCGCATAGTAGTCATGAGATCTCCTCTGGGCATCCTTCATAGGCTCCGGTAATCCTGGTGGCCTCAACCAAATCCCGGCCCTCATACTCGCTCATGCAGCATCAAATACCTCTCATACTGACAAGATAAATGACTATGCCAATTTAGGCCTTCTCACTCATCCCAAGTGTAAACGAGCCCTTGTGTCTATGAGTGAGGATTAATTAACTTGATTAATGTGAATGCATCCTAATCATATAAGTATATTAATTTAGTTATCACTTGATTAACTCACTTCTGAAGGTTACCCGATTTACCACTTTGGGCTTTGGCCCCTAACAAAAGTCACTCTTCTATTTGACAACACACACCCAAAACAATCCACCAAGGGAAACACAAGTGCATAAAAACTCGGCATCATAATCCACTCCAACACAATGAGGAAACAAATGATAGAACTCACTCCAAATATTTTGGAGGCAACAACACATAATCCACTCCTTTCACAGGAGGCACAAAACATCCCCGTTCATGGAAACTAGGTAAAATTGAAAAGACGCCATGCACTACCCAAGGGAAAACAACTGGATGGCATAAAGATTCAACAACCCTTATCCTCTAAGTTCCTCTAGAAGACTTATAATTTAGGACTAACACTAAATCCCAAAACTCACAATGCAACTTGATGACATGGCAACAAAAGTATTCAAGTCATTAATCAAATCTAATATTTGGATTTCCTAAATCCATACTTATTCAATAGGTAGTGTTGACAAAGTCAAAGACATGATAACTAGATCATCTGAAATAATCATAACCCCTATTTCATCTTTCATTATTGAAAATCTAAATCAATTAAACTTACTTCCTTTTACTGAATACAAAGAATTAAATCATTTAAGATAATCATGAGGAAGTTACTACTTTTGGATATACTAAATCCATATCTCTTTCATATTTCATTCACAATAAATTAATTGCTCTAATAGAAATAAAATAAATTAAAATAGCTATTTGCCTCATCAATATAAACAACTTCTTAATTTACTTTTAAATTGACGCAACTCCATGCAAGTAACTCTTTCCATTTACTAACCAAATCTTACATCTCATTCATTTTTCTATTTAGAATATGCAATCACTTTAATATAATAAAATATTGTTTTTCTATCCATTTATAAATCTCTATTCAATAATATATTGCATGCATTATATTAAAAATACAATACGATAACAAATTTACACTTAATATATATATATATGCTCCATATTATATAGACACCAAATATATATATTGACAAATTTAATTACATATATTCTTTAATATTCCATTCACAATGATTAAATTGCTCTATGGAAATAAATAAAACATAATGAATTTCCTCATCAAACTAAATAAATCTAAATTTACTTTTAATACAACGTAAAACTTTCGCTAACCATCTTTTCAATTTTCTATTCATAACCTATACCACGCATTCTAATTTTATCCTTTAAAATCCTTATTCACAATAATATAAACTTTTGCTCTTTCAACTTAATTGAAATAATTAAACAAGGGTCTTCAATCTACAAATATAAGTAGATACTAATTTAAACAATTTAAACTAATTCATATTAATCTCATTTAAAACCAAACCACTTGAATATAAATTTTATACATTAAGAAATTAATTTCCTAAGATAATTCTATTTTGAATATAAGTAATGACAAATATACACAAAATATACCCCCTATATATGTATATATACAATTACATATAAATATATGTACATATATATACTCTTATTATATATATTCATTAAATATACACTTAACATTTTATAGATCAATTATAAACATCATATATAAAATAATATATATACATAAAATATACACATACATATACTAAGTATATATATTATTTATGTATTAATAAATTATGAAAATACAATAAAGAAGCGTACTTAATACTCAAATGGCAGCTTGTACATTTAAAAATCCGCATCCTTTATTAATTTTAAGGGTTTCATAAAAAAAAAACATAGGAAATGGGAGAGTGGGGGTGCGGCTATACATTCGCCACTCCCCAAACTCCCATAGAGGTGGTGAGGGGCGGCGCTGCCCTTGGCAGCGCTCCCTCCACACACTATGTGGAGGGCGCTGCCAATGGCAACGACACCTCCCACGAAACACACAGCGAAGGGAGAGGGGGATGCAGAGACCCTTCCTCCACAGTCATCCCGTCATGGGGGTGGCGGTGGAGGCAGCATCTCCCAAGCCTTCCCCAAAACAGCAACCCTTACAGAAAAGAAATGCGCCCGATTGGTATGGATGAAATTCAGACGACGTACAAACTACGACTCAAAAATTTTAAATCAATTATTTTTATTAAAAACGAAAATGTATTATATATATATATATATATATATATATAAATTCATATATATATATATTGTAATGCCCCGCCTTGCAACCCTAAAGGAAGTTGCAATTAATATCTTAAGTGAACCAATTTTCTTTTATAAAGTGCATTTAACATACACATTCACTTACTAATTAACAACAACCTCTAAGGCTACAAGGTTAGGATTACTAAAACCCACATATACATATTACATATAACCATAGCCTTATGAACATTATGATATAAACATCATACATCATAAGAATACCACATAACATAATAAGATAATCAACCATGATACAATCTCATAAACATTATCTTAATCTAATAGATACATCACTCATTCTCAGAATGAGGCAATAGTGCTCAAGTATTACAATTACATAACTCCACCTCATACACATAAGAGGGATAAAATAACTTATACAAATTAAAATATTACAATGTAAGAAATTACAACAATAACCACGAACTATCAATCTGGATGTCTTGCCACCAAGTACTGAAGATAGATAGGGACCCAACAGTTTTGGTGTATGTTCCACCCAACCAATGTGGTACCCGAAGGCCCACCCCCCATGCTAGGAGATAGTAACAAAGTAACATGGACAAAGATTCTACTACCTCTAACCAAAGGCAGACTCAAACTGACTCATACCGTTATAACCAACCAAATGAATTAACAAGTACAACTCATTCACCATACAAGTACGAATTAAGTACAACTCAAGTACAACATAAGTAAAAATCAAATACAATACATGTACAAATCAAGTACAATACAAGTACAACTCCAACATCACTGACATAGGTCACATTGCTTCCAGATATAAAGTAGATCAAGTATGTTCAAATAACCATACACATAAAATAATTAACAACAGTTGTCATAGATAGAGTGTCATCGCAAGGTTTGTCATGAGATCTCCTCTGGGCATCCTTCATAGGCTCCGGCACAAGTAATCCTGGTGGCCTCTACCGAATCCCGGCACTCATACTCACTCATGTGGAATCAACCACCTCTCGCAAGAACTAGATAGTTGATCTTGCCATTCCAGGCCTTCTCACTCATCCCAAGTCTAAACAAGCCCTTGTGTCTATGAGTGAGGATTAAATTATCTTGATTAATGTGAAGTTAGTCCTAATCTTCTAAGTACATTATTTTAATTATCACTTGTTTAAATCACTCCTGAAGGTTATCCAGTTTACCTTTTTAGGCTCTGGCGCCTAACAGAAGCCACTCTTCTATTGGACAACACACACCCAAACAATCCACTAAGGGAAACACAAGTGCATACCAACTGGGCATCATAATCCACTCCAACACAAGGAGGATACAAATAACAGAACTCACTCCAACATCTTGGAGGAAACAACACATAGTCCACTCCTTTCATAGGAGGTACAAAAGATCCCACTCCAAACATCTTGGAGGCAATAACACATAGTCCACTCATTTCACAGAAGGCAACAAGATGAAACCACATAACAAGGTCACTCCATACAAGGAGACACGGATCCCATAATCCGCTCCTAAACGAAGGAGGTGCAAACATCCCCGTTCATGAAAACTGGGTAAAACTGAAAAGACGCCATGCACTACCCAATGGAAAACAACTAGATGGCATAAAGATTCAATAACCCTTATCCTCTAAGTTCTTCTGGAAGACTTATAATTTAGGACTAACACTAAAACCCAAAACCAACAATGCAACTTGACGACATAGCAACAAAAACATTCAAGTCATCAATCAAATCTAATATTTGGATTTCCTAAATCCATACTCATTCAATAGGTAGTGTTGACAAAGTCAAAGACACGATAACTAGATCATCTAAAATAATCATAACCTCTATTTCCCTTTTCATTATTGGAAATCTAAAACAATTAAACTTACTTCCCTTTACTGAATACAGAGAATTAAATCCTTTAAGATAATCATGAGGAAGATACTACTTTTGGATATACTAAATCCATATCTCTTTCATAATCCAATCACAATGATTCAATTAATCTAAATAGAAATTAATAAATAATATAATTGATTGCCTCATCAATAAAACAACTTCTTAATTTATTTTTAAATTGACACAAATCCATGCAAGTAAACTATTTCCATTTCCTAACCAACTCTTACTTCTCATTCAATTTTCTATTTAAAACATTCAATCACTTTAATATAATAGCATATTGTTTCTCTATCCATTTTCCATATACACTAATCAATCCATTTTCAAATCTCTATTCAATATTACATTGCATACATCTTATAAAAACAAAATACGATAATAAATTTTACACTGAATATATATACATATATGCTCCATATTATATAGACACCATTAGTATTTCATTCACAATGACTAGATTACTCTATGGAACTAAATAAAACATAATAACTATTTGCCTTTTTCAATATATTTAGTTCCTAAATTTACTTCTAATGCAACCTAACACTATTGCAAACAATCTTTTCCAATTTTCTATCCGGAATCTATGTCTCTTCAACTATTCATTTAAAAACATGCAATTCCATCAATGTATAAAAATATCTTTTGGCTTGTCTATTTGGCCACGCATTCATATTGTTTCTAATTAAATCTCATTACTTAAAACAAACATTTAAATATAAATATTTCTATAATTCTTCAATATATTTAAATATCTTTCTCTATACATTTTCTACACATACTAATTATTTCTCTTAGAACATTAATAATACCTAGTTTGCAAACAACAGAATAAAATAAGATAAAATATTATTTATTCTCTCAAATGGATATATACCTTCACTATATATATACTAAATATAAATTAATATATTTAAATATATTTAATCATTAACATATCTTCTATCCTTTATAGAATATAAAATTGATTAATTCAAAATAAAATATTCTTTATCATCAATATTCCAAAATATAAATATTTTTTTTTTAGTTAAATCAAATTAATAATTGGACCTTTTACATACGAATTTAAATTTCACAATTCAATTGTAAATTATCCATTCTTTAAATTAGATATTTAACTCCTTCAATTAAACTTTAACATGTCATTTTAAAATAAACAATAATTTCCCCATATGTTTATAATTTTAATTCCACTAATCTAATATACAAATTTTATTTAAAATAATATAAATAAATATAATACTTTAGTATTATAAATTATAATATAAAATATTATTAAATAATATTTTAATATTATAATAACAATACATAAAATATTAATATTTATAAATATCAATTTATTATTATTTTATTTTCAGAATAGCCATGGGAAAATAATTTAACATCAGTCTCATGTTTTAAGCATAACTCAAAAACTACGATCTGGGTATTTGAGATGTTTGGATAGAGGTAAGAAAACTTCAGAATGCAAAAACCCTTTAAATTTCTTAAAAACCCAGTTTGCGAAAGTAAAGTTATAGGCGACGCAATCAGACCATTTTACCATGAAAAATATAACTATACTGCAGATTTTAAAATCCATTGTTTGATAATAAACAGAAAGTTTCATTTTCTAAAAACATTCTAAATGCATTGTTCAATCTCTATATTTGATTTCAATAACAATAAAATCAATTTCTCCAAATAATTTAAATTCAACTAAGGTTTTCACAATTTTCACTCAAGAATTTTCACAAGCAAAGGCTGTAAATTTATTTAATTCTTTTCTTCTAATATCAAGCTTGTTTTCTAAAACAGATTTAACAAACAAATCTTTAATCATTACTATTTTAAAGAAAACAATCAAAAACAATAAAACACAAAGAGGAAAACCTAGTATAAGAAGCTACAGGAAGAAATGAATTTTTGATGCAAGCCTCCTTCAAAGATTTCCTGAATTTTTTTCAATCTTCTAATGAATCCAATCCAAAATCCAACAAATGCAAACAATCTTTCCTTCAATCAATTCTACAATCAAACTTTTTTCAAACCCTTATGCAAATTTTCCAAAATTTCTTCCCTGCTGTAAAAATATTTTTTTCTAAAAACTTTCTTTTTCTAAAGTTAAAACATATATCCTTATAAATCAAAAATACCTAATTCAACCCTAATTCACATTACATACAAATTAGATATTTCAATTTCAATATTTACAACCCTAATTCACATTATATGCAAATTAGATATTTCAATTTCAATTTCAATTTCACCTTCAATTTCAAATTTCAATTTCAATTTCAATTTCACTTTCAATTTCAATTTCAATTTCACTTTTCAAAAAACCCACTTTCAATTTAAAATGCAATTTCAATTAATAAATTAATTTCCAAAGTTGCAACCAATTTCTCAAATAAACATTTAATTACAATTTCTAATTTAATTCCCACACGTTGGAATTAAATTCCAAAATTAATTCTAATTCTTTTATTCCATTTCATTCTCTTGCATCACGTTTAATTAATTAATTTAATTATTTAATAACTAAATTCAACCCCTTGGATCAAATTTAATTAATTAAATAATCTAAATATAATTAATTAATTTAAGTATAAACTTTTATCCACATTGCATTATTTAAATTAAATAACCATCAACATGATTTAAATGCAATTATTCCAAATATCTATTTCCAAATCAAGAATGCTTCAGAATTAAATAACATCAAAGCAAGATAGACAATGACTCGACACACACAACTGATGACACACTAAGGCTAGGGTATAGACTTGACACATGTTACCTATCTACTATCTCCTGTTCAACTTAATCGTTGGATCGACACACTCAAACCTGTGAAACCAGGTGGAGTCGATGTCATGTACCTGCAATCCTACAACCAAGTAAACAACATCATATGATATATCTAGCATATAATACACACCGTGAATAAATAATTACGGATTCGCAAGGCGCTCGCAAGCGAGTGATGCAAAACCGTCCTCTTCACCAATACACTCATCGAAACTGACACTTCCATCATAATCTAGTAATCTCATAATAACATCTCATGTTAACTCTACAACAACATTAATCTATAATACATGTGAAACAATAATCAGATAACTACATCCCACAATAATATTTGTCACTCAATAGTAACGATCAAAACATCATAACAAAATGTATCCAGTATCAAAGTAACTGCAACCAAACATAGTATAAAGCAACTTGAACAAGAAGCAAAATGGAGGGGTATTACATATATATATATATAATATATTATATAAGAAAAATGAATTTAACCCAATAAATAATTTGGGGAAATTTTGAAATAATATTCACCTACAGATGAAATTATGCAAATTTTTATTCAAAAAATACTAAATTTCAGAGAGGTTTTAAAATTAATTCATTTAAACCCTTTTCTTTTCTCAAACTCATGAACAATAAAAGAATAGTAAGGCTAAAAAGATCTAAAATTATAAAACCATAAGTTTCTACATCCTCAAGGTTTCTCCATCTAATTTTTACAGAGAGTTTTCAAAATAAATTTGCTTTTCTACAGAGGGTTTAAATTTTTCAAAACAGATCTAATGTGTTGTTCAACCTCTAGATTTGATTCAAATAATAAATTTCTTTTCTAAAAACAGATTTATCAAACAATCTTAATTCACTACTATTTTAAAAGTAACCAAGAACAATAAAACACAAAGAGGAAAACCTGGTTCAAGAAGCTACAAGCAAAGATGAATTTCTGATGCAAGCCTCCTCCAAAGATCTCCCGAATTTTCTTCAATTATCCAATGAATCCAATCCAAAACCCAACAAATGCAAACAATCTTTCCTCCAATCAATTCTACAATCAAACTTTCTTCAAACCCTTTTTTGTGCAAAATATTTCCAAAATTTCTTCTCTGCTGTAAAAGTGAATTTTTTTCTAAAAACTTCTCTCCCCTAAAATTAAAACATGCATTCCTTATAAATCAAAAAAATATCTAATATAACCCTAATTCACATTACATGCAAATTAGATATTAATTTCAATTTCAATTTTCAATTTTCGAAAACCTACTTTCAATGCAATTTCAAATAATAAATTAATTTCTAAAGTTGAAACTCATTTCCCAAATAACATTTAATTACAATTTCTAGTTTAATTCCCATAAGTTAAAATTAAATTCCAAAATTAATTTTAATTCTTTTATTTCCTTTCATTATCTTGCATCATGTTTAATTAATTAATTTAATTATTTAATAACTAAATTCAACCCCCTTGGATTAAATTTAATTAATTAATTAAATTGAATATAATTAATTAATTTAAATATAAATTTTTAATCGACAAAATATAATATTAATTAAATAACCATCAACATGATTTAAATGCAATTATTCTAAATATCTATTTCCAATTTAAGAATCCTTCAAAATTAAATAACATTAAAGCAAGATAGACAATGACTCGACACACACAACTGACGACACACTAAGGCTAGGGTGTAAACTTGACACATGTTACCTAGCTACTACCTCCCATTCAACTTAACCATTGGATCGACACGCTCAAACCTGTGAAACCAGGTGGAGTCGATGTCATGTACCTGCAATCCTGAAACCAAGTAAATAACATCATACAATATATCGAGCATATAATACACACCGTGAAGAAGAAATCATGGATTTGTAGGGCGCTCCCAAGCGAGTGATGCGAAACCATCCTCTTCACCAATACACTCAATAAGAACTGACATTAACATCATAATCAATAATCTCATAATAAAATCTCATGTTAACTCTACAACATCCTTAATCCATAATGCATGTGAAACAATAATCAGATAACTACATCCCACAATAATAGTTGTCGCTCAATAGTAGCGATCAAAACATCATAACAAAATGTATCTAGTATCAAAGTAACTACAACCAAACATAGCATAAAGCAAACCGAACGAGAAGAAAAACGGAGTGTATTACAACTGTCATTGGTTAATATTTTTGTCTCATTTCCATCTTCAAGCGTTCATAGTCAAGTCAAGTAAAAAAGCCTTCATTAAGCTCAACTTCCAAAGAACTATCTTGAGACTATATTAATAATAAATTACAAGGACATTGAATGTTATAGACTTGACTATCATAACCCACTGCCATTATACCAAGTCACAAGGATTTCATTGCAGGCTTCTCAGTCATTAGGAGTTTATTCTTGAAAAAACTTCTTGTAACACTACCCTTTTCCAATCGTCCAGTGTTTGCCTGTGTGTTCTTGGCTTGTGGCTAAATATATGGGTGGAGTCACCCTTCCCAACTATAGTTATTATTGCTACAATTTTAAGTTTATCTTGAAGATGTTTAACTGGGTATAACTAGAGGCATCAACTTTAGTATGTGGATAAGCATATAGATTTATTAGGCATTGACATGTCATAGTTTGAGATAATAAACAAAATAACCAGAGATCGAGCAAATATGAGAAATATGTAAAATCAGACATAGATCCATTTTAGGAAATCATTAGGATCAAGATCCTTATACAATTGTTGCTTGTATCTGAAACTTAATTTAGGCAGGTCAAATCTTACCATGTGTTTTTAGGTTATTACATCAAAACTAAGTCTCCAAAGTTGCTCCATCCCATCACGCCTTACCACTAGGAAAGATTTGATACAACAACTTGAGTTGGTAGATAGATATTTAGTATATATGTAGTGTGTGGATACTGAAAGTAAGCATAAATTATATATTTACGAAATATGTAGCTACACCTAGCCAAATATTGTTGGAAATTGACAGAAATTTGAGGGAATGTGAAGAAACATGTAAAGAGAGAAACTCTTTAATTCAAAACATCAACAATACTTTAAATAAATTCATTTATATTCAAAATAAAGTCAAAAATTCATTCATTAGACTTCATAAAATCCAAACGATTTCAAAACAATGACTTAAAGTCAACAAATAAATTCATAATATTCCAATTAAATCCATACACGTGTCATCTTACACAACATAGATAATAATACAAAGTATTTGTAACATAAGTTTACAATTCGAGACTTAGACATTCTGTCGCCTTAAGCTCTACAATACATAATTCAAGAAATAAATAATACATAAATGAAGAAATCATCCTTTGTTCTTCAATCCAATAGCATATCTTCAAACATGAAGGTGAGAATAAGAATCATGTTCTTTTTCTGTCCAACCTCGAAGCTTACGCTTCCCTGGAATTCCTTAGTCATTCAAAGAATACCCGACCTTGCACGAATTGCTTAGCAAAAAGCAGTCGACAAGCAAGATGGAATCTGGTGCATGCCTACTATAACTAGTAAAGCCACAAGCATTTTCATTTTTCTAATTCATTTAAGAAACAAGCAAGTTCAATACTAGGATATGGTAGAGAGTTAATTCATTTCATCTATTTCAATGGTCCTTAAGTTACTTGGCCAAGTAAAATGTCATGCACGACAAATAAAATCAGTTTTGGAAAAGAAAAACTACACTCTCTATAAACCCATATTCGGCACCTATCCTGGAAGGTAACTTTCCAAACACATGACATGCACATTCATTTATCAAGCATGCATGGTTCCTTTCAAATAAATATAATCTTTCACAAACATCTTTAACGACAATCTTGTTTCAAGCAAAAATGGTTTAAATGTAGTATTCTCATTCTTTTAAAACATAAACAACTTTAAATTAATATTTAAATCAAATAATAAAATAATAAAAAGAAGGTGTATCTCAAGTATGTAATCTAAGTACATATTTAAACTAGCATAAATGAGCACACATTCTTTCAGTTCATTTACTCAAATAGTTTATTTTCACTTTGAAATACTCCTATTCTAATTTGTTTCGTTTCCAAGTAATTCATATTTTTAATTTAATTGATTTATTTTTTCTTTTTCACATTTCCAGAAAATAAAATAATAACTTTTCAAAAACATGTTTAACAACTCATTTTTACTTCTGTTTCGTAGTAATTTTAGTTTCATTCTATTAAATCTCCGATTTTAACTCTTATTTTTCAAACACATTTAATATACAAAAAGTATTTTATCAAAATCATTATCTTTTCTGTTTCATTCGTTTTGAAAATTAAATCTATCTGACAGTTTTGGTTTTTGAATCTACAAAAATGTCTCTTAATTGTTTTCTATTCAAAATTGTTCTACAATTTTCTGTTTCTAATTGTTCAATGGTTTTCTAGAAAAAAAATCAAGGTTTGGTGTTTGAAATTTCTTCAGAATTTAATAGAAACATTGATGATTTTCAATAGTTTTAAATACTAGAATAAAAGAAAATGATTCCAATTAAATACACTATGATCATGAATTTGTTAAAATAAAGCTTTCTTTGATCCTACCTGGTAATTTCTTGAATCTAAAAATTGATTATTTGTTTCCTCTATTCTTTCTGTGCCTGTGCATGTATCTTAATCAGCAAAATTTTCTCCCTATTTCCCAAATCTACAACTGTTCTTCCTTGTTTGTCCTTCCTTTCTCTCTTCCTGAGCACTTCCCTTATGTTGTTCTTTCCTTTTTGTTGGAGTTCTCTTTTATATTTTTTTATCCTCCTTGCTTCCACCTTTACCCACACACCTTTTACCTGGTAATTTCTTTCTTTTTTTTTTAACCCTCACCTTCTCCCTATGCACTTTACTTCTCCCTATTGCCTCCCTAAGACTTCTCTCCCTCAATATAGGTCTCCCTTCTCCTTGCTCAATCATTTCCTTCCCCTCCCTGTCTCATGCGCTTCATGAAAAAGATGCAACTATAGTTGCTAAGTCTCCCTTACTGGCTGCGTGGGGAATAGTCCTTCTTGGCCGTGCCTCATGGGGAATAAGGAGAGTGTTTATTAACATAGACCAAAGCTCCTCTCTTCTCACCGCACATGAAAGGTATCTCCACCAAATCAACTAAAAACTTTTTCTTTTTTTTTTAAATTTTCTTCCCAAAAATGGATTTTCACTCCTCTTCCTCCCAATTCGAATTTTCTCCCTGACTCTCTGTGTTTTCTCTCATGCAATTGATAGTTGTTATCAAGAAATCAGATCCACATTTTGTGTTTGATCTCCAGTTCAAATTTAGCCATGAATCTAAGTTTAAATTTTGATTGCATTCAATTTGGATTGAAAGATATTTTCTTCAATTTGTTAACTGTTGTTTTAAATTCCATTTCAAATTTGAACGTATTTTGTTTTCTAATTTGTTTTCAAAAAATTGTTTTGATATATTTAATTATCTAAACATTTATATTTCCTTTTTTATTTATCAAATGAGAAAAATAACAATTACATCAATAACACTATTTTACATCTTTTATATTTCTGAAATTAAAAGTTTATTCAAAATTTAGAATAAAAACATTATTATTTGTAACTATTAATAAAATATTGACACAAGGAATTCAATTTATTTAAATAAAATCAATTTCCTCACAAAAATAATCAAATCACTATTTAAAGAAAACATATACTATCTCACATATATTTGAGAAATCAGTTAAACTTAATTTAAATTTACAAGTATAATCATCACAAAAATACATTAAAATAATGACTAAGTGGTGTGTGAGATTCCATCATCCTCATAAACATCTAATGGCTAAAATGACTCTACCTGATCAATGTTCTCGCCTTCACTCACGTTCACCCGTTCCCGCGTTCACTTGCACTCGAATTTTCATCAGCAATGACAAACCCCAAACTTCATAAAAAAAATGCATTTCAAATCATTTCATTTGCATTACAATTTCAATTTCAATTTCAATTTTAAATAATCATCTAACATAATAATTAAAAATCTCATGATTAATAATTGCATTTAAATAATCAACAAAATCAGTACGTGACAAAATATTAGCGAAATATTTCAATGGGCTGCCTAAAATATTGTCTTTTGCACGACTTTTTGAAAGTATGCCCCTGTATCATGCAATTATCAAGGAATCTTGCTCATGAATACTGTTGAAATCTATGTGTTCAAGAAAGGATTATTCCCTTAATCTAAGTATAAAATACAAATCCTGACCCCTACTTTAAAATGGATATAATAAAAAGGATGAAGTTTTATTTTTTATTCACATGTTAAAAGAGTATCACCCATTTCTCACCATAACTGGTGGGAATTCGATAAAACATCCACTCTTCCAATTTTTCATCGAAAGTATCTTATGAAACATCTTGTTGGATTTGGAAACATATTATAAATCAGTTCAGCATGCAATAGTTAAACACTTAAATTAATTTTCTCTTTAAATATTATACAATAAGAATGGAACTCATGAATTTAGGATTAACTTTTAATTCTATAATTTTGATAATTTTCTCAACTTTCATAGAATATTCCAATGGTGATGCAAGGCACAAATATTGGGACATGAGCCAGGTCAATAAAAACAACAATTTAGAGACATTTGGCATGCCCAAGAATGAGGTTTACTGATGATAGGTTATTTATTTCACTGGATTTCGATTGCATGTCTCAATGCGTAAAAGGTTTGGAAGATTTATTGAGTTGTTAGATAATCACAGCTAATTTTTTGTATTCAGGTCATGTAACATTCCAAAAACATACACCATGCATACCAAACCTGATTGGTCGATTTCCTTGGCTAGCATAGCATTATATGTGATCACAAAGTTAATGAATAGCAGGCGATCGTTTATTTCATAAAATCGCCAAAAGTCTCCATAAGAACAACTTCCATCCCAAAAATGATGGAAATGGCATGAATCCCTTGCAACAATTTTTATATCCACATGTGAACATTTGCAATAACCCTGAAAATAATTCCAAGTGTAGCGATAAGCTCAAAATTACTATCATGATTTCATTATAGCAAGGTTTACAACATTCTATTGTGAATTCAATTTTTTTTTGGATTAAAAGTGTTTCTCTTATTTTGATGATGGATCATGGAGTGTCATCTGAAATGTTGATGCAAGAATTATCCAAAAGTGTTTTTCTCTCCTCATTTCAATGATGGATCACATAGTGTGATTTAAAAGATAACAATATTGATAGAAAAAATCTTGCACAATTTTAATCCAGAAGCTTTCAAATTCACTATGAACTATGAAAATAAATCTTTCAACATCATAATGTACAAAATTTGTTTTAGGTATGGTAGTGAGTTGAATCCCTTACAACAATTTTTCTTTCTACAATCTTGTAGTTAATCTCCACACATGTGAAGGTTCCTTATAACCTATTCTAGGTGTAGCAATGAGCTCAAAAGAAATGTCATGATTTTCACTATGGCAAGAAAGAATGCTTTACAACATCCTGTTGTACAAATTTTGGTTTCTACACATACCAATCTGCCTCCCACATTTCCCTTCTAATCATTCTAGCATTACATAGACCACCTCAGCCTGTGGTTGCAATCTATCTCCTACCATAAATTTATGCACCTTGTCCTTTACCTCAATCCAACTATGACCTGGCTCCTTTTTCACTCCTTTGTCTTCCATCATTTTCGTTAGTCTGGTGGCATCATCCCATCTTCCATCTATGGCATAGATTTGTGAAAGTGTTATGTAAGTTGTAGGATTTTTTGGTTCCAACTTAAAAAAAATTTCTACAACTCGTTCACCTAGTTCAATGTTACCTTGAGTTTTACAGGCACTAAGTAATGTAGACCAAAAAAATACATCCAGTTCAAATGGCATCTTATTTAATAAGTTTTCTTCCTCATCAAGGTGTTCAGCACAACCAAGAAGGTCAATCATACATACATAGTGATCTGCCATTGGTGCAATCCCATAGTCATGACACATGGATTCAAAGTAGTGACGTCCTTGATCCACTAAGCCTACATGAGTGTGCATGCACATAAAACACCAATAAAAACTACATGGTTAGGTTTTGGCCAAAATTTATCATTTTTTCAAATAACTCGAGTGCTTCCTTAGCAAGCCCATGTTGGGCAAATCTAGTAATCATAGCAAACCATGAAACAAAGTCTTCTTTTGGAATTTTCTTAAACACTTTCCATATACATTGCAGGCACCAAGCAATCCTCCATAGACATAGGCATCAGGTACCACTAGCATCTTATTGAAGAATTTGTATGTTTCATTTAGGTGGCCAACTCGGCCAAGAAGGTCTACTATATAGGCACAGTGTTCCATAGTGGATAATTTTCATGAATGCCCTATTTCACAAAAAACTACTAGCCTTCGTGGTTATTATTTTATCTTCACGGTTGCACCTTATCTTTGATCACTCGCAACCTTCAGCATTTGCCACGTGGTTTCCTCTCAGAGCTTTTTGTTCGATATCATTTCACTTTTGCCGAGTTCCGTGTGTGTGACATGTGGCTTTCTCTGGCCATTTTTTGAGCTGGGCCCACCATACAGTTACTATCATTTGGTGTCGCCCACATGGCTTCCTCTCAAAGATTTTCGTTGGGAATCCCTTCATTGTTCCAGGCTCCGTCTACTCGACATGTGGAATTTTCTTGTGCGTCGATTATCTGGGAGTTGCTGTTGCACCGATTGTTCTTGCTTGTCGTTGCGTTTTCTTCTTCGGTGCCATATGTTTGTTTTTGTTGCTGCATGGTTTTATGTTCCCTACAACGGCATTGCTAGCATGTTACTGGATGATTGTTCTATTTGGTGGCAACTCGAGATGATCTGGGGCATCAATGTTTGCTTGCGGCATCTTTCTCTGTGGTTTTCAAATGGTGGACTCGCCTATATATGTGACCCTTTTTCTCTTTTATAGTTGTTGTTGAGTTGAGAAAAGCTCTTGAGCACTGGGAAAAGCCTCGGTAATAATTTTATTGAACTTGAAGTTCGTAGACTATGCCAATCAATTCGGCCTTTCTATTTTTCAAGTATTTGATAAGACTGTTAGTATGTGCTATTATTTTCCTATAATGTATGAATGCTTGTTCTTCAGCATTTGTGATCTTTCATAGATAAATAAATACAGATCATGTTTTTTGACTCCTCTGTGTTGGCTGAAGTTATGCTAGATTATGCTATGCAATTAGAGGGTGTTTTTTATGTTTTAAAGTGCTTTTGAAAAAATTTACTTAATAAAAAACATTTGGTGGTTTGGGCCTTTGCATCCAGCACTGTGCTCTGGTAAATTCGTTTATGATTTTGGCGCATCGCATGTAGTTTAGATTTCATATTTTTCTCTCTTTCTAACCCTTTACCTCCCCCACTAAACAAAGATTCAACTTCGATAAAACCCTGGAGGTCACTTAGGTAGTGCACTATGTCCCCCAATAGCTAAGTTTCCCATGAGACTGCTGCTACCTGCAAAATCGTGCGTCAATAGTTCTTTTTCTGGCATGCCTAGTGGGATAGAAACTATCTCGTTTGCTTGATTATATAAGAGCGTATGAGCCATTGGCCTATAACTAGGTCACAAACTGCAAGATTCCCTAGCCTGCTCGTACCACCCTTAGTTTATGTTCACTTGAGAGGTTGGCAAGGTAGTCCTTCACCTCCTCCATCCCCTCCTTCTCCTCTATCACCTTCTTTTCCTGCACCTATGGCTGCTAGAAATTATGTAGCCTAGGACGCTGGCAGTCCTTTAGTAGCACATGTGCCTCCTATAGTATGGGCCCCAATCCTCACTTCCGCTCTAAAAGCTATTCCTAAGTATTCTAGGGATGAGTCAAAGACACCGATGGAACACCTGCACGATGTGGCAGATGTATATCTGGTACATGGTGTGTCAAATGAAAATGTAGCTCTCAGATTGCTCACCACCTCCTTTTGAGGAAAGGCGTTGAACTAGTATAGAACTCTTGAGGCTAATACAATCGCAACTTGGGACTAGCTTGGAACCCTATTTTACGAGATTTTTTCAAATGTTGGTGATAGGTCTTCGCTATATCATCAGTTGGCCAACATAAAGCAAGCTCCTCAAGAGGCTCTTCCCAATTTCAACGTGTGATTTCATTCAACTTGGTAGAGAGTGTCTGTTGGTAGTCTATCACCTCTGGATTTGGCATTCATGTTCTATTTGAAGTCCATTAATCTTGATATTTCAATGATGCTACAGGCTAAAGGTGGAAGTAATCTACGCAATGTGTATGCTCTTTCTGTTAGTGTGGAAAATAACCTTATTGCAATGGAAAAGTTGGCATCAAGACCCATCATGCCATTGTTCCCCGAGTTCAACACCATGGAAATCGAAGCTCCTTCAACTAGCGCGCCTGCAACTCCTCCCCAATCTATGTATGTGTATCTAGGAATAGCTCCGAGCACAGCTTCGACTGTAGCTCCTATGCCTAATCCCTTGGCCATCAAGATGAACAAAATGAGAGAAAAGATGCAGGCCATGACTAATGAATTGACTACCATGAAGCGGCAACAATATAGCTATTAGAAGCTGACCTACCAAAACTATCAAGGCAGAAAAGATCTGTACCAGCCAAATCAGTGTTAAGATAGGTCACATGGCAATACTGAGGCTCAACCGAATAACCAAGTTATTCCAGTGACCCTGCCAATGCAAACTGTCCATCCTAGTTTGAGTAAGGAGCTAGTGGTAGGAAAAAATAACTTAGCCGAAGACACTAATTCTTGGTGTTTTCCTTGCAATGATGCACACATGCCCCAAAATTGTCTGCGGGGAAATTTGCAACAGAAATTTTCAAAACAACATAGCCAAGGTGGTGCACTGGATCCTGACAACCACTCATATGCCTCTCAGCAGATGGATAATATAGTCCTCGCTGCTCAAATGCAAGGGATGTCCATTCAGCAAGAGTCAGGCATAGTTCTAGACCAAGTGCTCTTTTCATGGATGGAAGGAGAAGAGTTTGCATTTCTGAATGACTTTCCTATGACTCAAGTTCCCTGAGTGTAGTCTAACTATAACATGCGTTTTAAGCGTAGACTCCCCAAAGAATTCACATCTCTGCCGAATAATGCTCCATCTTAGTTGACGCCTACTTCGTCGGTAGGCCCATCGTTAGTCCCACAACAGACTAATGTGGTTCCTCCCAACTCTCTGAATCCACCTCCTCCAAAGTAAAAGGCTCCCATGACAGCCTCGACTATTACCAAATAGTTAGACATGCCAGCTACGAGGCTTACACCAACTATGAAACCTAAGGAGCAAGCAACCATGACTCATCAGTCATGAGTGCAGTTCAGTGTGGTGGAACAACTGAAGAAATCCTCTATGAACGCTTCTTTATGGGATGTCCTGGCTATTCCTGAGTAGAAGGTGCTATTACATAAAGCATTATTAGGAGAGGAAGATACGAAGGTGCCTAGTTAGCCCAATGAAGAAAAAATATCCAGGTCATACCTGGATAAAGTGCTAACAAATCAACCAGAAGAAAAGCTCAAAGCCCGAAAAGAGAGTAAGCCTAAACTTAAGCCTTTCTTTCTAACACTTATCATTGGCAATAAGCTATTACATAATTGTATGATCAAATCTGGTGCTAGCACCACTTTCATGCCTAAGCAAGTAGTTGATGCTTTGGGTTTAAAATGTGAGCCTCTTAACAAGGGTGTCATGCAGCTAGACGGAAACAAAGTTGATACTGTCAAGGTAATCAAGGGATTTCCTATGACATTGTTTGCCTACCCCAGTATCACTGTAAATTAGGATACTATACTCATTGATATTCCTCCTCTATTTGGGATCTCTTTGTCCTGAGAGTTCATAGCAAATGTTGGAGGATATCTAGCAATAGACTGGTCACACCTGATCTTGATGACCAAACATGGAGCCAAGATGAAACTGTTGTCAAAAACTTTGCATTCCAAACATGTTGCTGATGAGGCCTTGCTCAACTTTGAAGCAGCACATACTTCAATTACCCAAGAAGAAAGGTTCAATGTGGAATTTCTGGAAGAAGAAGAGGCTACTAGCTCTCGGATTGAGAATGAAGAAGCTTTGTTGAATGAGTTTATAGATACGGATCCTTTTGGGAATTATCATGCAACTGGGCTCAAAACTTATGTCATACATGAGGAAGGGCAGTCTATGGCCAAAGTTACTAAAGAAGCTAGAGGTGAAACACCCTCGGAGTTACGGACTTTGCACTTTGATGGAGCAAGATGCAGAGCCGGAGCTGGAGCAAGAATATGTTTGACATCTTCGTTCGAAGAAAAGGCCTCAAGGTCTTATCATTTCTAGTTCACATGCTCAAAAAATGAAGCAGAGTATGAAGGTATTTTCCATGGTTTGAGCCTTGCATAATAGATGGGTGCAAAGCAGATAAGTGTGTTTGACGATTCAAAGTTGGTGGTCAACTAGATCCGAGGGATTTTTGCTGCAAAGAATTTTTGTATGTGATCCTACCAGCATAGATTCTGGGATCTTATTGACAAATTTGAGGCATTTAACATTCAAGGTATACCGAGAGAGAAGAACTCTGAAGCTGACCGAATGGCAATGGTCGGAGCTCAGTTTGAGCCAGCCTCCTAGTTGTTAAAAATAAGCATGATGTGAGAGTAATTGTACAACCTATTGTTATGAGAAATGTTCAATATTGGCAAGTGTTTGATAGTGATGCTTAGATCACGTCATTTCTCCATTAATCTGGGGAATTTTTTTACCAATCGCAACCAAAGATTGTCGAGGCCTACGGAGATCAAGTAATCCAGCTGAAATCCAACAAGCTTCCCAGAGGCCTATTTACTCTTGAGAGTCTTTTTGATTCTAATGATGCAAGGAGAGACAAAAGAAAGCTTGTAGCTAACAAAGGTGACTACATAGATTTTCATATCAGAGAAGATAGAAAGCTCAAAGTCGGTAAGGGAGTATCTCAGAAGAATAAAGATAGACTAACGAACTTTTACGAGGAATATCCGAGCATAGTAGTCTAGTCATATGATGATCTCAAGGGGTATGACCTCGAGATTATTCAGTATACAATTGAGCTATCAGAAGGGGCAAAGCCAGTTCATTAAAGACAGAGGCTAGTGAACCCAAAGATTGAATATCTTATGTCGTAAGAATTGAATAGATTGATTGCATCTCGAATAGTGTTTTGAATCAAACATAACACTTGGGTATCAAACCTGGTGCTAGTCTGGAAGAAGAATGGAGACATACGACTATGTATAGACTTTCGAGACCTAGATAGGGCATCCTTAAAGGATCATTACCCCTTGCCTTCTATGGAGGTAATCCTACAAACTGTAGCTGGTTCTGAAATGTTTTTAATGTTGGATGGCTTTTCGAGCTACAATCAGATCCGTGTAAAAGAAGAAGACCAATACAAAATGACGTTCACCATGAAGTGGGGAACATATGCATATGATAAGATGCCTTTTGGAATTTCAAATGCTGGAGCCACTTTTCAGAGGGCTATGGATATTGCCTTTAAGGATTTAATTCATAAGATTATACTTATCTACCTGGATGATTTGACAGTGTTTTACAAATCAATTGATGATCAGTTTGATCATTTAGAGCTTGTCTTCTAGAAGTGATAGGAATTTGGGATTTCTCTAAACTCAAAGAAATGTGTGTTCAGAGTTCCCCAGGGGAAGCTATTGGGATATGTTGTCTCGAAGGAAGGCATTGCTATAGATCCGGAAAGAGTTGATGCTATCCGGGAGCTTCTGTTACTTGTAAACAAGAAGTGAGTGCAATAATTTAGAGGTAATGTCAACTTCATCAGTTGATTCATTGTAGATTTTGTAGGGATCGTTCGACCGATTACCTTGATGCTCAAAAAGGATCAGATTTTTAAGTGGACGATAGAGGCCAAACAAGCTTTTGAGCTTATTAAAGAGGTCATTTCTTTTGCTCCTATATTAGTCAACCTAGACCTGTCAAAAGATTTTATGATGTATTTTTTTGGTGGTGGCAACAATATTGCCACTGTACTTATGCAGAAGGATGATGAGAATAAAAAGGAGTCTCCTGCGGCTTTCTACTCATGCACCTTAAAGGAGTAAGAGGTAAAATACAATTTTGTAGAAAAGAAGGCCTTTGCTATTCTGAAATGGATTAAGAAGTTTTGGCACCTGATATCATACAATAAGGTGGTTGTTTGTGTACCACATCCTAGTGTGCGGGAATATTTCATGGAAGGAGAGATCATAGAGAAAAGAGCTAACTGGATTACCAAGATCCTAGAGTATGATATTAAGATCAGGCTTGCCAAAACTATTAAGGGAAAAGGACTGTGTGAGTACCTCACTGAAAACAATGAACCTGTGATAGAGCTTGAAGCCTCAGAACCCATGTTACTGAATGAAGAAAGCTCCTAGAGTGACTGGCTAGAGGATAGAATGAACTTCATGCAAACTAGAAGGTATTTGGCCAATCTCCCTTCCTTTAAGAGGCGGTTCTATCATTTGAAAAATAGCAGTTATGTTCTCTTGGAAGGAATACTTTTCAAAATAAATTTTAATGGAGTCTTGCTAAGGTGTGTGAATGAGGAACATGCCGAAATAATATTAGATCAATATCATAGCAGCCCAGCTAGAGGACACTTTTCTGCAAGGACTACAACAATTAAAATTATATGTGGTGGTTTTTTTTGGCCAACACTATTTAATGATTCATTTTCATTAGTAAAGTCCTGCAATGAATGCCAATTATATGTCAAAAAGAGAAAGAATGTCGCTATGCCATTAAGACCTATAATAGTAGAGGAACCCTTTTTTCAATGGGGTTTATACTTCATTGGAATGATTAACCCTTTCTCTTTAGCTGGACACAAGTGGATGTTGACAACAAGGAACTACTTCACCAAATGGGTAGAGGTAGTGCCATTGAAGAATGCAACGGAAGTAGAGATTGTTAACTTCCTGGAGGAGTTGGTAGCCGGATTTGGCCCGCCAAAGACAATTATTTCTGATAATGCCAAAGCTTTCCTCAGCTCTAAGATGAGCCAATTTGCATTGAAATATGGGGTTTTCTTGAAAACCTCTTCTAACTATTATCCCCGGGAGAATGGCCTCACGAAGTCTACAAATAAAAACCTCATCAAGTTAATAAAAAAGATAGGCTCAGAACACCAAAGGGAGTGGCATAAGAACCTCTAGAAAACATTGTGGGCAGACCGAATCATGCCTAAGAAAATACTAAAGACATCTCCTTATGAGATGGTGTATTGGAAGGAGGCATTGTTGCCTATCACCATGGAAATCCCTGCCCTCCAGTTGCTTAAATCTCTAGAAATTGAATAGAATGGAGCAATGGAGGTACGGTTTTTCGAGCTACTAAAGGTTCAGGAGAAGAGAGAACACTCCCTTGAGGCGATGAATAGCTGCTAGCAAGTGGTAAAGAAGTGGTTTGATAAAAAGGCATCGGATCAAGAGCTACAATGTGGGGACTTGGTGCTCAAGTTCAACGGGCGCGGATCAAAGCCTGGCTAGCATGGAAAATTCGATAGTCTCTGGGAAGGGCCTTTCAAAATTGTCCAGTGTAAATAGTTCAACTCTTTAGAGTTGGAAGACATGGAAGGTAATGCCTTAAGTATTCCAATTAATGGAATACATCTTAAGAAATTTAATTAGTTCTGCCTATGTGATGGATATGTAAATAGTAGATATGTAATTATCTTTCCTGTTTTAATTTTTGGGTCTTCTCAGTTCTTTTTTATAAAAAATAACAACAGTAGTGCAAGAAATTGAAAAACATTGTAAATGAGCCAATATTTGAAAAAACATAAGTATTATATTTTTGCCAGAATATTTGCATTGCATACGATAGAGGCCAGTGGCTTTGTATAAAATATATACATATATCCACTAAAGGGTAGAGAGCTAGCAAAAAGAAAGGGAAAAGGAAGTTTGGGGTTATTTTTTCTTCTCAGTCATGTGGCAAAAGAGGGTATGGTGGCAACATTATCCAATGACACAGGATGAGAAAAGATCATCCTCTCAAAGTCCTTGTACCACTGCATGTTCCAAAACGGTTTGATGTCATGAATTCGCATGAGAAAATAGCAGCCGAAACGAACCCTGGAGTGATGTTCTTCATGTGTCTCAAGCTCAAAGCTGAATAAGAAGGGCCTAGTTGGCATGGGTCCTCCATGAAGTAGCAACTGATGCAGGTTGTGAATAGAAGGGACCCCATGGTCAAATTCGACGGTCTGCACTATTTGCTCCAATCCTCCAAGGTAATGCCGAGGGAAAACTCGCTTCGCCAGCTTCAGGATCTTGTGTTTCATGACACTGATATCCAGCAACGAGGCAACAAAGTGAGAGCAGATGCTTGTGTTGACCCGATATTGTTCCTCATATTCCACATAGTCTTTTCCAAGGACCCATTTGATCGCTTTCACATATAATAGGTTTTTTATGCCTGTCATGCACTTCAAGCGCCTACACCTAATTTTTCCTAGGAAGGCGGCTTGAGTCTTTTTGTAGACTAGTCTACTTGGTGTCTCCATGCTACTTGCTACTCTAGCTAGAAAATGAAAATTGATAAGATAACTAAAGCTTACAAAGAAAATAATGCTAGGAATAATTATAATTAGAAATGCTACTAATAGCCCTATTTATAGACTGGTCAGGGTTCACCTGATGAGGCAAGCCATGATTACGTTAGAGGCAAAAGGTGTTGCCAAGCCTTGATTTTTAATGTTGTGGCATGTGAAGTGATGGGAATGATTAGGTACAATTACAACTTGCTTTGTTCAAGTTGCCAAATTAAATAAAGATTGGTCAGGTGTCTGCATAAGGAGTTGTCATCCCATCTGAATCAAGGCAAATCTTTTAAGCAGGTTGTTGGGTGATGCACCCAGGTACAATTAGTAAATGTAAAAGAGCTTGCTAAAGATATGACAAGGTTGTTTTGGTCTGCTGTCCAAGAAAAATTAGGCACCACCTCACGCGAAGTCATGTCTCTTAAATATGGAGAGTAATTTGGTAGGTTGGCAATCTCTTCGCACGCATGAAAAGTTGGTGATGCATATAGAAACTAAATGTGAAAGCTTGGAACATACACTTGCTCAGCCATTTTTCACAAAAATCAAAAAGCAAGTTGAGCATGCAAAGCAAATTTATTGTGAAAGTTATAAAAACATAAAAATGGCTAAGTCATTCACAAAGAGAGAAAGAGTCTTTTAGAAGCTAAGTCATTTACAAAAGTCTGTGAAATTCTTGCGAATATAGAGAAATGGTTGAGATTGTAGAAAGTTCAACACAAGCCCTGCCTCCAGAGAATATAAATGAGGAAAGATTGAAGGCACCTTGTGTAGATATCTATTGTCAGGAGTCTTATGCTACTACAAGCATCCCAACAAAGCCATGCTAGCCCTTCACCAGTCAAGTGAACTAGAAGACATTAAGCATGGTTCCTCCTAGAAACCAAGCTTTAGTATCGGAGGATTGGGATAATTTTTTAGATCCCGAGTTATCTCAAAATCCCAAGAGCCTTAGGGAAGCTGCATGTGAGAAAATGAAGAAATTATCGGACCCCTTCTGCAAACATCTATGGGACTATGGGCTTCCCTAGTATATGGTTCCCCTAGTACATCATTGCCCAAAAATTGTGGAAACATGCGCGGAAAACTTTGACCCTCAGACCGGAGTGATAAGTGGCCTTGATTTCAGGGTAGTCATCAGCCCCGAAGCTCTTTAGGATATGTTATGCATCCCGCTCTCCTTGACTCAAAATGTTTAAATTTTCAACATAAAAAATATGCATGATAAGTGATGAACATTCAGAAGGGCGTAGCATTTTTACCACACTGATACAGCTCAACTGAAAAATGTCTCAGCACCTCCCAAATTCCCAGTTACTCTAGGTGCTTTAAAAATTGGGTCTTCTTCTATCTATTCTATGTTGGAACTAGTTTGTGGACTGGATACAGACAAGCAGGTCTTTGAGTTTTAGATGTGTCTCAACTTTATGTTGAGAAGGAACAATGTGCCTCCACTTCTAGATTTTACGAAGGTTATTGTTGATGAGATGAAACAATAGCTGTAGGACTTCCAAGTCAGTTCTAGATTTAGGTATTCCTCTTTCCTGGCCTACTTAATATTGCATCAAAATCCAAACTATTTCTAGCAATTTATGTCTCTGACCATTTTTGACAAGACTGGCAAAAGGAATCTAGTTTTGACATGGACTCCCATCCTATCAAAAAATTTTGATTACTATGCATTTATAGATTCGTTCTTAGCCCCAACTTTGCGGGCTTTGGATAGATCTGGGGGCAGCATGTTCGCACGCCTATTACCAAGACATAAATCTTAGTTGGGAAATCTTGTGCCGCCCTATGATTGGTTCTTTGGCACAAACTTCACTATAATCTGCATGCGAGGTTTCACCCAGGAACCCTTTCGAATCCCACACTTTCTTTTTGATAGAGTGTTGGCCCTAGAGGCGTTAAGGAAACTATGTAATATTGATAATGATTACTGGGGTGGAAGGCATTTAACTTCCTATTTGATACTACTAGTCATGTTTAGTTTTGTATCACTGGTTAAAAAAATGACTTCGAAGATTAATACTTCGAAGATTTTGTACTCAAAGTTGGGACATCTTGGGCTGGTGGTTATCAAGGACACCTGGCAATACAACCCCAAAAATAACCTATCAAAGGTTGGCATAAAATTCCACACCAACTTCAACCATTCTGGGACCCTTGGAGAAATGTTGAAGAGGGGAATTTGAAATTATATATAAGCCTTGAATATTTGCCTTCAGATGACAATTTGACCATCATGGCTGAACTTTTACTACATTATTGGGAAGCCCAACCCAAATCATAAGATCAACCAGTCCCTATGTAGCCAATTGAATAGGCTCAAATGGAAGCCCAAAAAAATTTGAGACTTCTGGATATACAGGCAGGAAACAAAGGCAACAAATGGGATTTTCCAAGATTTGGCCTTGCATGAAAAATTTGATGACATCTAGGAGAATGAGCATCTAGACAACAAGAATTCTTTGAACCCTTCAACATCGGAGCAACACTATAGGAAGGGAAATATTGCTACAGAGCCCAGAGAAGAGGTAACCTAGAATGCCCCTATTGTAAAAGAAGATCCAACACATGAGGAAGATGTCGGTAAGTAGCCTGCACACTAAGAGGATTCATCAAACACACAAACATTGGAGCCATCCAACTCCTCTAAATCAACTAGGAAGAGGCCAAGGACTACCAGTCATAGAAGGTAGGTCATTGTAGACCTTGAGGACTCTCCGAAAGAGAAGCGGCCATGAACGAGAGAATTCAGAGAGAGGAAGAATAATAGTAGGAGGAAGTGGTTGTATTATCTATAGATCCTCACGAGCCTCAGGTATCATTTCCTCCCTCTTCTCTCTCTACTATGTCTCTAGTCTCCTCTTCATCTACCCAAAATTTTTCATCTGCACCAGCTTTCTTTGTCACTGGATATCCTAGGTAGTCGAGTCCTTCTCCTCCTAGTTTCCCACATTCATCCTTTGCATTTCATCCCTTACTCGGAGCATAATTTTGCATCATTCCTGGGCTTATGAGCCAACAGTTTTCATCCTCGAGGCACAGCCTATCAATTAGTGCTTCCCCTACCTTTTCTCCTGTCATGTTTTCATCATCTCTGAGTGGCCAGAATATTCCACCTTTTTCCCTAGCCATTATTACAAAGTCTGGAAAATCCACTGATGCGTCCAACATGCTCTCTTTCCCATTAACAATCCCTCGGGAGTTTCCTTTTGCTAGTGGGATAGGTATCTCTTCCTAGGAATATTTCTCGCAAGTGGAGGAAAATAAGAGCACCTAAGCCAGTTGAATTCAAAAGAGGAGACAAAAGGATGCAGGCAGGCAGACAGAGCCTCTCTTGCAAACTTTGTTCAATGAGAGTCAGAATTCATTGATGTTTGCAAAGATCACTCCCAACATGATTAAACCAGTAGGAGAAATGTTGTTGACTGATTACTCTATCAATACCATTGGGCTGGACTTGCAGTAGGCTCATCCACGGGATAAGGTCGAGTTGATGGAGGAGACTCAGAAGATAGTAACCACTGATTACCTCAAGCTCAATCACCAGGCAAGGAAAATGGAGGAACAGATATCAGAGCTTAAGGGAAAGGTTGATATCTAGGTGAACAAGTATAAAGCCCAAGAAAATGAGATAAGTCACTTGCAAAAGGAGAGGAGTGCTTTTGAAAGCCAAATCAAGGAGCTTTAGGTTATGAGCATGAAAATTATCCCGACCCTCCAAAATGAGGTTGAGCAAAGTCGGGCGAATGAGGAAAAGGTCTGTGCTAACATACTTCAGCTAAATGAAGGTATGAAACAACTTCGATAAAGCACAAGTAATGAAATAAATGAAATGAATGTCGCTTTAGAGTTGGAAATTAAGAAGACAAAGCTAGCCGAATTGGCCCTAAAAGAGAAAGAAAAGGAAATTTCCACTCTAAGGGAACAAGTGTCTACATTGGATGGAAGCTTATCATAGCTAAAGGCAAATTTGAATAGCTGGGTTGTAGAGTTAGATCATTTGAGAGCCCAATCTTCTACACAATAGATGAGCTCTTTGGAAATTTCCAAGCAGTTATACGCGTCCTACTAGAAAAAGGTCAAGGCATTATACCTTACTTTGTAGCCCACCCTGAGGTTTATGGCGCAGGCAACTAACCTATGCGGAATAGTTAGTGAAACAATCTAGCAGGTGCAAGAGATGAATGCCGATAAGGTTCCAGAGGCCAGGCTTCTATTGGGCAAGTTGTATACGGCTTCTAATGAGGCCTTGAGCAGCCTAGGTATTGAGGACCGGACAACGGTGGCTATGGGTGTGAACATTCTCATTTCCATGCATGAGGCCATCCAGCAAGTGGCAGAATGCAAGGCCAGGTTGAACCGAGTTACTAGTGACATGCGCGCAAAATTTTCTCAATTAACTCAGAGAGGCCTCCCTTCACACTTCATCGCAGATCAAGCAGTAGTAGGTGTCGAACACATTGTTGCAAAAATCGAGGAGTAGAAGTAGGACTTTTCTATTTTCCAATATTTTGATTAGTCTTTGATCGCTAAGAAAATTGAAGGTATCATGCGTTAGTTGGAGCAGCTCTTCTTCCAACTGGAATTAGAAACAAAAATATTTGGCGGATTGCCTTTCAAGGAAATCATCGATCTCAAGTTAAACATGAAAATCTGCAAGCTCTCTCTGCGCCATCAAATGAAGTCTAGACTAGTTCGTAGGGTGCCCTCTCTAGGTTGTGAGCGATAATGGGATGTTGAACCAAGGTTTCAGGGGTTCTTCATTCCGCAGGCAGAATGTCCCTGTGAGTCGCCAAACTGTTTCACAAAAAACCACTAGCCTTCGCGGTTATTATTTTATCTTCGCGGTTGTGCCTTATCTTTGATCACTCACAACCTTCGGTGTTTGCCACGTGGCTTCCTCTCAGAGATTTTTTCTATTCGTTATCATTTCACTTTTACCAAGTTCCATGTGCGTGACACGTGGCTTTCTCTCGCCGATTTTTGAGCTAGGCCCATGATGCAGTTACTATCATTCGACATTGCCCACATGGCTTCCTCTCAGAGCTTTTCCTTGGGCATCCCTTATTCTTTTTACCAGGCTCTATCTGCTTGACGTGTGGAATTTTCTTGTGTGTCGGTTATCTGGGAGTTGCTACTACACCAATTGTTCTCGCTTGCCACCACATTTTCTTCTTTAGTACCATGTGTTCATTTCTACTATTGCATGGTTTTCTATTCCCTACAACAACATTGTTGGCATGCTATTGGGTGATTGTTCTATTCAGTGGCGACTCAAGATGATCTGGGGTGTCGATGTTTGATCGCGGAATCTTTCTTTGTGTTTTTTCAGGCAGTGGACTGGCTTATATATGTGACCTTTTTCTCTTTTATAGTTGTTGTTAAGTTGATAAAATCTCTTGAGCACTAGGAAAAGCCTCGGTAATATTTTTATTGAACTTGAAGTTCACAGACTGTTCCAATCAATTCATCCTTTCTGTTTTTCAATTATTTGATAAGACTATTAGTCTGTGTTATTATTTTCCTATAATGTATGAATGCCTTTTCTTCAGCATTTGTGATCTTTCATAGCTAAATAAATACAGATCATGTTTTTTGACTCCTCTGTGTTGGCTGAAGTTATGTCAGATTATGCTATGCAATTAGAGAGTGTTTTTAATGTTTTAAATTTCTTTTGAGAAAATTTACTTAATAAACAACATTTGGTGGTTCGGGCCTTTGCATCCAGCACTATGCTCTGGTAAATTCGTTTATGATTTTGGTGCATCGCTTGTAGTTTAGATTTCATATTGTGTTGTCTTTCTAACCCTGTACCTCCCCCACTAAATGAAGAGCCAGCTTCGATAAAACCCTGGAGGTCACTTAGCTAGCACACTATGTCCCGCAATAGCTAAGTTTCCCATGAGACTGTTGCTACCTACAAAAATCTTGCGTCAACATGCCCAATAAGACAAAGGAATATGATTTTATATTACAGTGCAAATTTCATTGCAAGTGTAAGTAATTGACTAAAGGGCCACTATAAAACCTCATTCTGCATAAAAACAACCCAACCCACAAGAGAAACTGGGAGTCAAAGTTTGTATTCAGGTGTGGATATTATTTTTTAGGCGTGCACAATTCCAGTTGTAATAATTATTGCAACAAACACAAAAAAAAAATCAAACATTGATGCTCAAGATAACCAACTTGAAAAAGAACTCTTATTTTGTAAAGGCCAAAAAATAATGCTAACAACAAATTTATGGACTCAAGCAGGACTTGTAAATGGATCTCTTGAGGAGGTTGTTGATATTGTTTACAATCTAGGCTCAAAACCACTAGATGTTCCAATGTACATTGTAGTAAGAATCAATAACTACACTGGGCCACCTTGGAACCAAAATGATCCAAAGGCTATACCTATAATAGCTATATCACTAGGTAATCATAGGCAAATTCTATTAATTTAATGGCATGGGCAATTACTATACATAAATCCCAAGGTCTAACCCCACAAAGAACAATAATTGATATTGGTAAAATAGAAAAAAAAGGACTAACATTTATAGCTATATCAAGAGTAAAATCATTAAATGGGCTTCATATTCAACCAATGTTCTCTTTTGAGTGGTACTTTAGAGTGCAAAACAATCCATACACAATTATCAAAAAAAGAGAGGATGAACACTTACAATTACTCTCACTATGACAAAATGAGGTATACACTTGTCAATCCAATCTCTTTCACATTAACTTTCAAATTGTACTTTACACTACACAGTTGACAAAATATGTCTTCACAAATCATTTTCCCCTTCACTAACTCATTCAAAACTTTTTGGTATGCAGGTGGACACTAAGCAAAATAAAAGATATCCTCTAAACAAAATTTTGAACATCTTATTGCAATACAAGTTGAAATGGCAAAAGGTAATGGCAACATCAAAGTATTTATGTAAAATAAAATTGACTTTTGTTGATGTTGGGTGTGTTTTCTTAACAAATTCAAGCTTTCCTTCAAGAATAAGTATCTTTTAAGAAACACTAACATGCAAATAAAGCTAGCTCCTCAAGACTCTACTAGCAATGTGACTCCTTATTATGTATGTATTTTAAATTATAGTCTTACACTAATTTGGTCATAGTTGCATGTGAGTTAAAAACTCATACCTTATACTCATTAATTCTTCCAGCCTAAACTATCTCAATTTTAGATGTCTAACATTGCAGTAAAAATCACATCAACTAGCTTCATGGAGAATCTACTAGTATTGTGACTACTTATTATGTATGAACTTGAAATTATAGTCTTCAATTCTTAGAGATAGATTTATCATTTCATTTCTTAGTTCTTCATGAACTATATTGCAACTTTCTTTTGAGGAATCAAACCATGATGAATTGGACTTTTAGTTTCTTTCGAATTTGTGGTAGAAGTGACAATATGTTCCTTTTGTATGTTGTTCTTTTTGTAGTTAAAGTTATTAAAGTATCTACTTTTAATGTCGGTGCGGGTTACATATTATGCAGATCAATTTCTTGATAAGAACAAAATTGGGGAATAGGCTTTTCAAAGTTTTTTCTGTCTTCCTACCTCATTTCTCTAATCCTATGCATTAGGGGTATGTAACATTTCTTAAAAATGCAAAATATAGAACAAACATAACCACTAATTATATCATTTAGGGATTTTCTTGTCCCTAATCAAGCACATAGGATGATTATTTAAGCCTGATAAAGGTTAATTTTTGTTTTCAAAATTTTTACATGATGCCATTAATTTGTACATATAATTCAGAGTTAGTGTTCATGAAATATTGAAGCTCAAGTTACATTTCTCTTTCTCTCTCTATGTGTATGTGTATATATATATTATAAGGTTGTACACAATATTTCAAACATGAAGAATGACATACTTCTTTCTATCCATTTTGCTATTTGATTTTCATAGAAAAGGAATTATGCAACAGATAGATGAAGAACTCCCAGTTTTGAGTTTATTAATAGAATGCCCTATCACAACAAACTTTTTCATTTGGAAAAAACTACACATCTATGTTTGGTTTGTCACTCATGTTCATGATGTTAAAAAATCCTCTCTCCTAATTGTGCTTTTGGTTTATGATAACCATCCACCCTTGTTTTTGTATTCCTTAAAGAAATCATTCATTTATTTCTAATTGTGTTTTTGACTTATGATAACCACCCACCTTTTTTTTTTGTATTCCTTAAGGCAATCCTTAATTTATGTCTTCTGATTACTTTCTTTTGTATTCCCTCAAGCATTCTTTCATTTATGTCTTCTGATTGCTTTCTTTTATATTCCTTCAACCAGTCTTTCATTCCAGTCTTTTGATCATATATTGCATTATGATGTTTTTCACTTACACATAGGTTCCAACATATACAACCAGCTCATGTGCACATGGAAGAGAGAAAATTATTTTTCCAACCATTCTACAAAAATTAAGTTACATAAATAGTGAAGTCTAATTTAAGTCTTTTGGGTTTTTGTACCCAAATTTCAAATCATCTCAAATATAAATTATTAAAAAAATAATCGGTGTAACCATTGCACCTCCTCTGGTGCAACTACTAGTTTAATAGAATATATTCATAAACTATTCTCAGATAACTTTTTTCCTCAATATAAATTCTATAGTAACAATAAAATAATGGTGAAAAGATTTAATGGCCAAAACCAAATAAAAAAAAATACAACACAGTAGCCAAACTAAAAAATTTATTTTATCCAAAAAGAATAGAAAACAAATATATGAGCATCTATTTTATATTTTAGTAATTGAAGTAATGAAGAAGTTATCATTATCGATTGGGAGTCAATTTTGACAGATGTCTTTTCTAATGGTTTGATAATTGTGACATGTTTCCACCTTTTAGACTTATAGTTATATTTGCTTAATAATTTAGTTCCTTTATTTTGTTATTTATGTTTTACGTTCTGATTTGGATTTTGATGTCATGTCATTTTATTTATTTATTTTTTAATATGGTGGAATATATTCATATATTTATTATATAAAAAAAATTGATATGTAATTTAAATAAAATAAAAAATTAATTTAATTATTTTAAGTATTTTATAACTAAAATTATAGTTTTAATTAAGTGGGGGAAATGGAGCGCCCACAAGGGTTTTCTAAGAAGAATGCAGAGTGCACATGATGGGGAGATGAGGCCCTGGTAAATCCTTAGCCACTTGCCCATAACAGTGATGCTCCTCATATTCCTCAATGGGGTTTTCACGGTGGGAAGTGGGTGGATATGGCACCCTCTGTTTAGACTTTGGATGCAAAAGATGTCAACCAAAATAAAAAGGATTAGTTGGGAAAAATACAACTCCGATCAGAGTGTTTTAGGGATTTCCAAAACCCATGAAGGTTGACAACATGCGCGAAAGGTCGAACAAGAGGTAATGGTCATGTCCCTCAACCTAGGGTTTTCCCTAGTGAAGCCCTCAAGAGGCAAAGGTCAAGATTCACAATTTAGGGCTTCTATGGGTAATTTTCAAGTCATTCCCAAACAACAGAAGCTAAATTATTGGGCAATCAAGCCAAGGTAGCCAAAATCAGCCATTGCTGAGCGAGATCCAGGTTATCGACATGAGGGGTTCTAGGAAGAAGAAGCAAATTGGGCCTCCCCAAGTCGGCATGAATAAAACAAAAAAATGCCAAAGTGCACAAGGGGTTCAATTGGGGAAAAGCCAAATCCAAATAATTTGGACTCCTCCGTTGAAAAGATGTGGGTTCCAGTACCCTGCATTCATGCGAAAAATCAATCCTTTCATAAAATGCTAGATCTTCGTGGATTTTCCATGTTACACCAAGTATGGGGTGAGGGTTTATCCCTCTCCAAATTGCATAATTTCATCCATGCCCATCAGTATGGAACTCTTTATTTCTAGGTTCTTTCTTTGAATACTTTTGTTCTAGTTTTGGATTCACTAGATGCAAAAAATAAGGTTTTAGAGAGAAAAAATTTCAAGGTTGGAAAACATTTAATTTTCATTTATCCCTGGCACCCATTCTTTCAAACCTCCCAATCATTAAGCAGGGAAGTCCAGGCTTGGTTTAATCTGTCATGTATTCCTCTTGATTTTATGGATCTAGAGATCTTAGAATTGATTGGGAATTCATTTGGAAAAAAAATGATTTATGACACTTCTATTGTTGAGGGTTTGTTGAGTATCAAAATCTTCGTTCTAATTAACACTTGCCAAAAATCCACAACCTAAAGTTGCTAGATGGTATTTTGAGGAAGGATATTGTGAGAGTGCGAGATGGGTTTGATAAAGCTGCAATAGTGATTGATGCCCCCCTCTTCAAAAAACTTAAGATCTCTCCTTCAAAGGATGGGATTAGAAGTCTGGAAAGGGACAAATCTATTCAAAGGCTATTTGTGCCAACTTTTATTTTGGACAAATCATATAAACCACCTAGGGTCATTAACCCTAAATCAAACTTGTTGGACTCAGCCTCTCCCTTCATGACCTCTGAGTTGGATAGAAACCCTCTTATAGTTCCTTCTAAGCTTAGGGCCTTTCAAAATTTGGACTCCCCCTCTTTTGAATTTGCAACAGCCTCAGTGCCCATGCAAAAAGTTTAAAATGGGTCTTTCAATAAGGCATCTTTGCCTCCTCCCCATCATGAGTGTCCTCTCAAAGTTATCCCCACTTCACCTGAGAAGGTTATTTCTGCAAAATCCAATAAGGTTGTCGAGGAGATCAAACCTCTAAAAAAGGGTAAACAATAGACAAATCTCATCTCAATGGATCAACATCTGATTGAAAAAGTGCAAAAAATAATCAAATATGCAAATGTAAATTTTACTAGTGAAACCCAAGATCGGGTTCTAACTGTGATAGACGCAAATCTTCTACAAATTAAAAAAAGGATTGACATCCCTCTTTCTCAAAATCCTTTTGAGGAAATCTCTTCGGATAGGGATTTGGAAGCAAATTTCTTAGAGAATGAAGATCAAATCCCTCCATCTAAATAAAAGCTCCCTATTTCTCAATCTCCACTATCTCTAAACCCTCCTTCTTCCACTCCTAGGAAAAGAGGCCACAAACCAAAAGTTGTGAAAACTCAACAAGATATTGATGTTGGTATTCAAGCTACTCTTTTCTCACCAGCTAAAAAGAAAAAAAAAATTAGCCCTCCCTTGACATGCTCAGGGGCCACAAAAAGAAATTTGCAGTTAGAGATGTCTACAGGGAAGCCATCTCACCAAAAATTTCAAAGGAAGAGGGGAGAAGTGTCCTCCAATCAAGGAGAATGAGGGTTCTTTCATGGAATGTTAGGGGCTTAAACACCCCTAACAAGAGATGCCTAATCAGGCATCAACTGGAATTTGCAAAATTTGACATAGCTATGCTTCAAGAAACAAAATTGAATGCAAAGTCGGAAAAATCCCTTCTTTTGAATTCCCTTCATTGGATATTTTCTATCATCCCTTCTATAGGGGCATTTGGGGGTCTTTCTTTTCTTTGAAAGGAAAATTATGTTCAGTTAAAGGTGTTGGTTGCCTCGTCTCATTGGTCACTGGCTCTAGTGAAGATTAATGTCTTGGAGGCTAAATTTTGGTTGGTTAACTTTTATGGCCCAACTTATAATGTTGAGAAGCAACAACTTTTGGATTTTGTATCTAATATTTCCCAAGTTTTTTGTGACTGACTGTTGTTATTCAGTGGATATTTTAATGCAATCATTGAAGATTCTGAAAAAATGGGTGGTATTATTCCTAACAAAAGGGTAATGGAGGATTTGAAAGGGTTCATATAAGCCAACCAGCTCATTAATAGCAAGCCTAAAAGTGGTTTATTCACTTGGTCTAACAAAATGAAATACTTTTGTCAAATTGCTAAAAGGCTTGACCATTTCTTGCTATCTTCAAATTGGCTAGATTCTGATTTTGATGTCTATTCTTCAATTTTAGGTTATCTAGGATCTAATCATTTTCTAATTCTTTTAATAGCATGATGGGACTTTTAAAAATTTTCAAAATGCTGCCTAAATTGGGCATGACTGGTTACTTTTAAATGACTGGAGGTATGATATTTTGGGTTTAGGGTTCAGATTACCCATGGAAAATTGATTGGTATCTTTTAAAACCCTCGCGTTATATTTTAACATTGACTTGTTGTTGAGGGTTATTGGTCACTTAAGGTGTCTGATTGAGCCTTTCCTTTGTGCTCTTACTGGCCCCTTTTCACTTGGCCTATCGGTCTTCTCTTTTCCACTTTGGCTTAAATGTTTATGCCACCGAGGGTTTTTTCTGGACGGCCCCACCATTATAATATATTATTTTCATTGAAGCTTGGCGGGTCGTCTGATCATAGGTGATCTAGACCACTCCTTGCAGACCTCACAGGTTTTCCTATTGATGTCACTTAGGTGGTGCAACGTGTGCTAGATACTGCCATCTGTCATGTATGGAGGGGTGGGGCCCTTTCCCAATGCGATAGTAGTGACAAGTGGGCATATTTTCACCAGTGGGATTTTAATGATAGGGATTAATGATGATTGTCCCTTGTAGGCCTTGCACGATCAGATTAAATGTTCCCAAAACTACCACGAGGTTTGCAAAAAGGTGACACGTGGCTTGGCTCTTGGGGCAACAGGGGCTAGGTGGGGCCTACTGCCTGATCACAACCTCCTATTTTCATGGGTTGTGATTGGTTGTGGTTTTTCCCAGGCAGTGATGTGGATTTTCAATGATCATTGGCTCGATCTGAGTTGTCTGACTTGCTAGGTTTGTTCCACATCAATAGTTCAAATTCAAAGGGTTATTGTTCATCCGTGTGAGGATTTGTGCACCCTGCAAGTTGTTTTCATTAATGGCGCGGGTTTTTTAGTGGATCTTCTCATGATTTCCTTGTGTGTGATCGATATCCTCCTGATAAATACAATGATGGGTTGTACATCATTTTTCCATAAGCCTCGAATGATTTTGTGGTGGCGACAATAGCCACTAATTGTTCGCATGCTCATACAAGCATTTGGCCAATTAATATTCCCTGCACCAGTTTACTCTATAAATTTATGTTGAATTGCTCAGTATTATCATCACATTTTGAGTTGGTCTTTTTGCAGGTGGTGGATTTTTTTTTAGTTTTGAGCTACTCATCTTCAATGGATAAGGCTATGGTGCGATGAAATGCCAAAATGAGCACTAGGAATTCACAACGTAGGGAGGAACAAAATGTTCCTAGTGCTCCTGAGGTGGTTGCTCAAGGTGTGGGCAAGCGGTTTGTGCGATGCAATTCCTCTATTGTGCTTTCTTCGAGCTCTAGTGGCGATGGGTCCGAGACTGACTCCGACTATCATTGTTTTCTTGCAGCCATGAGTGAGCTCATGGGTGTCGAAGAGGAGGTCCTTGCAGTTTCCCCGATTACTGCAGTGGCATTGTGCCATGTTGCTAGGACTAGTGTTGGTGTGGACAAGAAAAAGAGAATGGTTTCGCTTCAAACTGAAGTGAGAACCAAGAGCGGTCACCTATACCAGGGCCACATGTTGGCTAAGTGATTACTGGTGGGTGGTGTGTGTTGCTCGTGGGTGGTGCTGTTCCGATGGTTCATTTTTTGGATGTGGGGGTGCACATGCGTGACACGCTCTTTTGTTTTTTCTTCGACTGGTTACTAGGGCATAACCGTTTTGATTCCTCAGATCTTTTATGGTTACTTCTAATGATGAGGAATGTTTTGAAATGTGAATTCGAATTTCATTTCATTAGAATGAAATTCATTTTGAAATTAACAATGGAGCTTGATGCTTGTTGCTCTCCTTTTCTATAAAGGAGATTCTATGGCTCATTGTTAGGGTCATATTTTATGTGTCCTAAGGCTTAGTATATGTACAGTCAGTTTATTTACTGTAGGTTTTTTTAAGGTATTAACTAGTATGTCTTTTCTGGGGCAGGAATATTATGAAACAAGCAAGCTCTGCTTATGTAATAACAGATATTGAAGCAATAATGAAAATCTATTAGAACAATTTCTCTCCTGGTTACATGTCATCAGTTGTGAATGAGTTTATTAATGATATATTCATTCAGCTTCAATGGTATATTTGAATGTGTACTTCATTTTCCTGCTTTAACTTAATGAGTTAATCAAATTTCTTGAAAATGAATTACACATTTGTGAATTTGTATATAGGATTCATTAAGGAGTATTGTTTTGAAAACTTAAAATTTCATAGTGTAAATCATTATGGTGATATGTTCATGATATATGGGTTATCTTTTGTATGACTCTTGCCCAATGGATGAGGCATTGGGTAATTTCTTCAGGATTCCTTTTTTAAAAATGCAAGGTTGTAGTTCTAAGCACAGTGGTTCAAGATCTGAACAATCTTAAATATCAAACCCTATCTCTTTTGAGATGCAAATCTTATGTTAATTTTCCAGTCTTGTTGCTTTAAGATAATTTTTATTATTCTTTGGTTTGCCACAACCAAGGTAATTTCTATCTAATTTGCATTGGTCAGGAATGTATCTGTAAGAAGAAGTATTCTTACCAGTCATAAACATTTTTATGAACACACTTAGGAAAACCCACCTTGGTTTCACAGAGCCAAAAGTGTAGGAGATCTTGGTCTTTGACTGAATCTTGTTAGTTGGCCACTAACTATGTTAGTTCTTGAGTATAGAGGTTGGCTACCTCTTAGGGAATTACAAAGCCTTAGCTGGGAGAATTTAAAGCACCAACAGAATGGCGACTCCACTGGGGATGAACTTACAAGTTTTCATTGAAGACGGTGTTGTTATAGAGTCATTAAAGTTTTGAATTATTTCTATAACCAGAGATGCTAGGGAAAATTCTAAATCTCCAGTTGCAGACGGTTATAGATTCATATCAAATGATTTTCCATTCTAAATTTAATGGTGAATTTTTTTCAACCCGATAAGGAAGAGGTTGTTGAAATGAACCTGAAAATCTTATGATCTATGGTGTTCTGTTGGAAAAGGACTCAGGAGTTTTGGGTGCAGACAGTACTATTATAAATTTCATTACAATAACTGACATATTACTTGTAACCATAAAGGTTAAACTCAATGGAATAGGCTCTCTGCCTGAATCATTAGTTGAATGGTGGTTTTATTGGGGAGAACTTCTGAGAAATTTAAAAGAAAAAAGAGAAAAGAGAAACCATAGCAGTTGGAGGCGGCTATCTAGAGTCATTTGTTTAGAGGAGCTAAATGTTAAGTTTGGATGGTGACAAGTTATGGATTTGGAAGATATTGGTAGCAACATGATATTAAAATATTTGAGGTATGACTCTATTGTGGACAAAGACCCACAATGTGACAAGCTTTGAAAAAGAATTTCATATTCTTTTGAAATTCAGTCCTCTGTTGAAGAGGCGGCGGCTCTGTTCGAAGAACCAGTTGATATATGAAGAAAAATTCCCAGATCTGTGATATTTACAATCAAGGAGAGAAGATTAACAACTATGGCCAAAGTTACCAGGTATTTTCATTTTAAATCTAAACTATTCACTACTCTGATTGTGAGTGGTGTTTGTAATTAAGGATGAAAAATGGTTCCAAATCGGATGTTCTAACATCAAGAAAGGAACAATGATTAGATTTTCCATACTTCTAATGATGCAATATGTAAAAGAACTTGTGAAACATGTTTATGTTGTATCATACTTCTAAAATCAAGGTATAATTATTTCAGTCACTGATGGAATCATGGTTGAAATGGTAAATGATATGTTTTAGAAAAAACATGCATTTCTTTGACAATAATTAAATGGGTATAAGAGAGTTCTCGAATAAGAATTTAGACATAAATATGCAAAGGGAACATGTCTCATGAATTCCTCCAAAGGGTTTTGTAACTCAAAGGTATATGCCTTTTATTTTCAATGATATCAGTGGTTTCCCTAATCTAATTCCTAAGAAGATTAGGAAGTATCTACCTAAATACACAGGGCAAAGTGTAGAATCCACCTCTAAGAATCTACAGGATTTCGTAGATGTAATGGGGGATTATGAAATCAATCATGAGGATGTTGTTATGAAGCTTTTTGTGCAATCCTTAAGGGGTGATGCTAGGGATTGGTTTTCATATCTACCTGCCTATTTTGTTAACTCATGGAATCAGTTGGTGATAGTTTTTATTGAAAAATTTGGTGAAAGAGTCAATCCCAACATATTAAGAAAAGGTTTTATGGGAATCCACATACAGGAAGAGGAGCTAGTCCCATATTTTAATCTCAAAATTTCAAAAGTTTTAAGGGAAATTCCTAGAGAAATGAGACCAAGTGAGGTTGAATGCTTGGTTGTATATCTTGGTTCTTTTTACAAAAGGATGGGTTACCTATTAAGGGATAAAGAACCTACAACCCTGCACCAAGCATATCAAATGGCTATGGAGATTGAGAACAACATGAAATACTCAATGATGAAAGGGTATCTGGCTGCAAGTGTTGATTACCTTAGCCTAACTCATACTAGTAAAATTTCAGAGTTGACTACACATAACACTCATTATGATAAGAGTGCTTTGACAACTATAATATCCCCACCATTACAGTGTGATGATGATGAGATCTAAGTTGAAAGCTAGTCCAATTTGAATGGTGATGATCAAACTTCTTTTGTGCCAGAATTGTATGAGATGAAGAGACGAGAGGAAGAATCACCATATGAGTTTTTCTTGAGATTTTTGGATGCCTTAATAAAAACTCCTAGAGGTCTCAAACCTAATGACTTTGAATGCATTGACTTTTTTTGTGAAATTTATGAACTGAGGCTAAGTGCTTTGCCAAAAGAATTGAAACCTGCTAACTTTGGCCCAAGTCCTTAAATGGATAGAGATTGTAGAATCAACTAAGAGTATATTTACACAAAATGAAGATAATGCTTGCCCTTTTGAAGACAGTTGGATAATTGCACAAGAAATAGAGGGGCAAAGTGATGAAGGGTTAAGTGAGACACCCATTATTTTTCCTTATCCTGATTGTAATGCTCATGCCACTGAAATTTTGTTACAGGCTAGTGATTGTGATTTTAGAAGTGATGATTGCATTACCGAGGATGGAGTTGAGCCTCTCCTTTTACCAGAGTTGTATGTAAATGTGGAACCTCATGATTTTACTTATTTCCAAATAAAGGAACAATTTTCAAATGATGAATGTCTAAAGTATACTCCAGGTATACTAGCAATGGAACAAGTTTTTTGTATAAATGTTGAGGAACTTGAGGACAATGAGGTGTGTGATCAAAAAAATAGTACTGGAGATAAACAACATATTGATGAATATATTGGTACTATTGATCTTCCTGACTATTTGTATTAAGGTGACATTGATATTGCTGGTGAAAAGTTTCCATCTTATAATGAAGGTGACATTGATATTGCTAGTGAAAAGTTTTCAACTTGTGCTAAAATTTTTACTTATAAATTAACACATACAGTAGGTGGTGTTGAACACAAGGAGGCCAATGCATACTGTTGTTTCTCTATTTCCCATGTTGAGATTGATGTGTTTGACTCTGTTTTTGAGGTTTTTTATTTGGGAATGGATGAAGGAATGTAGGAAGAGATGTATACTGAGGGGCCTAAGATGAATGTGTTTACACATTCCCTAGAGAAATATGTAATCTATATTGCCCACCTCTATGGTATCAGGATGTGTTCAAA
The DNA here is from genome assembly GCA_007115665.2 of Sequoiadendron giganteum. Taxonomy (NCBI): domain Eukaryota; kingdom Viridiplantae; phylum Streptophyta; class Pinopsida; order Cupressales; family Cupressaceae; genus Sequoiadendron; species Sequoiadendron giganteum. The sequence goes on along the minus strand of CM021108.1, from coordinate 611,014,691 downwards.
AAAATATTAACATAGGTGTTGGCAACCAAGCTTGTGTGGAAAGCACCAGGGTGAGGATTCCTCGAGTTATGTGTCCTCCTTTTTGTGCTATGAGGTTTTGTGTAACATACACAATTTTATATGAAAGTTTCTAGTTCTATGTACAAGTTGATGATGATGCCAGGATGTGTGATGTTACAGACCAGATAAGTTATGAATTTTTCTACTTCTTAGCTCAATTGAGTAAGAATTCTATGAAGTATGACTAGGTGCAAGGTAAGGTAAAATGTCATTGTGGTCATATGATACAGTTAATGTTTGGATATAGGGTGCTGACAGATCAAATAAATGGGAGTATTAGTAAACATTATGATACTTCTAGGCATACTGACTACTCCAGTAACTTAGAAGAATCAAGAGGTAAAATTTGCAAACTTGGTTTACTCCAGGTAACAAAGAATTTTGTTTTTGATAGGGGTAAAATTTGATTTCTCTTGTTTGGTGGCCTGGGGCCACCAAGTTGGATATACACAAGTTCCAATTGACAAGCATGGCAGAACATTCATCAAGGCTCTTGTGTGATTTAGTAATCTGGTTTGCCAAACCAAAGATTTTGGATTCTTACTATGCCCGCAGGGGGCATACATCCCTAGTCAGAGCCACTGATGGGACTTTTAGAATTTATCAAAATGCTACCTAAATTGGGAATGACTGGTTACTTTTAAATGACTAGAGGTTTGATATTTTGGGTTTAGGGTTCAGATTACCAATGGAAAATTGATTAGTATCTTTTAAAACCCTCACGTTATATTTTAATCTTGACTTGTTGTTGAGGGTTACCAGTCACTTAAGTCATTTGATTGAGTCTTCCTTCATGCTCTTACCAACCCCTTTTCACTTGGACTATCGGTCTTCTCTTTTCCACTGTGCCTTCAATTTTGATGCCACCGAGGGTTTTTTTCGATCGACCTCACCATTATAATATATTATTTTCATTGCATCTTGGCAAGTCATCTGATCACAGGTGATTTGAACCATTCCTTGCAAACCTCATAGGTTTTCCTACCAATGTCACTTAGGTGGTATGGGGTGTGCGAGATACCACCATCTATCATGTACAGAGGGGTGGGGTCATTTCCTGATGTGCCAGCAGTAACAAGTGGGCATATTTTCACTAGTGGGATTTTAATGACATGGATTAATGATGACCATCCCTCACAGGCCTTGCACGATCAGATTAAATGTTCCCAAAAGTATCATGAGGTTTTTGAAAAGGTGACATGTGGCTTGGCTCTTGGGGCAATGGGGGCTAGGTGGGGCATGTTGCTCGATCGCGACCTCCTATTTTTGTGGGCTGTGATTGGCTGTGGTTTTTTCGAGGTAGTGATATGGATTTTCAATGATCATTGACTCGATCTAAGTCGTCTGACTTGCCAGGTCTGTTCCACATAAACAGTTCAAATTCAAAGGGTTACTGTTCATTTGTGTGAGGATTTTTACACTCTATAAGTTGTTTTCATTAATGGCAGGGGTTTTTTAGTGGATCTTCTCCCGATTTCCTTGCATGTGAGTGGTATCCGCCTAATAAATACAATGATGATTTGTATGTCATTTTTCCATAAGCCTAGAATAATTTTATGGTGGCAACATCAGCCACTAATAGCTCACATGCTCGTACAAGCATTTGGGCAATTAATATTCCCTACACCAGTTTACTCTATAAATTCCTACTGATTTTCTCAGTATTATCATCACATTTTGAGTTGGTCTTTTTGCAGGTGGTGGATTTGTTTGTAGTTTTGAGCTATGCATCTTTAATGGATAAGTCTGTGGTGTGATGAACTACTAGAATGGGCATAAGGAATTCATAGTGCAGGGAGGAACAACATGTTCCTAGTGCTCTTGAGGCGGTTGCTCAAGGTGTGGGCAAGCGGTCTATGCATTGTAATTCCTCTGTTGTGCTTTCTTCAAGCTTTAGTGATGATGGGTCTGAGATTGACTCAGACTATTGTTGTTTTCTCATGACCATGATTGAGCTCGTGGGTGTCGACAAGGAGGTCCTTGCAATTTCCTCGGTTATTGAAGTGGCCCCATGCCATGTTGTCGGGACTAGTGTTGGTCTGGACAAGAAAAAGAGAATTTTTTCACTTCAAACTAAAGCGAGAACTAGGAGCGGTCACCTTTATCGGGGCCGCGTGTTGGCTAAGTGATTACTGGTGGGTGGTGTGTGTTTCTCATGGTTGGTGTTGTTCCGATGGTTCATTTTTTGGACATGGACGTGTGCGTGCATGGCATGCTCTTTTTTTTTTTGACTGGTTACTGGGGTGTAACTATTTTGATTCCTCAGATCGTTTATGGTTACTTCTAATGATGAGGAATGTTTTGAAATGTGAATTTGAATTTCATTTCAGTAGAATAAAATTCATTTTGAAATTAATAATGGAGCTTGATGCTTGTTTCTCTCCTATTCTATAATGGAGATTTTACGGCTCATTGTTAGGGTCAGATTTTTTGTGTTTTGAGGCTTAGTATATGTATAGCCAGTTTTTTTATTATAGGTTTTTTCAAGGTATTAACTAGTATGTCTTTTCTGGGGCAGGAATATTATGAAACAAGCAAGCTATGCTTATGTAATAACAAATATTGAAGCAATAATGAAAATCTATTAGAACAATTTCTCTCTGTATTACATGTCAGGAGTTGTGAATGAGTTTATTAATGATATATTCATTCAGCTTCAATGGTATATTTGAATGTGTACTTCATTTTCTTGCTATAACTTAATGAGTTAAACAAATTTCTTAAAAATGAGTTATAGATTTCTGATGTTGTATTCAGGATTCATTAAGGAGTACTGTTTTGAAAATTGAAAATCTCATAGTGTAAATCATTATGGTGATACCTTCATGATATCTAGGTTATGTTTTGTGTGACTCTCTGATGTAGAGGTAAGTGACAACCTTATTTGCTATGCCAAAAATAGGGGTTCCTACACAATCTCAATCTCCAATTCCCCAAGGTTTAACATCTAGAAACCTGCACATCACCCTGCCCTTGTAGCTCTCCCAAAACTAGAACAGGCCAAGTTTCACCCAATTTTTCCAAAGCACCCAGTAAATAAAGGAGATTAGGATACCCTTTTCAGGGTTACAGAACTTGTATGAAAATCAAGGGTCACTATTTTGGACCAACCTAAACTTTTGGTACACTTACCTAGTTCTAGACTTCACCATTTGGTCTATTTTCCAAAGGAACCACCCTTCCAACAATGACCACTCACCAAATCACCTTGGAAAATCTCAACAAATGGTCTCAAACCTCATATTACAATGATGTTTTTCATCTACAGGGATTCTAACCCTCTGTTCCAAGAAACCCTCTCAAGCACTCAACAAAACAAGGGTTTAGCAAGGGTTTAGGGGTAACTCTCTACTCCTAACCTTTCCCAATCCTCCTATGGCCTCAAACGCATCACATTACCTCTTCCCTAACCCAAGGAACCCTCACAATCTCTCTTCTTTCACTATTTCTCAGAATCACTCCTTAGGTTCCCTATTTTCATGGTCTCACCGCCCCTGATCAGCACTAGATCACACACCATGGCAGAAATCTCTCCTCCTCCACCTCCTAAGGTATGTAGACACTTAACCAAACATGGTACATACCAATCCACCAAGCCATAGGTCTAGAATAGTAGGTGGATTGGTTAGTTGGTCATGGTGCTGTCCACAAAACTCCAAACATAAGAAACCGGGTACCTTACAGTTTGCTGATCCCAGTCACACAAGCAAAAGAATTAAGTCCCCAAGACAAACATGAAAGAAGAAAAACACATGAATAAAAAATCATTCAATTCCTCAAGGCATCTTGAATTTGTACAAGCCTGGAACAAGAAGTAAAGTTCAGAAAATTAATGGAAAAGATGGTGATCAACACTTGCCAAAGTGTATTTTTTTCTTATTAATTGAACAACAACCCCTCCTTCGAGATTACAATGAAAATATATTGATTCTAACATCCAACTACCTTCTACAACTAACCAACTACCCTACAATAGAAATTTGAACCACTTCTGACCATTTGGAGGTCAAGGTTAAGCATTTTACATAATCTTGGTTAATCAATTTCACTACATACTTGTAATGTTTGGTCTTTATGATCCCATGCTCGCCTAGCTTATTGAAAGTGGTCTAATGAGACCTTATTTGTATAAAATACATGGCTTAAAGCCATCTAATACCTATCTATCAACCCTTTTCACATGACATACAATATTTTTGAGTACAAAGCAACTTAATTTGACATATTTTGCATGAAACATGAAAACCTTTTAAAACACTTGGTAAGCTTGTCTTCAAATCCCTTGGTGAACCTTTAAGGTCCTTTGTCCTATCATGTTAGGGTCAGGATATAGGTGCTCTTGCACCATACTCCCCCCCATAGGAAAACTCTTGTCCCAAGAGTAAGAGTGTACTCCATTCCTCCACCTTGCTGCTCCCTGTATATCCAGACTTGCTAGTGGTCTTTTCCTCACCCTTGGAGCAAAAGTTGATATTCCCCTTGCCTTGATACCTACAAACACACAATGTTTAGCAACACACTATTCCAACTTCTTCATTGTCTCACCTCCACATGTGGATCCACCTAACATTTCTTGTAGACTCTACCCTCTTCTTACTGTCCTCAAACTTCTGCTCTTTTGTTCCTTGAACTCTTTATCTAGTGTGGTCAGACCTTGGTCACTGTCATTTCTAAGGACCACTGCCCTATCAGACTTATCAGTCCCCAAGCTTGTAAAACTCTCATAGTCTTCACCTTTACTCCTACTGATAGGACACACAATAGTCCCCACTGTAATCTCAGGCTTCTTTGGAAGCATTCCACCATGCTTGTCATGCTTATGCATCATGATGCCTTCCATCTCCTTGAGTGTATTAGACTTAGGTATGAAACCATCAACCACTATCTTCACACCATTCCCCTTAACCAGATCAGACCGAGGTATAAGTGTCTTTCCTGCCTCTTTCAAAAACACATTTTCTACTATCTTAACACCACTTGTGGGTGTTCTCCTCACTGTCACAACTCCTCCAACCTGCTCTCTACCTGCAACCATATCAAACTAACTGACCTCAGGCTTTAAAGGTTCCTTTTTGCCAAACAACACAACTTTAGCCTTACCTTTATCCCTCACACTTATCTTCAAGGGAAGTAACTTAAAGGTTCTACCCTCCTTCCTAATGGTGTATGTGTTCTCCCAACCATCATACATGGATCTCCTATCAAACTGCCAGGGCCTCCCTAAGAGCACATGACAACAATCCATGGGAAAAACATCACATAGAACCCTATTCTTGTATTCTCCAATCTGGAAATCAATGTATGCCTGCTCTTTTACTACCAAAGTCTTATTATCAGGTGCTTCATGAGGTAATTTCTCCAAACTCAACTTATCTACCATTTCCTTAGACACTAGATTATCTTGAGAAACAGAATCAATGACAACTTGACACACTTTACCTTTGCTTTTGCACGTAGTTCTGAATAGGCTCCTTCTTTGGCTTGAATCTTCCTCCTTGGATGCTTGCAACACAGTTCTCCTTATCATGAGTGCCTCTCCTTCTTCTGATGTAAGGTTCACTATAGGTATAGTCATACTCTTTTCATCCTCATGCACTAATTGATTCCTCCTTTCTCCACCATGAGAGCTTGAGCCTTGTTTTTTTGGGAACTTAAAGGCTAGGTGTCCAGGTTGGTTGCAATTGTAGCATCTTCCTGAGAACTGATATGATCCTCTTCCTCCACTAAATCTGCCTCTTGAACCTCTCCATCCACCTCTTGAATCAGATTGCTTTTGATCCTTTTTTTCATCTCCTTGGCCTTCATTGTTTGTCCTTGAGCTAGGATTGAATCCCCTTCCTCTAGAGGTGTTACCTCTTCCCCTTGCTGCCTTCTCTTGTCTCCTCTTTAGCTTTTCTTCTGCCCTCATTGCCATTTGAAAGCATTGCTCTACTGATTTTGGTGCCATCATGCTGATTTCATCCTGAATGTTGAACCTCAAACCATTCAAGTACCTAGCAGTCATCTCTTCCTCATCTTCTTCATGTTTAGTCCTTATACTTAGCCTATAAAACTCTTCAATATATGCTTGCACATCTAACTCTTTCTGTCTAAGATTCTACAATTTCTTAAGCAATTGAATTTTGTAATCAAAAGGAAGAAATTTACCTTTTATCTTTTCTTTCATCTTCTCCCAAGAAATGATCTCCCTCTTGCCTTTTCTCAACCTATCTTCTTGCATAAAATTCCACCACACCAAAGCATGTCCTTTCAGTTTTGTTTTTGCTCTCTTCACCTTATGTCCTTCATCAACATATTCACTATCAAAGTAGTTCTCCAGAGCCCCTATCCAATCCAAGAGCTCTTCACTATCAAGTTTTCCTCCATACATAGGCACATCCATCTTGCCATGTCCATCCTTCTTCATAGCCTTTAGTAGCTTTATTGTTCTAACATCATCTGGATCCATCTCTTCTTCTTCACTAGAGGTCTCTTCCTCTTTAGACTCACTTTCCTCTAGAAGGGTCCTACCCTTAGCTTTCACTGCAGCCATCTCCCTTTTTAGTATATCTATATCCTTCTCATGAGTATCCAGCTTCCTTGCAACAACATTATTTTTAGGAGGCATTTTGTTCCCTCCAACTACCTTCTTCTTCCTGAACACAAACTTCAATCTTGATCTTCACAAAAGACCTACTCCCTATGATGCAGAGGTAAGTGACAACCTTATTTGCTATGCCAAAAATAGGGGTTCCTACACAATCTCAATCTCCAATTCCCCAAGGTTTAACATCTAGCAACCTACACATCACCCTGCCCTTGTAGCTCTCCCAAAACCAGAACAGGCCAAGTTTCTCCCAATTTTTCCAAAGCACCTAGTAAATAAAGAGGAGATTAGGATACCCTTTTCAAGGTTACACAACTTGTATGAAAATCAAGGGTCACTGTTTTGGACCAACCTAAAATTTTGGTACACTTACCCGGTTCTAGACTTCACCATTTGGTCTATTTTCCAAAGGAACCACCCTTCCAATGATGACCACTCACCAAAGCACCTTGGAAAGTCTCAAAAAATGGTCTCAAACCTCAGATTATAGTGATTTTTTTCATCTACAGGGGTTCTAACCCTTTGTTCCAAGAAACCCTCTCAAGCACTCAACAAAACAAGGGTTTAGCAAGGGTTTAGGGGTAACTCTCTACTCCTAACCTTTCCCAATCCTCCTATGGCCTCAAACACATCACATTACCTCTTCCCTAACCCAAGGAACCCTCACAATCTCTCTTCTTTCACTATTTCTCAGAATCACTCCTTAGGTTCCCTATTTTCATGGTCTCACCGCCCCTGATCAGCACTAGATCACACACCATGGCAGAAATCTCTCCTCCTCCACCTCCTAAGGTATGTACACACTTAAATAGACATGGTATAGACCAATCCACTGAGCCATAGGTCTAGAACAGTAGGTGGATTGGTTAGTTGGTCATGGTGCTATCCACAAAACTCCAAACACAAGAAACCGAGTACCTTACAGTTTGTTGATCCCAGTCACACAAGAAAAAAAATTAAGTCCCCAAGACAAACATGAAAGAATAAAAACACATGAATAAACAATCATTCAATGTATCAAGGCATCTTGAATCTGTACAATCCTGGAACAAGAAGTAAAGTTCAGAAAATCAATTGAAAAGATGGTGATCAGCACTTGCCAAAGTGTATTTTCTTCTTATTAACTGAACAGCAACCCCTCCTTCGAGATTACATTGAAAATTTATTGATTCTAACATCCAACTAACTTCTAAAACTGACCAACTACCCTACAACAGAAATTTGAACCACTTCTGACCGTTTGGAGGTTAAGGTTAAGCATTTTACATAATCTTGGTTAATCAATTTCACTACATACTTGTAATGTTTGGTCTTTTCGATCCCATGCTCGCCCAACTTATTGAAAGTGGTTTAATGAGACCTTGTTTGTATAAAATACATGGCTTAAAGCCATCTACTACCTATCTACCACCCCTTGTCACATGACATACAAGATTTTTGAGTACAAAGCAACTTAATTTGACATATTTTGCATGAAACATGAAAACCTTTTAAAACACTTGGTAAGCTTGTCTTCAAATCCCTTGGTGAACCTTTAAGGTCCTTTGTCCTATCATGTTAGGGTCAGGATCTAGGTGCTCTTGCACCACTCTTGCCCAATGGATGAGGCACTGGGTAATTTCTTCAAGATTCCTTTTTTGAAAATTCAAGGTTGTAGTTCTAAGCACGATGGTTCAAGATCTGAACAATCTTAAATATCAAACCCTATCTCTTTTGAGATGAAAATCTTATGTTAAATTTTTAGTCTCGTTTCTTTAAGATAATTTTTATTATTCTTTGGTTTGCCACAACCAAGGTAATTGCTATCTAATTGTGTTGGTGGGGACTGTATCTGTAAGAAGAAGTGTTCTTACCAATCATAAAACATTTTTTATGAACACACTTAGGAAAACGCTCCTTGGTTTCACAGAGCCAAAAGTGTAGGAGATCTTGGTCTTTAACTGAATCTCATTAGTTGGCTACTAACTTTGTTAGTTCTTGAGTATAGAGGTTGGCTACCTCTTAGGGAATTACAAAGCCTTAGCTGGAGAATTTAAAGCACCAACACAACACTAGAAGATCGATCCCCTAATAATATCCCCTTCAAATTTGAACCCATGTGGCTAAGGGATTCAAAATTCATCCTAATGGTTAATTTTTTGTGGGAGAACTCACCCTTCCTTGCTGGTTCTCGTATGTTCTAACTGGTCAAGAAGTTAAACTTTCTTGAAAGAAAAATAAAAGATTGGAACACCTCCCATTTTAAGAATATATTTACGAAAAATCCGCCTTACTAAAATTATCCTACGCATAATATCTGAAGAGCAAGGGGGTTTTGTCCCAGGCATGGAGACTGCTGATGGTGTAATTGTTGCCCATTAAATCTTGTATTCTATCTCACTATTGGCATATAGCTTGTAAGTGTTTTCATTGATGGCAACCTAAGTCAGGCATCCGATCTACAACATAGTTTTGGTTTACATTGATAAAACAGTATGAAGAACGGGGCATTTGATTATAAGTATAAAAGTTGACCTAAACATCTCACTAGACTATTATTTTGGGTTGTGGATCTCTGAGGAAAGGTTTTTTGATGTTTTTTAATGCTTATTTGTGAAGTATACTGGTATGCATTCACTGGTACGTGATCTAGGAGATCCGGTGCACTTATCTATTGATTATCTATGCTAGAAGGCTGACGTAGTGAATATAGTAATCATGGATGTATAAGGAGTAATTAATCAAATTATTTTGTTCTTTATTATTTATTTTTAGGTTCTCTATTTGTCTTAATTGACTTTGGAGGATATGTATAAAGAATTAGTGGTGGATCTGGATGAGTTTTGAGAAGAAATAAATGGTTTATGAAGCCGACATAAGAATGATCAAATCCTTGATAGCAGATATATATGAGATTGGTTTTATCATATTTTGTGTGTTGTGTGTGGAGAAGTGTGTGAAGATAGAAAATATATGAAATGTGAATATGGTGTGAAATTCACCAGAGTAGTAGTGTGAATTTGTCTATGTGATGCGAAGAGCAGAAAAGAGTAGTGCATAGTTAGAAAGCAGATCCAGAATAAAATCTGTGTGCTTCACCGGAACTGTAACCTAGCATGAATAGATGCTACTATCTCAATTAATCCTTCAAATGGTTTTAATATGAACTTGTGTAAGGCATTGATCCTTCTCTTTTTAGTAGTGAGTTATAGGCAGTGTGCCTGAATGCAAGTGAATTACCTTTTGTAAAACTTTATTTGAGTACTCAAATTATGGATTAACCTCCACTGTGGTTTTTCCCCTAACAGGGTTTCCACACAAAAAAATCCTTGTGTTATGGTGCTATGAATTTTTCCTTTGAATGCTTTCATATTTCTTTTAATTTAATGATAAAATGGTTTAAGTTTCAGAGTAATAAAAGCTAAGATTTGTTGAACACGGATTCACCCCCCCCTCTTAGTGTTCCCTTGAGTCCAAAAATTGGTATCAGAGCTTCTGGTTCCTCTGAAGAATTTTAGCATCTTGAGGTGGATCTTGGAATGTTATGGACTCTAGTAGTCTTCAATAGTGGATTTTGGTGGCACTTGATGACCTTGATCAGTCTAAAGAAGTACAATAATTGAAAGAAAATCTTAGGGATGCTAAGAAATTCATTCAATCATTGAAGGATCAAATTGTTAAATCCAGGGAGAAAAGGAAGGATATTTGTGATTAGATCAAGCAACATGAGAGTGAAAAAATGGATGATGCTCACCTGAATAAGACCTTGAAGGAAATAACTGAAGAATGTGAAAAGCTTGCCAGAGAAAATGCTACCCTAAAGCATGAGATTGAATCTATGGTGATGAAGTTGACTAAAGAGATTGAAGAAAGTAAGAAGAACAAAGAGAATCTAGCACTGTCCTTAAAGGAGAAATCTAATGAACATAGATGAATAAATGAAGAATTCACTCAGATGGAAAGAGAACTACAATAATCCAGAAATAATGAAGAGGAACTTGGTAAACAAATTGTTATCCTCAAAAATGAACTTACTACTGCAAATGAGTACAAAGAAAAGTGTAAGATTTGTTCAATGAAGCTTGATGAGTTGAATCAAGAACAAAAGAGTGGAAATGATAAGAGAGGTCTTGGATATGAAAAAGGAGAAAGTTCCAAACCTGGACAGAAGAATTTCAGACAAGGAAACTTGATGAACAAAGTTGGAAGGTATCCAGTAAGACAACCTAATGCTCAAAAATTTAATGGATATTGTTTTTCTTCCAATAAATTTAACCATATGGCTACTCGATGTAGAAGTAATATGAAATCAAGAGATTCATCATTTTCTGGTTAGTGTTTCAAATGCAAAAAGTTTGGTCATAAATCAATTGAGTGCGAAAATGAGTCAAAGAATGTTGAATGTTATACATGTGGGAAATTTGGACATATTGCTAATCAATGCAGATCAAGAAGAAATCAATGGAATGATTGGTTTGGACAAAGAAGCACTATGTGCTACAATTGCAATAAGTTTGGTCACATTGCAATATTTTGCAGAAACAAAACTATGGATAAAATAGGTATGATATACATAGGCATAAATATACCGGGAAATGACAAAGGAAAAGGAAAAGTGAATACAGATGAGATAAGAGATGAGATGAAGAAGAAATGGGTATGGAAGAATGATTCTGATGTTGGAAATGGTTCTACACTAGAACCTGCTTCTGGTAATTCTTTCGGTAAATGATTTCATACCACTGGCCTAGGGGTAGTTTTTCAAGAAAATATTTCCTCCCTTATCTATGGATGATACCGAAATGTGAAGAATGGTAAAGAAGGTTTATTTATGATATGTAAAGGGTTTGGAGAGCTTTCACAAGAAAATTCAGAAAATTCATAGGTCCATACTAGAATTTCTCTAATGTTGTCTAAGAAAATAGAGCACCCATAAAAATTAGGGAAAATATATTTATTGCCCGTGTGCGAATTATAAAAGTCAAGTTGGAATCGTCATTTATCACTTTGCATCAAATAAGATAAGAAGGAGAACACTCGCTAGAAAAATTTTAAAGCAAAGAAATTGATTCACCGTCGAAACTCAAAATCTATCAGGTATTTCAAATTGTCTTTAGAATTTTCATATAATTTGGTGTGTAGTTGTTAAACCTAAGTGCGAAAGGAAAATGGAACAAATCAAGAGGAAAATAATTTGGGATGAATATAACAGTGCGAAGATTAGGTCCACGAGTAATTTTCTATTACCCAATGAATTGAAGCAATTGAGTGAAGCCAAACATAGAAATTTGGATATTTAGAATGAGATTCCATACTTTGAGGACGTAGAATTTGTCAAATTCATCTTGAGAAGATTACATGATGATACTTTAACTTTGGACAAACCCTACATCATTTCAAAGGAGTTAATTGAGAATTTGACTGGATTATGCAAATTTAGAGATATACTAAGAAAGAAATCCATCTGAAACAAGGAAGTTGAAACCCTAACTGGAATAATCAGAGGGCACTGATAATTGCAACAATCAAGAATCCTGTTACAAAATACATTGCACATGGAATTTCAAGTAAAGTATTTTTTAGAAACCAAGAAGGAGTGACCTTGGCTGGCATAGTCTATATTTCTCACAAGATGATAATTGAAGGTTAGGACATTGACTTGTGTAGGTTGATAAAAGATCAGCTAATAGAGAATGTGTAGCTGACAAAAGAAACGGGCTACCCTTTCAGGTTTGGTATTGATCATATTCTTATTAATGTACTTTTTGAACTGTTTGCCAAAGATTGACAATATGGTATGGAAAGTAAATGAACCAATATCCTGACAAATATACTCATATTCTATGAATTTGACTTATTGGGATATAGAATTTACAAATTTCTTCAAAAATGTGCTTGGAAAGTGTGGTTCAGTGAATATTTCCCCTCTGGTAAGAATAATGGAAGTTGGTTCCTCTTCTAGTGGCATGGATAAAAAGCAGAAAAGAGAAAAAGAAGATGTTGAATATAGCCCTCTGGAATGCAAAGTTCCTAGAATTAAGGGAAAAGGTAAAGAAAAAGAGATTGTGGATATTCCAGATGAAGATTTTGAAAAAGAAACTTAGAAAAATGAATCAGAACCAGAAAAATCTAGTGAGGAAGAAGATGATCTAACAAAGGAAAAACTACAACAGCTTATTCAAGAAGAAGGTGGAATGCAGAATATCGCTAGGTTATGGTCAGTTAGACCACCATATGATCAAAATATGATTCTGAGTGTACTAAATTCTCATGTTGAGCACTACAAGATCAACTTGGAAAGTTTGCAAAACATTCTAGTTGAGGAAATGATTGAATGCAGTAAAGAAATAATGAACTCTGAAGATAAATACAAATAAGAAGGTGAAGTTATCTCTCACTTGAAGGAGCAGTTTAGAGTATCACTTACCAAACTAAAGAATAAAATGAATGAATTGAGGCAATGCATGAATTCATCTAATAATATCTATAACTATTTCATTCGTTGGCCTCGTGCTGTTAGTAATTACAAAGAGAAATTGGAACAAATTGAAATAGATTTGAATGGTATTGGGAAAATCTTGGACATGTCTTAGGATCAGGATGACACCATCAGGAAAAGGATTCGAGAGTTACAGTCTAAACACACAGAAATTTAACTCGACAAAAACACACTTTTTGTTACCTTTTGGAAGGTGAAGGATCTAATCGAATGCAGATTGGAGCAGATGGTAGAGATACTAAGGAAAGGTGAGAAACTGGAAGAAGCAATTACAATTCCAAAATCTTTAATTGAAATTGTCAAAAAAAATCCAAGAATAATAGTTTGATCATTATCATTGGGATCTCAATAGATGCTTGGAAGAAATTCCTTCCGAAAATGAAGAAAAATCATAAGATGATTTTTTAAAGTAGCAATCAATTGTTTTCAATTTTTGAAGTTTTGGTCTAAGGGGGAGAATTGTCAGCATATATATTTTGAAGTTTTGAAAATTTTAAACACATGTTTTGTCTTTTTGGCATATGGTTTCTATGCTTTTTCATTGATGATAAAGGGGGAGAGAATGCAATGAAAAATTCTTTATAAATCTTAGGAGGAGAGAGTGCAGAAAAGCTTGGCATCATACTTATAATGATTCTAACACTTAGTCATTTTCACTAAGTTTTTCCATCAATTCCAAAGGGGGAGATCATTGGCATATGGCTTATAAGTTTTTTCAATGATGGAAACCTAAGTCATGCATCCAATCTACAATATAGTTTTGGTTTACATTGGCAGAATAGTATGAAGAACAGGGCATCCGATTATAAGTATAAAAGTTGACCTGAACATCTCACCAGACTATTATTTTGGGTTTTGGATCTCTAAGGAAGGTTTGTTGATTTTTTTTATGCTTATTTGTGAAGTATACTAATACACATTCACAAGTACATGATCTAGGAGATCCAGTGCACTTATCTGTTCATTATATGTGCTAGAAGGCCGACCTAGCGAATATAGTAATCATGGATGTATAGGGAGTAATTATTAAAATGATTTCATTCTCTATTATGTTTGTTTAGGTCCTCTCTTTGTCTTAACTGACTTTGGAGGATGTGCATAAATAATTAGTGGTGGATCTGGCTGATATTTGAGAAGAACTAAATGCTTTATGAAGTTGACATGAGAATGATCAAATCCTTGATAGCAGATATATATGAGGACAATTTTATCATTTTTCTTTTGTCATGTGTGGAGAATTTTTTGAAGATAGCGAATATATGAAACATGAATATGGTGTGAAATTTAGCAGAGTAGTAGTGCAAATTTGTCTATGTGTGATGCGAAGAGCAGAAAAGAGAAAAGAAGAGTAGAGTGAAGTGCAGAGTTAGAAAGAAGATCCATAATCAAATCTATGTGCTTCAACATAACTATAACCTAACATGAATAGATGCTACTATATCAGTTCATCCTTCAGATGGTTTTAATCTAAAGTTTTGTAAGGCAGTGAGCCTTCTCTTTTGAGTAGTGAGCTCTAGGCAGTGTGTCTGAATGCAAGTGCATTCCATTTTGTAAAAATTTATTTGAGTACTCAAATTGTGGATTAACCTCCATCATTTTTTTTCCCCTACTAGGGTTTCCACATAAAAAAATACTTGTGTTATGGTGTTATGAATGTTTCCTTTGAATGCTTGCATCTTTCTTTTAATGTAATGACAAAATGGTTTAAGTTTCAGAGTAATTAAAGTTAAGATTTGTTGAACACTGATTCAAACCCCCTCTCAGTGTTCCCTTGAGTCCAACACTCACAACTCAAGTCCCTAACAATGATCTTAAAACTAGATATGTTGAAAGCTTATGATAGGGTAAATTGGGAATTTCTTCTTTCTATTCTTCGTAAACTTTGTTTTTTAGAAAAATGCATAAAATGGATTTACTCTTCCATTTCAATAGAAAAAAATTTAGTTCTAATTAATGGTTTCCCTTCTGGCTCCTTCTCCTCTTCTAGGGGGATAAGGAAAGAGGACCCTCTCTCTCCATTCTTGTTAATTCTCATGGAAGAAGGGTTGAGCAGAACAATTAAGCTTGCTAACTAGAAAAATCTTTGGCAAGGCATACATTTAACCAATTTCCAGGATAGCCAAACCCATGGTCTATTTGTAGATGATACTTTATTGTACGGCCATGCTTCAATCTCCAAGGCTAAAATTATAAAAAACATCACAATAGATTATTCAATGGCTTTCGATTAGAAGATCAATCCTGCAAAATCCAAACTATTTTTGTTTAATGTACCTTCTTTTCTTGAAGCCAAGTTAATTTTTTTTTGGGGATTTCCTATTGGCACTCTTCCTTGTTCATACCTTGGAATTCCTTTATTTTTTGGGAAAGACTTATCGTATTTTTGGGATAAATAAATCTCTTTGATTGCGAGTAGAATTATTTCATGGAAACACAGGTGGCTCTCTTTTGTAGGAAAAAATTAGATGATTAAATATATCCTTAATGAAATTCCAATATATCTATTGTATGTGCTTAAAGCACCAATAGCCACATTAAAACACCTAAAATCAGTTCTCCATTCTTCTCTATGGTGGTAAAGAAAAAATTCCCCTTATAGCTTGGGACAATTTTTGTCTTACTAAAGAGCTGGGTAGGGCTAGAATAAGAAATGTAAATTTACAAAACCTTTCCCTAGGATCCAGACTAACTTGGATATTATACCAATCACCTAATTCTAGATGGGGAAAAATAATTTTCACTGAATGTTTAAACTCTCTCCCTAGGGAGTGCATTTTCACTGCCTCCTCATTACCTAATGGATCTATTGTTTGGAATTACATCTCCTCTTGTCATTTGGTAATTCTTCCTCGCCTTTCTTGGTTGGTCCACAATGGTCGAAAAGCTAAATTCTTGGAGGATGTTTGGAATAGTTACAATTCTTTGTCCCAACTTAGAGATTGGGGTCCCTTGATCCCAGTCCTCAAAAATCTCTAGGGTTCAAAAGTGGCAGACTATTTTACAATGGACCACTCTAGCTTGATCCCTAAAATCAAATGCAAATCTATTGATTCTTTCCCCATTCCTCCTTATATCAAAGAAGCTTTCAAAGAGGAAATGGAGCAAAGAATGATCATCTACTCAAATAAGAAAGATATCCTAATTTTGATCAAATAAAAAAATGTAAATTACATAGTCAAGGAAGGGTTTCAAGTCTCTCTTATCCTCTCAACCCAAATCAGAACTCCCCACCTCCCTTTTTTGGAGTGATTCTTTCATACCAAAGGAAGGATATTTTACTTGGGTTTCTCTACAAGATAGAGTTCTCATGGGGGCTAGGCTGGATAAATTGGTTATTATGGTTTCCTTCCCTTGTGTTTTATGTGGTTACTTCCTAGAATTAGATGATCATTTCTTTCTACATTGCCCTTTTGCTTCTCAATGCTGGTATTGGTTATTTTAGAAACTAGGTTGGCATTTGTTGATTGATCCTTCTCTTTCTAATCATTTTAAATCATGGCCCCTCTTATTTTGGTCCTCTTTTTTCTCTTTTTTATGGGTTATCTCCCCTTCTTTGCTTCTTTGGAATATTTGGATTGAGAGAAACAACAAAATCTTCAAAGGAAATCCCTGGTCTTTAGAAGATGTTCTTTTCAAATTAGAGAAAGCAATCTCAGAAGTAGCTAAAACCCATATCCTTAAGTAGATTAACAATTTAAAAACTTGATCTTCATGGGCTAGCCATATCTTGTCTTCCTAGTCCTTAATCAAATCATTGCCTTTTCATGGTTCAATCACAAACATTTTTAAAAAATGCAAAGCAAGAATGGAAGCTAAGTGAAGCCCCCCTCCAATTAATTTTTTCAAACTAAATTATGATGGGGTCTCTAGGGGTAACCCTGGAAAATCTAGGATATGAATTGTAATAACAAACTCAAAATAAAAAATATTGAAAGTTGCTTGTAAGATTCTACCTAGTGGGACAAATAACAAGGTCGATCTAGAGGCTCTTAGTTTTGGTCTAGAACTTGCTCAATCTCTCGGTATTACGGACTTAGCAATGGAAGTGGATTCTATGGTCATATTCAACTCAGTCACTAATAAAATATCTCACATCTGACATTTGCAATACCTACTGGATAAAGTTCTCCTCCAGTTATCTTATTTTAATAGTTTCACATTTGCACATTGTTATAGGGAGGCAAATCATGTAGCATATTTCCTTGCTAATAGATAAATTGATGATCTTTGGTCATATAAAGAGTTCTCAGAGAATGATATCCCCTCCTTAATTAAGTAGTAAATTGAATGAATTTTTCTAAGGTTTTATCTTAATGATAGTGCTTTTTTGCGACTCTCTTTGTATTTCATAAGACCTCACTTCAGAATGCATTAATTGGCCAATATTTCGGTGGGTTTGGTAATTATTGGCAATAATACCTAGTGTAGTTTCATCCACTAAAGAAATCATAACTTTATCTAGTTTATCATTGTTTCAGGGTGTGATTTGACTGCTACTTCATGTCTTCTCTTGCGTCACTCGCTTGCATTTCCACTCTTTGGGGCGATTTGATTGCAACCTGTCTTGGTACAACATTCAATTCACATTGCAATCATTTCCTTTTGTCCTCGGGGTTCCTACTTCAGATGTCTTACGTAAGCTTGCTTAATTTTCATCCTTCGCATCCAATCCCATTTAGCTCACAATCATGGAAAAATATGTTCGGGGTTTTCCATGATCTCTTGTCATGCTTTCCTCATGTGAGGCTACAAACAGATCTCTTATAATCATTTTCTTTTATGTTCAGGGCTATCACCCATTTAATGTAAATCCTTTCCTCTATGAAGATGACTTCAATGGTTTTATCACATGTGTTAAACTTATTGTTTTATGATTGTGGCTAGGTATTAAGGTCCAAAATGGATTTCATTTTTTGGTGGTTCATTGCAAAATCTATAGAGCTTCCTTCACATAGAAATGTCTTCAATTTCTGGGAATGAATGTTATAGAGTTTCATTCTCACCGAAGGGTAAGGAATTTTGTGATCCCCACCCATTTGAACATGAAAAGCTAGGTAAAGTGTTTTGTCTGGATGATGCATATTATTATCTGGCTTCTAAAAAGGTGGTGGGTTCCCATTAGTTTTGGGATAATTCTAATGCCACCTTCCATGAAGTTATTTCTCGCTTCTTTACTGTTTGCATGGATATCCTTCTAGATGTTGAAATGGTCATGGTTCTTGTATCAAAATTTTCTCAACCAAGTTTATTTACTGACTTGGAGCTTCATGAAGCTTTGGATAATTCTAATTTTCATGCAGGTCTTTTCCCTAGTGGTGGCTTTATTTCTCATTCTGATCTAATATCTAATAATTTTTGTGGATACTTGTTGTTTACTCTCAGTTTAGGTATCTCATGTAATGATTTTAAAAGAACTATGTTGGATTACAATGGTTTGCATGATAAAGTTCCTCCAGAGATTCTCATGGTTGGGGTTGATGTATTCCTATCATTACACTTCTTGTTTGATTCTGCAGTAAGATATTTTCCTTCAAAGCAGTCAAGAGCTTCAATACAAAAAGTTGAAGAGGACTCTTCTAAGTATATCTTCATGCCTCCTTTGCATTTTGAAGCTAGTTTTGTTGGAACCATAATTTTCATAAAAAAATCTAAGTGTTTTACAATTTAAAATCTAAAATTCTTGCTCTCATTTTCATAACAAACCTCACTACCACCATTCATAAAGATATTTTCACCCTTTACCATGTTACTGCTACCATATTGGCCATCCCTTACAACACTCATGACTTATCGCAATACCATGGTCCATCACCAAGTAGCTCATGGTAGGGCGGTAAGAAGAGCCACTAATATCAATACTTTACTGCTATACCTCGGAGGGTCAGAACATAGCCCACGGTTGTGGTACTGCAGGAAGATAAAGGTTAGCTCGCAGTAGAGAGGTACGTAAAGAAAGGATGTAGAAGACATACCATAATATCATGGGGAGACAAAATATGATATGTTGTAGATTGGTATACTAAAGAAGAGCACCAAGAAGACATTGTAGTACCACAGGTGAGCCAGAGTTGATGTGCGGTAGAGAAATACACTGAAGAAGGTAAACACCAAAGAGGAGGAAATGGAGATGTTACACAGTATCGGTAAAGAAATCGAGTGGTCTGCTTGATGAAGTGTAAAGATTAAAAGACTATCCTAGATCAAAAAAACTAATAGAAATTAAAAAAAACTGAGTTCTTAGAGGTTGTAGTGAACAGACATGTAGAAGGTCACAACTCTTGAAGATGTATATACACCAGATGAAAGAAAATGATCAAGGGATCAAAGTTAATGGTAGTAGTAGGTTAGGAAATTTCCAGTAGTTGGATAGGGTGATTAGTTTCTGAAATAGAATGTTATGTATTCCAAAATATTTTGGAATAACATAATGGACAAGAAGATTTAACCCGATGACTCAAATATTGGTTTCAATTGTTTGTTAAGTGAAACAATTACTCGGTTGTCTCCAAGTTGGTGTTCCTTATTATTTGAATTTATTCCAAGAAGAATACTAAATTCATCAAACACATTTGTTGTTCTTGTGTAATTTTCTTAATTGATTTCTTCAAGTAGGAATTAAAAATCATTTTCAATATATTATAGTAATTTGGAAATATCAATTGGATTAATAAGAAGAGTCTATAATTGAAGGTTTTCATTCTATCTCCAAAAAATCCTATTGCGTTATTCAAAACTGAATATATCAAGTATATCTTTCATTTTTTCAATACACATTTGTTGTCACTATGTGATCCCTTTTAACTGGTTCCTTCAAGGAAGGATTAAAATCCTCTTAGATAGATCACAGTAACCTAATAGGTCTTGATTGGATCAATAAGAAGAGTTTTTTAGTCACGTCCTTGCATGTTTATACCAAGTATAAACTCATATAAGTTCCAAACAATTAGAATTATAGCTAGTTAGTAAGTCGCATATCATTTACATCTTGAATCCATTCACCCAACATAAGTAGGCACTGGTAATACCAATTCCATTTTAGAATTTCATAAAATCTTATTCAGACATTCACACCTCAAATTTCAGTAGCAGTAGTTATTAAGCTTTCATATATCCCTCCCTATTTTTCATTGGGTATAGATTGCACAAGTAGGAATCACACATTTCAAGCCTACACCATTTACCTAGGTACACCCACCTAGGTCTAGCAGAGCCTAAAGAGAAGAAGGTTCAAATACACCATTTGGTCCTATTCATTATCCAAAAATGTATCAAGATCTTGGCAACCTCCTGTGGTTTTTCAACCAATGTTTTTGAGACCTAAAATTTTAGTGACTCTGCTAGGGAGAACTTGAAGATATCCAGTGGAAAACCGTCTTGCCTTATAGAGTCATAAAATTAAATTTCACATTTGCATTCACTTGAGTTCATAGGGGATTCCGCTAGGGTAAACCAAGAACAATATTAAAATCCATTTCATTTTCCTACTTTTGGGAAAAGTAGGTGGCAACTCTATTTAAAAACTAATAGATAATGTATTGATAGTTTAGAACAGAAACACTAAGTCCATTCAAAATAAAAGATAAAAATTTGCTGCAAATTTCTTGTCAAGATGTCAGAAGAAGTAAAAAGGCAACAGATAATAAGAGAGCGTAAATAATTGAAACACCAAAGGATACAATTGGAACAACAAATACTACAATTGAACCAACAAATCCTGCAATTGGGAGTCAAATGTGTTCGAAAAACATCAAAAAATAGGCCATTCTACAATAAGAATGAATACACAAATGCCAGTAGACCTGGGACACCACAAGTGCCACGTAATATAACTGGGAATTTTGGAAATGGAGGTAATCCACGTTATTCACAATAGAACATTTATTCATCATAAGCTTCAAAAAAAATGAATGCCTATCTTTTCCCTCCTGGACAAAGACTAGTAAGCTACCAAGGTCATCAATACAATCAATATCAAGTGTAACACAATTCTAGCTCATGTGGAAATGTCAATCAAAATCTGCAGCAAGAGATATATCATAATCAACAATCTGTGAAAAAAATGACGAGTGCCTACATATTCAAGAAAGAAGCAAAAGTCTTTTGAATGCATTTCTTAACATAAGGAGATATAAAGGAGAATTTGGGAACTCTTTGCTCAAGAGAAGGGCAGATATTTGTAGGAAAATACCTATTAATTTCTTGCCTAGTAAGTCTGAGATCATTCAACAGTTCATGAAAGTATATGAGCCTAATTCAATTTATTGGCCTGAATCATGGATACCAATTGCTCTTGACCAAATAGATGAACAGACTAATATTGTAGATAAGAAAAGGTATGAGGACACTATCAATGTTGAAACAAATAGTGGTATCACTGATGAGTATGGAGAAATAGATCGAACAATGCAACTAGAAGAGGAAAAATGTGCAAGTGAAAGTGATTTTTATGATAGCCTTCATGAGGAGGATGAAGATATAGAAGGTCTCTGCTGCATAACAAATTGTGACAGTGCATGTTATGAGGGATCCATTGAATATTCAGATTGTGAAGAAGGTCCTATGGATTTTAATTTACATCAAATGGATGCTTGCAACTCTTATGGAGATTCAGAGGAAGAGGCATCTCCAAATAACCAAGATGATATATCAAGTTGTGGAACAAATGGTTCTGCTAGTAATGCATCTAATTTTCCATTCTCTAGTGATCTTGAGTTTCATTGTGATGATGAAAAGGGTGAAGAATACAATAGTAATGATATGGATGTAGAGGCATGTTCACTCAGTAGTGAACAAATTTCAAATCTATTGACAGTTGAATACCAAAAATATACACACAATAATGATGCTGAAATTGAATTCCCAACACACATTTCCTTCGACAGTGAAAGTACTTTGTATGACAATAATGGAAAAAAAATTGAAGCTTATAAAAATCCTACGTTTTCCTCAGTTCAAGAAGGAATGTATAAAATAGAATCAGAGACCTTTGAGAATGACAATGGTTTGCACATCATGGATAAGAAATGCTCATCATTGGTTGATTCAAACATACATAATGATGGTTGTGTGGATCATAAGTATGTGCCACTGCTAATTAGTGATATGGAAGAAGTAAAAAATATTTCAGATCTGATTATTCCAAAAGATAATGATATGATAGAATTTTCAGACTTACAAAAGAAGCATTCAAATGGTCCATGTTTAATATAGCTAGAAGATCATTTAGCAATACATAATAATGAGAAAAATAATTAATGTTCCATCGATGTGGATACATATTGTCTGTTGAAGATGAAAAATATTTATCACATGATAATAAATTGCAGAGTGCTGAAAGGATCATGAGTCAAGCTGAACACAATAATTTTCTAAAAGTTTTCAATAGTGGTGAATATACCAGGGCTGATTACATGAATTTTTTCAAAAGGAATCTAATGAAATTGAAGAAAAACAAGGTGTATGACAGGGGAAAATAGTGGCATTTATTTTTTGTTGGCCTTGTGCCATCCACTATGGTGTGGCTCTTTCAAAACACCATATTAGTTCATCATAGAAAAGAGTTTTGAATATGTTGCTCAATGAAAAAAACACTTGGTCTTCTCACCCAGAGATATTTTGGATTCTTGAAGTGATTGGTAAATCACTCATCCCCAACTAAAGCCACTATTGGAATCAGGATTTTCATAAAAAATTCTAAATGTTTTAGCATTTAAAATCTAAAATTCTCACTCTCATTTTCATAACAAACCCCACTACCGCCATTCATAAAGTTATTTTCACCCTTTTTCGTGTTACCACTACCATATTGGCCATCCCTTACAACACTAATTCCTTACCGCAATACCATGGTCCATCACCAAGTAGCTCATAGTAGGGCAGTAAGAAGAGCCACTAATATCCATACTTTACCGCTATACCTCGGAGGGTCAGAACATAGCCCTCTATAAAGCAGTATATTAAGGAGGAGTACTGAGATGATACCATGGTACCATAGGAAGATAAAGGGTAGCTCGTGGTAGAGTTGTACATTAAGAAAGGATGTAGAATACATATTATGATACTGTAAGGAGATAGAATATGATACACGGTAGAGTGGTATACTAAAGAAGAGCATCAGGAAGACACCCTGCTACCGCAAGTGAGCCAAAGGTGATGTGTGGTAGAGAGGTACACTGAAGAAGCTAAACACCAAAGAGGAGGAAATGGAGATGTTACACAATATCAGTAAAGCAATCAAGTGGTCTTCCCAATGAAGTGTAAAGATTAAAAGAGCATCCCAGATCAAAAAAACCAGCAAAAATTAAAACAAACGGAGTTCTTAGAGGTTGCAACGAATAAACATGTGGAAGGTCACAACTCTTGAAGATGTATATACACCAGATGAAAGAAAATATCAAGGGTTTAGAGTTAGTGGTAGTAGTAGGTTAGAAAATTTCCAATAGTTGGATAGGGTGATTAGTTTCTGAAAAATAATGTTATGTATTGCAAAATCTTTTGGAACAATATAATAGACATGAATATTTAACCTAGTGACTCAAATATTGGTGTCAATTATTTGTTAAGTTAAACAATTATTCAGCTGTCTCCAAGTTGGTTTTCCTTATTATTTGAATTTATTCCAAGCAAAATACTAAATTCATTAGACACATTTGTTGTTCTTGTGTAATTTTCTTAATTGGTTTCTTCAAGTAGGAATTAAAAATACTTTTAAACAGATTATAGTGATTTGTAAATATCAATTGGATTAATAAGAAGAGTCTATAATTGAAGGCTTCCATTCTATCTCCAGAAAATCCTATTAAGTTATTCAAAACTAAATATATCAAGTATATCTTTCATTTTATCAGTATACATTTGTTGTCACTATGTGATCCCTTTTAACTAGTTCCTTCAAGGAAGGATTAAAATCCTCTTAAATAGATCACAGTAACCTAATAGGTCTTGATTGGATCAATAAGAAGAGTATGTTAGTCACATCCTTGCACATTTATACCAGGTATAAACTCATATAAGTGCCAAACAATTAGAATTGTAGCTAGTTAGTAAGTCACATATCATTTACATTTGAACTCCATTCACCCAACATAAGTAAGCACTCGTCATACCAATTACATTTTAGAATTTAATAAAATCTTATTTAGACATTCACATCTCAAATTTTAGTAGGATTAGTTATTAAGCTTTTATCTATCCCTCACTATTTTCCATTGGGGATAGATTGCACAAGTAGGAATCACACAGTTCAAGTCTGCACCATTTACATAGGTACACCTGCCTAGGTCTAGCAGAGCCTGAAGAGAAGAAGGTTCAAATACACCATTTGGCCTTGTTCGTTTACCAAAAACGTACCAAGTGCTTGGAAACCTCCTGTGGTTTTTTAACCAGTATTTTTGAGACCTAACAAGTTCCTCTTCCGGCCCTTGAATGAAAGATTTGTATTAAGTTTTTAAATGCCCATTTTGTCTTTATGGGCTCTACATACTTATCTAGTGTGAACTAGACTGGGGGTTGGTGGGTGGTCCAAATCTTTCTTCTTTGGGTTTCGTTCTGGTTAGGTTTCAAGTATGCATTTCATTATACTTTGCTAAAATTGGGCTCTCCTGTTATCATGATTGAGTTTTATTTTGTACTACTGTAATCTTTCTATAAATAAAATTTCAATGGCTTAGCCACTTTTATAAAAAAAAAAAAGTATTTTATAAGTAGAAAATAATAAAATTATAGAAAAATTGACAATTGTAATCATACATGATCTCATTCATTATCTATATTGGCTTTTAGTGAACAGTTTTGATTCTTGATTTTTTCATTTCTTTCTTACGTTCAAAACTATGATTTGCCCAAGTGACCAAGGTCATATGTATGATTTATGGTAATGAACTCAAAAAAAATATATTTTAAATCTAAATATAAGGTTGACCCAATTCTTCCAACTAATTATCATGTATTGCCTTGAAACATGATGATGCAACCAAGAACACATTCAATAAAGTTTAATCATTATTGAATAAAGAAAGCCAGGAAATTCAAGATGAATTTGAAAAAAAACTTCTTCTATTCTCCAACTCTGCTGCTACAATGAAAGAAACACCCTTATATCTAAAAAATTGGAAAAAACAAAAAACCCAAAAATTACCTTTTTTGGCAGTTTTTGACAATTGTCAGTTGTTTTCCATTTTAGGTAATTTTGCATACATATCCTTTTGAACCCAAATTTTTCCTAAAAACTTTGTAAAACTAAGGTGGAATGAATTTCCAACTTACATTCAAAATTGGAAACATGATTTCCAGGTTATTAAAGAAAATAGTTTTCTAAAAACTCAAAAAAAACACAAAAATTTGATTTTGAGGGCCAAGATGAAAGAATTTGGCCTCGAAAAAATGTCAAGATGACCTCCAACCAAGTAGGGGTTTGTTGGAAATCCTATCAACATCTCATAACGAAACCGCTTATAAAATTTCAGCCCAAATGGACATCTGAATCAAAAGTTATGATCGTCGGAAATCCCTACATCATTCTCCTCTAGTTGAAAAGAACACAACTCCTACAAGTTGTTGCCTTCAAACTGTTACCACTTTCCATGATCCAACTTCTTCACTTCCCACTCTAGAATCCATGTGCTATATGTTGCTAGTAATCCATCCCACTGTACCAAATACTTGTTGTATTCACCTTGTTGAGTGGATGTAGTTTGCTTATCTAGAATCTGTGTAATCTTTTCCTTCTTATGTGGAATTTGATTGTGCCAAGCCACTTCTTGTCCACTTTATTCATCATGATCCTCTCCATGGAATGCATATAAATTAGAAACATTAAATACAAGATAAATATCAAATTTTTTTGGTAAATTGACCTCATAGGCATTATCAGTGATCTTTGTAATTCTGCAAGGACCAATTTTCTTGTACTTCAACTTGTGATATGTTCATATAGGAAATATCTCTCTTCTCAAATATACCATCACTAAGTCACCTTCATTGAATACCTGATGTCACCTACTAGCATCCACAATAGTCTTATACTTCTCATTATTGTCCTGCAACTTTTGTCTCATAACTTGCTGCAACTGTTGAAGATGTTCTACAAATGCTTCCCCATCATCACTAACTCTATCTTTCATAGGTAGTTGTACCAAATATAGAACACCCATAGGATTCCTACCATACACAATTTGGAAAGGTGATTTACTTGTTGATTTTTTTATAAAACTATTATAGGAAAATTCTACCTAGGGTAAGTCCAAGTCCCATTATTTAGGCTTCTCTCCAATAATGCACCTTAACAAATTTCCCAAACTCCGATTGACTAAATTTCTTTTCCCATCTGTTTGAGGATGATAGGAATTGCTAAGTTGTAACTTGGTACCCATATTCTTCCATAAAGTCCTCCAAAAATGACTTAAAATTTGGGTATCTCTATTAGACATAATAGTCTTTTTGAACACCATGTAATCGAACAACTTTTGAAAAAAATAGTTATGCTACCCTCGTTGCATCATTAATTTTCTTACAAGCAATGAAATTAACCATCTTCAAAAATCTATCAACAACTACAAAAATGGAATCATTACCTAATTGGGTGTGTGGAAGCCCCAACACAAAGTCCATGCTCAAATCTGTTCATGGTTTGGTAGGTATTGGTAATGGCATATACTATTGCAAGAATGAATGTGTTTGGTGTTGTTGTCATTAATGTTTTCATTGATTTCAACACAGTTCAGTGTGTTGCAGATGGTACATGTATGGTTGTGATACTATAAGAAGTGTTGAGAGCACATGGATCTATTTTTATGGTGTTGCAGATGTCCTA
Source organism: Sequoiadendron giganteum (assembly GCA_007115665.2). Lineage (NCBI taxonomy): Eukaryota > Viridiplantae > Streptophyta > Pinopsida > Cupressales > Cupressaceae > Sequoiadendron > Sequoiadendron giganteum. The sequence continues at coordinate 610,987,757 of CM021108.1, read as the reverse complement.
ATGCCAATTGCTTTTGAGAAAATTAATAAACAATGAAGATAGAGTTGTGTGTGTGTTTTGAATGTGCTCTTGTAATGTGCTATGCATTTCTTATGTGTTCACATTCTTGTGTGGATTTCTAGTATTTTTTATGGGATTCATTGGACAATATATCTTAAGTTAGAGCTTCCGGGTTGCGGGAGAGTGAAAGTTGTGTTCACCAGTGTGTGAACCGGTTTGGTAGAACTATTTGTCTGTGGACTGGGAGAGATATCTCTTCTCTATATTCCTCTGGTGGTTTATCTCAAATCTTACAGATCTAGAACATGGTTGATAATGATGTTATCTGTGTTTTGGAAAATGTACTCGTGCTTTGGTGCTTCAGAAGACTTGCTCCAGAGCTACTATGTGTGTCTACATGGTCCGGTTGGACTATTGAAGAGTGTTATGTGTATAAAGATTGTTGCAGTTATTGTAGATGTATTTGAAGGTTTCTAAGAGGTGTTTTGGTGTCTAGTGAAGTTTGTTGTGTGATCCACATGTCATCATCTTATTGTGGATGATTGTACTTCAAATATCGTCAGTGTTTTCATTAGGTTTGGTTGACCTAGTGTCTATTCATTACATGAAGAATTAGCATCAATTAAGGCAACATGTGATTGATCCAAGATGTTGTTTGGGTCTTGATTAATTATGTATTTGGTCCAATCTCATTCTTATCCACCACGAGAATGTTGATTCACAGACCTAATTTGAATTTTTTAAATGAAGGATGTGTAGCTGACCTTGGAGAAAGTTTCTAAGATTGAAGATGGTATAAATGCAAGTCAAGATGTTGTGAATTAAAAGTGAAAAAGTGTGCAAAATAAATGTGATGATTAGAGTGTACTAAAGTGTGAATCAAGGCAATAGTACTTCAATGTGTTAGATTCTTGAAAGCAGTGAGTTGATGGTGTCTGCGGTTCTTTGATCAAAGTTGTGAATGTTTGAAATTTTTTGTGGTGTATTTTCTATTATCTTTCTTTGTTTGTAGGTAGTGAGCCTCCTTCTAGATAGTGATTCCTATCTATAGGTAGTGAGCATTTGTATCTAGACAGTGAGTCCTTTCTGGGTAGTGAGCCTTTTTATCTAGTTTTTCCTTATTATTATATTTTGAGTTAATCCTCACCATGGTTTTTCCCTCATTGGTTTTTCCAAGTAAATCTAGTGTCTCTGGTATTTTCTTTTTTTAATCTGCATTTCATGTTTATACTTAATAATAGATTAAAGTGTATGTTGAATTGATTAAGATTAGAAGTAAAATTAATTAAATACAACTGATTCACCCCCCTCTCAGTTGTCTTGTGCATTTCAACAATTGGTATCAGAGCTTTGGTTCCCTAGAGAATATATTAACTGCTTGAGGTATATCAAATTGTGCACAAGTTGCAAATCCCTATATTTGATGTAGTTGACTATAGTGACTAGAAAGTGTAGATGAGAGGTTACCTGATCTCTCTTGGTTTAAAGACTTGGAAAGATATTGATACAAAAAAATTTGAGCCAACTAGTGGTTCTTCTTCTACATATGAGATTTATGCCTATGAGGAGAATGAAAAAGAAAGGTGTGTTCTCTTCAATGCCTTATCTAAGATTGAGCGGACAAAATTTTCTTTAGGCACTACTTATGAAGTATGGGAAAAGTTGAAAGATATCTATGAAGGAAATGATAGAGTCAAATTATCAAATAATCTAACAACAAAGCATAGATATGAGAACTTGAAAATAGAAGAAGGTGAAGACATTGCAAGCTACTTTCAAAGAGTTGAAATTTCAGCAAATGAAGTAAAAAATGAAGGTGGTACTTTGGTAGATGAAGATATAATAGAGAAGATCTTGATGACCTACTAGAGAATTATAGTGACAAGGTATCTGCTATTGAATAAAAATATTATCCAAATAAATTCACTAAAGAAAAGCTATTTGGCACCTTGACTGCATTTGATATGAGAAAGTTTGGAAAAGAAAAGGAGAAAACTGAAATAACCTTCAAAGAAACTAAGATAGAAGATGATCCAGATAGTGATGGTTCAGAAGAGTTGGAAGAAAAATTTACAAGGAAGTTGAAGAAAGGTAATGATAAGTACAAAGGTATGTTACCTTTTAAATTTTTCAGCTATGGAAATATTGGTCACTATGCTTCAATATGTCCAAATAGAGTTGTACACAAGAAGAACAAAGATAATAATAAAGACAAGAAGGACAAAAAGTTTGAGAAATTATATTATGTTAGAGAAGATGCTGGAATTTTTGATGACGAGTCTGATTTTGAGGATGATAAAGATGAATACTTATTTCTACCTTGGAAAATAAATTTGTGTCTACTAACCATGGAAGATGTCTAAGGGAATGTAGTCTAGAGAACAAGAATGAGATGGAATGTACTTTGGTTACTACCTTTCATGCTAGATAGGATGAAGAATATTGGGTAATTGATAGTGGATGTTCAAATCATATTACCAGATAAAAAAGTAAGTTCACTAAACTTGAAAATTATGATGGAGGATTAGTTATGTTTGGAGATGATTCTAGTGCTAAGATTGTTGGCAAAGGAACACTTAGTCTTGATGAAAAAAATAGTACTAATGACATCTATTATGTTAAGGGCTTAAGGCATAATATTTTGAGTGTTGGACAAATGTGTAGCAAAGGATTTAAGCTTGTGTTTCAGGACAACACCTATGAAATCAAAAAAGGGTCTGAAACTATGTCAGTTGTTGGAAGAACATATGGAAACATCTATCAGCTTAAGAGTGGTGATGGTCATTGTTTTATTTCTCAAATTAATGAAATTTGGCTTTGGCACCAGATGATGGGACATGTAAACTTTGATAATTTGATCTAAATCAGTTCAAGAGAATTTATTAGGGATCTACCTAGAATTACAAAGCCTACCAATGTTGTTTGTAGAAGTTGTCAATTGGGAAAACAAACAAGATGTAGTTTGGAAAATAAAGATCATCTACTAGAATGCTAGAATTAATTCATATAGACCTTTTTGGTACTACAAGAACAGGAAGCCTTAATGTTTACAGGTATTTTATGCTTTTGATTGATTATTACTCCAAAATGACATGGGTTAATTTTCTTAGGGAGAAAGCTCAAGCTCTAAATAGATTCAATGTGTTCAAGGCAAGGGTAGAGAATGAGGTGAACCTGAGAATAAAATTTTTAAGGTCTAATAGAGCTAGGGAATTCACTTCAGGTGAGTTTAATGCATTTTGTGAAGAGCATGGTATAAAGAGACACTTTTCTACTCCTAGAACTCCTTAGAAAAATAGAGTTGTGAAAAGGAAGAACCGAACTATTCAAGGGGTTACAATAACTATGATGAAAGAGGAAAATATTCTTGATGTATATTGGAGAGAAGAAATCCACACTATTGTTTATATTCTTAACAGAGTTTAGATAAGAGGTAATAGAACAAATACCCCTTATGAACTATGGACTAGTAAGACTCCTACTATTAAGTAATTTAAGGTATTTGGAAGTAGATGTTACATTAAAAGAGATGATGAGACCCTTGGAAAGTTTGATGCAAGATGCGATGAGGGTATTTTCCTTAGATATTCAACTAACAACAAAGCATATAGATTCTTCAATAAAAGATTGAGGAAGATAGTTGAAAGTGTAAATGTAAAAGTTGATGAAGACATGCACAAACTAGTTGAAATAAGTGAAGTTGAACTAGATGAACCTATCTGGGGACAACTGCAAGAAGAGGATAAGGAAGAGAAAGAATAGAGTGAAGAATAAGAGACTCCTGAACCTACTCCTTAGACTCCTAAGTATGTACCAAAGAATCATCTGGAAGAATAGATAATTGGAGATAAGAGTGAAGGTGTAAAGACAAGAAGTAAAGTGGTAGCAAATGAGGTAAATTTGTGTTTACTTTCTAAGATAGAACCTAAAACAGTGAGTGAAGAATGTAAATATGAGAATTAGGTTAGAGCAATGAAAGAATAATTGTAGCAGATAGAGAAGAACCAAACATGGGAACTAGTTCCTAGACCAATAAACAAGAATTTAATTGGTACAAAATGGGTTTTCAAGAATAAGTTGAACAAAGATGGTGAAGTAGTAAGAAACAAAGAAAGGCTTGTATGCAAAGTTTTTTCATGGGTTGAAGGAATAGAATTTGAGAAGATATTTTCCCTAGTGGAAAGAATGGAAGCCATTCAGATGTTCTTGGTATTTTCTAGTCACAAAGATTTCAAAGTATACTAGATGGATGTTAAGTCTGCATTCCTGAATGGAGAATTGGAAGAAGAGGTGTACATGAAAGAACTAGAAGAATTCCAATTATCAGATAAACCAGACATGGTTTGCAAGTTGAAAAAGGCACTATATGGACTTAAACAAGCTCCTAGAGCTTGGTATGCAAGGTTGGATAGATATTTGACACAAAAAGGATTCAACAAAGGCTCCATAAACAACAATATATATTTCAAAGTTGGAATAAATAGAATGTTGATAGTTGTTGTGTATGCTTATGACATTATCTTTAGAGGAGATGCAAAAAGAATTTGAGATGTCTATGATTGGTGAATTAAATTTATTTCTTGGACTTCAAGTGAATCAAACTGATAAGGGTATATTCATTTCACAATCTAAGTATGTTAAAGAAGTGCTAAAGAAGTTTGGAATGGATGATTACAAACTGGTATGTACCCCTATGGTGACTGGATACAAACCAAGTAAGGATGATGATTATCCTAAAGTATATCATAGCATGTACAGATCTATGAAAGGTGGACTGTTATATCTTACTACTACAAGACTGGATATCATGCCTGTAGTATGTTTAGTTGCTAGATTTCAAACAAAACCTAAGGAAACACATGTTACAATTGTGAAGAGGATATTCAGATATCTAAAGGTCACTTTTGATTATGGCTTGTGGTATCCTAAGGATACTGATTTCACTTTGAATGCCTACACTGATGTAGATTGGGTTGGTTATGTAGATGACCAAAAGAGCACAAGTGGTGGTCCATTCTTTCTTGGAGGAAGATCGGTTTCATGGTTAAGCAAGAAACATGATCTAGTTTCTTTATGCACTACAAAAGCTAAGTATATTGCAGCAGCATCCTATTGTACATAGGTACTTTGGATGAAGAAAACATTGAAGGATATAGGTGTGATGTGTTATGTGTGATGATCCTATCCCTATTTTTTGTTATAATACAAGTGCAATAAATATTTCAAGGAATTCAGTAATGCATTCTAGGAAAAAGTATATATCTATCAAATATCATTTCTTGAGGGAGAAAGTGTTGGAAAATGAAGTCAAGCTTGAATATGTATCCACTAAGGACCAGATTGCAGATATATTTAGTAAGGCTCTTTTGAAGGATACTTTTGAGTATCTCAGGTAGAAGTTAGGGGTTACCACCCCTCCTTCCTTGAACTAGGTGCACATGGAGGTGCATCAGTCTAGTGGATCTATAGATTCTTCATTTTTCTAGATTGTTGATTGAGGTATACTCATCAGAGGGGAATAGAGAATATCATTTTTTTAGTATGAAATGTGGGTGCACTCCTAAAGGGGAGTGTTTAGAGTTTTATATGGCAGAATTTTTATGCAAAATTTTTTTGTCATTGATGTCAAAGGGGGAGAGAGAATCATGTGAAAAATCTGGAAGGGAGAGAATCTTGCAAGGAGAAGAGAGTGCATAAATGTTGTGTAGGTTTTCTAATCCAAAAAAAAGAATTGGAATAAGAATTAGGAGAGTGTGTATTCTTGTCTTTGATGGTTTTTCACATCATGTGTTGCCATCAATAACAAAGGGGGAGATTTTTGCAAGTATGAATGTGTTTGGTGGTGTTGTTATTAATATTGTCATTGATGTCAAAATAGATCAGTGTGTTGCATATGGTACATGTATGGTTGAGATACTGTAAGAAGTGTTGAGAGTACATGGAGCTTTCTTTATGGTGTTGTAGATGTGCTAATGTCAAGTGATTTTGAGAAAATTAATAAACAATGAAGATAGAGTTGTGTGTATTTTTTGAATGTGCTCTAGATTTATTTTTTGTGGACCTTATGCTTGTACAAATTTGTAGTATTTTTTATGGGCTTCATTGGACAATATATCCCGAGTTACAGCTTCTGGGTTGAGGGAGAGTGAAAGTTTTGTTCACTAGTGTGTGAACTGGTTTGGTAGAACCATTTGTATATGGACTAGGAGAGATATCTCTTCTCTACAGTCCTCTGGTGGTTTGTCTCAGATCTTGTAGATACAGAAGATGGTTGATAATGATTTTATCTTTGTTCTAAAAAATTTGCTCGTGGTTTGGTGCTCTGAAAGACTTGCTCTAGAGTTACTGTATGTGTATGCACGATTTGATTGGATTGTTGAAGAGTTTTTTGTGTATTAAGATTTTTGTAGTTGCTTTGGATGTATCTGAAGATTTATAAGAGGTTTTTTGGTGTCTGGTGAAGCCTATTGTGTGATCCATGTGTCATCATCTTGTTGTGGATTTCCATACTTCAAATATTATTGGTGTTTTTATTTGGTTTGGCCAACCTAATGTCTACATGTTACATGAAGAATTAGCATAAATTAAGGAAGCATGTGATTGATCCAAGATGTTGTTTGGATCTTGATTAAGTATGTATTTGGTCCACTCTCATTCTTATCCACCGTGGGAATGTTGAGTCACTAACCTAATTTGAATTTGTAAAATGAAGGATGTGTAGCCAACCTTGGAGAAAGTTTCTAAGGTTGAAGATGGTACAAATGCAAGTCAAGATATTGTAAATTAAAAGTGAAAAAGTGCATGAAATAAATGTGAAGAGTAGAGTGTGAAAAAGTGTGAATCAAGGAAACAATACTTCAATGTGTTAGATTCCTAAAATCAATGAGTTGATGGTGTCTATGATTCTTTGATCAAAGTTGTGAATGTGTGAAACTTGTTGTGGTGGATTTTCTATTATCTTTATTTTTTGTAGGAAGTGAGCCTCCTTCTGCACAATGAGTCCTATCTATAGGTAGTGAGCCTTTATATCCAAACAGTGAGTCCTTTTTGGGTAGTGAGCCCTATGGCAATGAGCCTTTGCATATAGTTTTGCATTACTATTATATTGTGAGTTAATCCTCACCATGGCTTTTCCCTCATTAGGTTTTCCATGTAAATATGGTGTCTTTGGTATTTTATTTTTGTTATCTGCATTTCATGTTTACACTTAACAATAGATTAAAGTGTATGTGGAATTGACTAAGATCAAAAGTGAAAGTAATTAGATACACCTGATTCACCCCCCCCTCTAAGTTGTCTTGTGCATTTCAACATATATAGCCCTATATTCTATGAATGTCCTTTAGCCACTTGAGAAATTATGCACCTAGTCACATACTTAGTGATGTCCTTCTTCATCTTTGGCCAATAGTATTTGTCTTCTACTAGGGAAATTGTCTTATCCTTTCCAAAATGACCAGCCAACCCACTACTATGGAATTCTTTGATAATATTTTCTCTCATTCAACCAGCGGGTACACATAGTTGTTTCCATTTAAAGAGATAACCATATTGCATATAATATTTACCCTTGATGTGATTCAAGTTACCAGATATTGAAGCTTTTAGCTATTCTACAATCTCCCACAAATCATCATCATATTTATACCATTTTTTTATGGCATCAAATCCAATTATTTCAATTTCCATTGTGGTCAATAGTACAACACACCTACTCAATGCATCTGCAACATGGTTTTGTTTTAAAAAATTATGCTTCAGAACAAAAGTGTAGCCTTGTAAGAAAGAAACCCATTTGGAATGCCTACTATTTAACTTTTTTTGTGTTCACGTATCTCAATGCAATATGGTTTATAAACAACACAAACTCTTAGGGGACTAGATAATGCTTCCAATGTATCAATGCTTGAATAGTTGCATAAAATTTCAAATCATAAGTAGAATAATTCTTCCTCGCCTCATTTAAATTTTCACTAAAGAAAGTTATAGGTCTACTTGATTGGCTAAGTATTGCACCTATTTGTTGGCCCATAGTTGCCATTGCACCAAAAGATTGACCTGTTAATGCTCGATACAACTGTCAAAGTTAGCGGATCCATGGGAGGTGGTTAGTACATGTCACGAATCTTGAGGCGATTCGAAATTGACACCTTTGGCTCTAATACCAATTGTTGTCCCACAGTTGTTGTTGCACCAAAAGATCAACCTGTTAATGTAAGATGTAACTGCCAGAGTTAGCATATCCATTAGAGGTGGTTAGTCCATGTCACGAATCCCAAGGGGAGCACTGACCATCTACCAACACTATTCCCATATGGAAGGCATCACATTATACTTCAAATACCTTATAAAAATTTGGCAATGCAAGTATAGGGACTTTAGTTACCTTCTTCTTCAAAAACTTGAAGCTCTCCTCAATATCCTTAGTCCATGCAAATTCCCTTACTTTGGTGCAGTTTGTTATAGGTGCTACAATACTACTGAAATTTTGAATGAAATTCTAATAGAAAGTGGCCAACCCATGAAAAATTCTTACCTCTATTATGCTACTTAGACTAGACCATTCTAGAATCTCCCTAACCTTTTCTAGATCCATTCTGATGCCATCTTTAGAAATGACAAAGCCTAAAAAGACCAAACTATTTTGCATGAATTTGCACTTCTTCAAATTTGCATAGAGCTTCTGCTTCCTTAGCACACCCAAGATAATCCTCAACTATTGTAGGTTCTCTTCTTTTCTTTTTCTAAAAACCAAAATGTCATCAAAATAAACTACCACAAACTTACCAATGTAAGATCGTAGTACAGTATTCATTAATCTCATAAATTTATTGGGTGCATTAGACAACCCAAATGACATAGCGATCCACTCGTAAAAAAATGTCTCTAGTCTTAAAGGTTGTTTTCCACTCATCCCCTTCTCGAATTTGGATTTGGTGATAGCCACTTCATAGATCGATCTTGCTAAACTATTTGGCCCCTATCAGCACATCCATCATGTCTCTATACAAGGGATTGGAAACTTGTACTGGATGGTAATCTTATTAATTTCTCTACTATCAATGCACATCTTCCACATGCCATCCTTCTTTGGGGTTAACAATACATGTACAACACATGGGCTCATGCTCTCTCTAACCACACCTTTTCTAATGAGTTATGTTACTTGTTAATTTAATTCTACATGTTGTGTTGGATTCATTCTATAAGCTTCTTGATTGGGTAGATTTTCTCCTATAATTAGATCAATGATGTTGAATATCCCTCTTTGGTGGTAGACCATTAGGTAACTCATTAGGCACAACATCAAAAGACTCCCCCAATAGCTTTGCTACTTCTGGTGGTACTGAAATGTCTTCCTCTTCTCGTCTTTATACTACTAATGCATAATAAAACCCTTTCACCTTCATTTATTTTACAAGTTATCTTTCAGACAACATGGTCTCACTTTTCATTTCATCCTTAAGAGGCAAGAGAATCACCTTAGATCCATCCTTCCAAAATGTGTATGTTTTTCTCTCCATCATGCATAAATTTTCTATCATACTACCATGGCCTTCCCAACAATACGTGACAGGCATCCATTGGAATGAAATCACACCATATCTCATCCTTATAGATCTTCCCTATGCTAAATTTGATTAAACATCTTTTATCAACAATGACTTCATTTCCTTTTTTAAACCATGCAATGTGATAGGGATGGTGATTCTTTTTACAGTAAAAATTCAATTTTTCTACCATTTCCCTAGAGACCATGTTCTCACAACTACCTCCATCAACAATAACTTGACATACCTTTCCACTCAAAGTGTATCTGGTTCTAAAGATATTTGTTCAAATCCATGAATCATCATAGTTTTTAGAATGTGCTTTCTCCTTCTCTATAATCATCATTGATCTTCTCATCATGACACTTTCTCCCAAATCTAGTGAAACCTCTAGTTTTGCCCCTTCTGCTTCATTTTCGGATTGAACTAGGTTCACCTAGGTTGTCCTCCTAGATTTCTATCTTGAATGTTATAATTTGAGCATTCAAATGCCTTGTGTCCTTCTTCTCCATATCTGAAACATGTGAAGGGTCTTCTTTGGTTTTGCCATCCTCTATCATTGCCATAACCTCTACCTCTCTGAAATCCCCTTCCTCTTTCTTGATTTTGAGAATCTTGAGGAGTGTCTAGCTATTTTTCCAGTACCTAGGATGACTCTCCCCTACCATAATTTTAACCTCCTTGAAATGGGGATGTACCCCTTCATCCTCCTCTATTTCTCTGAAGATATTATCTGCTTTTTTTATCTTCAACCTTTAGAGCTAATTAGTAGGCCTCCTCCGTACTGTTGACACAATGCATGCTCAATTATCTTAAATAGAGAATTTCAAGCCATTTACATATATAAAAACCACTTTTTCATCAATTTCTTGATTCTCTACATGTATAGACAACTTGTAAAACTCATTTATATAAACTTCCACAGAAGATAAATTTTTCTTTAAATTTTGAAACCTATGAAAAAAGGGTTTGCACATAATCTATGGGCAAGAATTTTTCTCTCAACTTCTCCATTTTACTCCAGCTCTTGATCTTATCCTTTCCTTTCCTTGTTTGTTCCTTCTGAAGATGATCCCACTAGATAATTTCATGACCCTTTAACTTGGTGCATGAAAACTTTACCTTCTTTTCCTCTGTCATGGATTTCCATTCAAAAAATTTCCCCATGTCATTTAGCCAATCTATCAACTCCTTTGGTTTAAGACTACCTACATAGTATGAAACATCAATCTTGATACCTTAATTTTCCCATATAAGGCCCTAATCACCCTCTCTTGAAATCTCATGCCTTCTATTTTTTCTTCTTCAAGTTCCACATCTTGATCTATGCCTCCTTGCAGGATTGTCTCTTCATCAGAATCATCTCCTCCTCTTCCTATTCTTTGATTCTTAATTTTGTTTGTAATTTCTTCTACTTTTCTTTGCATAATTTTCATTTATCTATGCATCTAGGCAAGACTTCCTCTTTCTCTTCCTCTCCCAACAATCTTCTTGCTCTAATACCAAATGATGCAGCCAAGAACACATTCAATAAAGTTTAATCATTATTGAATAAATAAAGCCATGAAATTCAAGATGGATTCAAAATCAAACTTCTTTTTTTCTCCAACTCTACTTCTAAAATGAAAAAAATACCCTTATATGTAAAAAATTGGAAAAAAAACCAAAAAAAACCCAAAAATTACCTCTTTTGGCAGTTTTTAACAATTGTCAGTTTTTTGCCATTGTAGGTAATTTCGCATAGATATCCCTTTGAACCCATATTTTTCCTAAAAAATTCATAAAAATAAGTTGGCATGAATTTCAAACTTACATTCAAAATTGGAAATATGATTTCCAAGTTATTAAAGAAAATATTTTTCTAAAAGCCCAAAAAAACATAAAAAGCTAATTTTGAGGGCCAAGATGAAAGAGTTTGGCCTAGAAAAAATGTTGAGATGACCCCCAATTGATGCAAATCAGGGAGGCAACCTTTCCACAATCACAATTTAACCAAACTAAAACAATCTTACTGCCCTCACAACCCCAAATCAATAACTTTTCACAATTTCAACCTACCTCCCTAGTAACATTGCAAATAGATAAATTTTTGCACAAATTTCAAAAAACTCATCAAACCTAGAAACCCCATACCTTTATAGACACCATTTTGGACATATTTCAACATATCTTAAAATCTCCTATGGTCACTTTGGACCATCATCTCCAAAAATTGACTGGTACACTACCCCAAGGCTTGAATAGGCCACTTTTACAAAGCATTACCCACTCAATCACTCTCACAACTCCAAAAATCAATTGTAAAACCTTCACCAGTATTCAAATGACCAAAATCTACAATCTTTGTCAAGAGAGTTGTCCTCTAGGACACCTAATCACCAAACCCTCCTTTTAGACTAGTTTGAAAGGGGTTTATTGGAAATCAATACTCTAGGCTTCTACATGGCCAACCAAGACCTAAAAAACTTCTAAATATATCTTCCCATGCTTAATAAACCTTCAAAAACCACTGCCCCAAAGTCTTACAACCATTCTTAACCTTTTACCACCAAAATTGACCCAAAACCAATAAAATACCACCTAGGGCATTACTCCAAAAACCACAGATGGCCTCCCTTGCTCTCAAAAACCACTATAACAGATAACCCTACCATACTAGACCCATTCCACCAAGCTACAGGAGATACAATTAGTGGAATGTTCCATTAGTCCATTTTATGAAATCACAAACCTTCAAAACAAGGTTTCAGACCTACTGATAGACAAATACCAATAAAACCCTTCAGACTCTATAAAATTAAATCAAACTAGGACCAAAATTAATTTAAATCATATTTTCATCAAATCAAATTCACTTTGGATCAAGAACCAATTGTAAAAGGTCGTATAATGGCCTGGAGTAGAAAAATAAGCATAAAACACAAATTTTTTAAAGAGAAAACAAGGAATTCTTATTCTTTTTCTTCACATTCAAAATATCTAACCATTCTTCGAGCCTCTCAAGGCCTTTTAAACTTGTTTCAACAAGATATAATGCCTCCAACTAAATTTTAAGATTCCTTGACCATTAGCATTCCAAAATTTGCATTTTTGCAACTTTTGAACATGACAACTTTTACAAGATTTTGTAACATCTACAAGTTTGAACCCAAATGACTTCTATCACCTAAAACACATTAGAAATGGTCTATTATTACCTTATTCAATGGAAAATGACTCTAACACACCTAAAACCAAACATTAGACCTTATTTACACAAATTGAACTTGGTGCCCCTGCACCATACACCCAGCCTAAAAAAGAGCTCAAGTCCCTTTAAGGACTGATTTGCATCAAATTATGCTTCTTCACATCATATCCTTGATCTTAAAATAACCCTTTGTCTGGTAAACCTATCCATTGAACCAAGTACTATAGAGTTAAATTATCCTTTGCATATGTAGGCTCATTTCCACCTAGGAATTGCTTCACCTTCACCAATTGAGCTATTATATGTCCTCTTACCTTCCTCTCATTTGAAACTGATGTTGAACTTGACTCAACACCTGCAAACACACCTTTTCCATTCTTGTCTTTGACTTTACTCTTATTAACTCTTGAAGCATACTTTAACTCACTTATTTTCCTTCACCATTCACCTTGAATCATCTCACCTTCTACCTTCATCTTTTCCTTAAGACCCTTTTCCCTTAGGATATCTATATTATCAGACTTACACACCTCTATCTTATTAGGTTTGGAAACCTCTATCTTGACAGTATTCGACTGCCCCCTAACCTCTCTTGAAACCAAAGGACAAGGTATTTTCCCCACCATAATCTTATCATTCTTTTCTACCCAATTTTGTAATTAATTCTTGACCTTCTCTTCATCAGCTTTCATCACCAGATCAACATCTTGTCTTCCATATTTTTTCTTAGCATCTCCAAGACTTGAAGTGGTTGCAACCTTCTCATTTTTTCTTCCTCATGCCTCATAAACTCCTTCTTACCCATCATTATTACTTTTTCTACCTTGTTCTGATCCTTAACATCTTCTTGTAATGGATTCAAGGTAAAAGTAGCTCCATCCTTCTCAATTTGATAAGTACTATGTCTATCATCATATATGGCATATCTATCAAACTTCCATGGCCTTCCAAGAAATAAATGACCAAATTTCATGGGCAACACATCACAAAGAATGGTATCCTTATATCCACCAATGTTAAACTCAACTAAAGATTGTTCATTCACCAAAATGGACTGATCATTATTCACCCAAGATACGTTATATGGTTTTTCATGAGGATTTTTCTCTAACTTTATTTTATCTACCATTTCATTTGACACCATGTTATCAGTACTCCCTAAATCTATTACAACTTTACATACCTTACCTTTGCATTTGTAAGTGGTCTTGAACAATGTCCTTCTTTGAGTCATCTCCTTCTCTTTGGCTGCCTTGAGGAGTGTTCTTCTCACCATCAAATTTTCCCCAACTTGTGGAGCAGCAAGTTGATTAGGAGAATTCACACTTTCACAATCATCCTCTTGCACCAACTAATTCCTTCTTTCACCTCCATGGGAACTAGATGTTTGCCCTTCATTATACTACCATGCTTGATGTTCAAATTTGTTACATTGATAGCATATGCCTATGAATGTATTATAACCTCTACCTTGTCCACCAAATCTTCCCCTAAATCTTGATCTTCCACCTCTAAATCCACCTCTATGATCAACAGCTTGTTCTTCCACCTTTCTTGAGTTTTCTTGATTTTCTTGTGACTGCCTTAGAGTGGTAAATGTGCCTCTTCCTCTTGATTTTTTTCCTCTACCTCTTATTTGTTTGTCTTTCCTTCTTTTGAGTTTCTCTTCATCCCTTATTTCCATTTGGTATCGCTCTTCAATCATCCTTGGATTGTGCAAAATCAACTCATCTTGAATGTTGAACCTTAGCCCACTAAGATATTTAGCCACCTTTTCTACATCATTATCCATGTGACCTGCTCTTATTCTCAACTTATAAAACTCATTAGTATAAGTTTTAGCATCCATTTACCTTTGTCTCAAATCTTGAAGCTTCTTAGACATTTGAATTGCATAATCACTTGGTAAGAATTACCTCTCAATTTGGCGACCATTCTGCCCCAAGAAAGAATTTTTGCCTTACCTTTCTTTCTCCTTTCATTTTTCATAATCCCACCATACTAGTGCATGCCCCTTCAATTTGGTTTTTTATATCTTCACCTTTTGTTCATTAGGTACATCCTCACATTCAAAGTAATTTTGCAATTTTGCAATCCAATCTAACAATTCTTCATCATTAAGGTTACCTCCATACATATGAAAATAAATCTTTACCTTATTCTTATCTCCCTTAATTTCCCTTGGTATCTTGGCCATATTTTTCTCTTCAGGATCCAATTATTCTTCCACATCTTCATACTCTTCTTCCTCTTCTTCCTTAGAGTCACTCTCATCACCCAAAACCATACCTCTTTTCTAACCTATTTCAACACTTTCCAGCCTTGTTATCAACCTATTTTTTAGTTATGTCAACTTTATAATCTCTCTCTCATTCTTCTCTTCCATTTCTTGCATCTTCCTAGCCATATTGTTACCCTTAGGAGGCATCTTTTCCACTTTTCCTCACACTTTATTTCCCTTCAAGAGATTAGACCTATGCTTTGATACCAATTGATGCAGAGCAAGGAGGCAACCTTTCCAAAATCACAAGTTAACAAAACTAAAATAATCTTACTGCCATCACAACCCCAACTCAACAAATTTTCACAATTTCAACTTACCTCCCTAGTAGCATTGCAAATAGAGAAATTTATGCACAACTTTCAGAAAATTATGCAAACCAAGAAAACCCTTACCTTTCTAGACACCCTTTTGGACTTATTTCAACATATCTAAAAATCTCATATGGTCACTTTGGACCATCATCTCCAAAAACTAACTGGTACACTACCCCAAGGCCTAAATAGGACACTTTTACAAAGCATTACCCAATCAATCACTCTCTCAACTCCAAAAATCAATTTAAAAACCTTCACTAGCCTTCAAATGGCCAAAATCTACAATCTTTTTCAAGAGAATCCTCCAGGACACCTAATCACCAAACCCTCCTTTTAGACTAGTTTGAAAGGGGTTTATTGGAAATCAATAATCCAGGCTTCTACCCAGCCAACCAAGACCTCAAACACTTATAAATATCTCTGTCGATGCTTAATAAACCAATACCCCAAAGTTTTTCAACCACTCTTAACTTTTTACCACCAAAATTGACCCAAAACCAATAGAATACCACCTATGGCATTACTCCAAAAACCACAAATGGCCTCCCTTGCTCTCAAAAACCACTCTAAAATATAACCCTATCATATTGGACCCATTCCACCAATCTAAATGATATACAATTGGTGGAATGGGCCATTAGTCCATTTTATGCAATCACAAACCTTCAAAACAGGGTTTCAGACCCGTTGATAGAAAAATACCAACAAAACCCTTCAAACTCTGTAAAATTCAATCAAACCAAGCCCAAAATGAATTCATCAAATTAAATGCACTTTGGATCAAGAGCCAACTATATGGGGTCGCACAATGGTCTAGAGTAGCAAAGTAAGTAGAAAACACAAAATTTTCAAAGAGAAAACAAGGAATTCTTATTGTTTTTCTTCACATACAAAGTCGCTAACCATTCTTCAAGCCTCTTAAGGAATTTTAAACTTGTTTCAACAAGATACAATGCCTCTAACTGAATTTTAAGCTTCCTTGACCGTTGGCATTCCAAAGTTTGCATTTTTGCAACTTTTACAAGATTTTGCAATATCTGCAAGTTTGAACCCAAATGACTCCTACCACCTAAAACACATTAGAAATGGTCTATTCTGACCTTATTCAATGGAAAATGAATCTAACATACCTAAAACCAAACATTAGACCTTATTTACACAAATTGAACTTGGTGCCCCTGCACCACCAACCGAGTTGGGCTCTGTTGGCAATCCTATCAACATCTCGTAACAAAACCACCTATAAAATTTCAGCCCAAACAGACATCTAAGTCAAAATTTATGATCATCGAAAGTTCTTGCATCACATGAAACCTTTGGCTTTTTGCACTAGAGTTGCATTTAAGGGATAACTCTAGTTCATTTTATGCATGCACCTCATCAACATTCAACAACTATATAACATTAAATTAAAATATTCATAACTACATTATTATTTTTTATCATTATCCAATGTATTCTCAACATGACCACCTATTGTGAAGATCAATCCTTGTTCATAGGAATTAAATCAATACATCAAAGGGTTTGAAAAAGGAAGAACACACCATATAAATATATCCAAAGGTGCTCCTAAACAACTGCCAATTAAATAATACAATTCATTATCATTAGGAAAGCTAAAAATAAAATATTAGTATTCAACAAACTCAAATTCACATATAAATATTTTGAACCATAAGCTTGAATTTTTTTTTTTAAAAAGGGGTAAAAATTTATTGAATCAAACAACAAAGTACAAAGAGTAGGGGAATCCAGCCCAAAACAAAAAATAACACCAGAAAATATAAAAAAAAGAGGCCCTCGAAAGGGTCACATCTAATCAGTCATGTCTTCCTTGACCAAACTCTCAAGATCATGAGCATAACCTGGGGGTAGATGAACCCAATCTCCAACCTTCCACCCCTCCAAATGATCTCAAGCCCACTTAGGTAGACAATCAACAATCTTATTCCACTGACAGGGAACATAGTAGAAAGATACTACATCCAAGGAAGCAGTCAAACTAAGAATCTATCTACCCACGATAGCCAAATGCCAATCCACATCCTCCATTCTCTCGAGGTTCAACATATCCACCACAAATTTGGAGTTAGACTCACAGATAATCTTTCTTGAACTAAGAGCACAACCTCTTCAAGGGCTAAGAGGACAATAAGAGCCTCCATGTAGTTATTGGTCTGCAAGCCCTTATATTTAGAAAAGAAGAAGATAACCTTACTAGAACTATCCCTGCTAACTCCTTCCACCCCTGCATGCTTAGGATTTCCTCTGGAAGACCCATAAGTATTTATCTTAAGATTCCTTGGAGGAGGAGGAGGAGACCACTTTCCATCCTGACAAACGTTCCTTTTAGCTTGTCTACTCCTAACCTGTTATTTCTTACAAAGTGCATCACCAAGACCCGCACCAAAAATGTTCAAATTTTGAACCACCTACACGTCTCTAGGGTCAATATCCACAAAAAGGTCACACTTTGAAACTAGAGTCTCTTGAATCATATTTGAAACTCACAACGACACTTGTTGCACCATCTTCATCTTATCTTTAAAAATCTTGTGGTTTCTTTCCATCCACACCTGCTAGATAATAAATCCTTAACCAATATCCCAAGCCACATTAAGAAAGGAAGTCTTAGTAGGAGGTCTTCCAAGACTATTCCAGAACTCTACCAATGAGCTAGCATGAACACAAGCATGCTTCCAAGCTCCCCACCACCAATTCCAAATATCTTTGGTAAAAGGGCATTGGAAAAAAAGGTGTGAGCTATTCACTTCACTTTTATTACATATAACACAAATAGAAGGCTCATGAAAACCCGTCTTCTAAATATTGTCCTAAGTAATACATTTTTTTTGCACCATGAGCCACAAGAAAAAATTACATTTGGCCCAAGTCGACTTATTCCAAACTTTCTCCCACCAAGAAATGTCCACCATATCAAAAAACATTCTTTTCGTCTCTTGATAATAAGAGGCCACCAAAAACTTGTCCTTCGGATTAGGGCCCCAAGCAAGGATATTAGGTCCTCTATTATAATTAAACACTCTACCTACTAGTATCCTAGATATAACATCCCTCTCTTCTACTAAACCCCTTGAAGGCCATTTATGGGGTTTTGTCCATCTAGCAACCTTGCCACAACCCACCCTTAATGTCACCTTAAAATCCTCAACTTTAATCAAGTCGGCTGCAATAGATTTATCACAAAGAGGTTGAAGGTGGGGAAAGTGAGACAAGATAGGAGGGAAACCATCCCAAGAATCCATCCAGAATAAATCTTCAGAGCCCCTATTACAAATCCAGAAAAGACCCTTCTTAACTAACCGTGATCCTCTCTTCAAATTATTTGAGATCATGGATCCATTTCCTATAAAATTATATCATGGAACATATTTTCCTTCCACTCTGCCAAGATACTTAACCTTAATGATTTTGGCCCATCCTTGATCCCGATTTATACACCATCTCCAAAAGAGCTTAGTAGCTAGAGCACTAACATTCAAGCTTGTTTTCCGCAAACCAAGGCCACCATCCTGCTTTGATCTATAGATATTATCCCATTTGACCAAACTCCACTTAGATGAGAGAAAGTTACCCATCCATAAAAACTACCTAGAAAGAGCATCAAAGTCCTTAATAAAGCTTGCAGGGGTTGTATGCACAAAACACCTATAGATAGGAAGTGTTTGGACCACAAAATTCAAAAGATTCATTCTACCAATAGTTGATAGCCACCTATGGGTCCAATGACTCACCTTACTCCAAAACTTATCCAAAATTTCCCACCATAGACCCCCTAGAAGTCTATGGTTTGAAAGAGGAATTCCAAGGTAGACAAAAGGAAGAGTTCCAATTTGAAACCTCAAAATCCGAGAAATCTTGGCTTGAATGAGAACATGAGTATTGAATAAAAATATATGAGAATTTTCTTCATTAGTCTTTTGTCCTAATGCTTTCACATAAATATCCAAAGCTCTTCTAAAACTGGTCGCCTCCTTGATTCTAGTAGCACCCATCAATGTAGTGGCATCCACAAATTAGAGGTGGGAAGAAGGAGGTGTACCTTGACCCCACTTCCAACCCTGAATCAAACCTTGCATAACTTGAGACTTGAGAAATCTCCCCGAACCTTCAGCCATTAGAATGAATAAATAGGGGGAGAGGGGATCTCCTAAGGCCTCTAGCTGCACCAAATAGGTCTATAGTCTCACCATTAATCAGGACTTCAAAAGAGGGTGAGGTAATACAACTCATTACCCAGCTAATCCACTCACTTCCAAAACCAAAGGCCATGATAACTTTTTTTAGGAAGCTACATCTGACCCTATCATAAGCCTTGGCCATGTCCCGCTTTATGAACATAGCCTTTTTCATTAGAGACATCCTATTGGTGTTTTTTATAACAACCCAAGCAAAACCCACAAGAGCTTCTATGAGCTTGCCATGCTCAATTATTAAAGTCCTGAAAGCACCGTGCCAACTTAACGAGAAGATAACAGTAAAGCTGCTATCTCTCCTACACTTCGGACTCTGTAAGATCCAGGAGGGTTTTCCTAAAATATGTTGTCATTCATGATAGAAATGATTTGCTCATGCATGGACAAACAATACATAAATTCCTGTCAGTGTTAAAAGAGATAAACCTTCAAGAAAATGGGTACTTCTTAGAAAAGCTCAGATCTATTTAACAAGGAATTGAAATTACACCTAGTGTGCTGGTATGAGTTATTCGATTAAAATTTCCTGAAGTGATAACACAAAATACAAGGATGAGAAGCAGTTAGAGTTCTAGTGCCATATCTTAAAGCACAGAGTCAAACCAAGAACTAAACTATAGGGTAACTTTCATCTAAAGAATCTATGATCTATGTGAATAGCATTACAATCCATACATCGATACTTGAGTTTATTACTCCTTGATAAATCCTATGCAAAAATTCGCATAAACTTATTGGATAACAGAAGCATTTAACCAGTTATTTGAACCAGAGCTATAGTCAAACATAATCCACAGTAAATAACAAATGGAAATTAATGAAAATCATCTTGGATCAATACTTCATTAATAATTCATGCGAACCAACATAATAGGAGAGAAAATAGACTCAAAACAATCACAAGGTTAACATAAGTATGCTCAAGAACCTCGTGATTTACTAAGTTCTCAAATCGGACTCAAAACTTCAAAACCTGGACATATTGTTCTCTCTATATTACTTTACTCTTATCTTACGTATCTTGAATAACTTCAACAGACCTCTCTCTCGGCCCATAATTCCCGTTTATAAAAACAAGGGAGCCAACAAGCTTCAGGCCAGAGAGTACACATGTCCATTTCTTACTGGACCACTAATCCCTAATCAGTTATCTTTACATCATTTGATGGTAAGAGAGGAAAAGCCAAAAAAAAAAATGATCATTAGTTTGTAATGGAGGAAGAAGAGGCATTGCTCCAAGTGTCACTCCCCTAACACCAAAGCATCTTTTAACCCTTTTTTGCACTGATTTTATTTGAACAACTTGTACCTGAATTTGGAAAGAGAATGCATTTTAAAATATAATACCTAAGGCCAGACCTGTACTTTACATGACCAAATTGCAATTCTCATCCAAATTATTCATAATTCAAGTTCATCAATGAACACCCTTTTCCATGACTCGAAATCCTCCTCAGACGGCCAATTGAAATCCACCACCTGGTCCACCATTTTTCGATAAGGTACATACTTTATCATCAATGACGTGGCTATTTTATCAAAGTTTTCTAGGAAACTAATGACAAATGATAACTTTTGTAAAATGTTTTCCAACATACAGATATCAGCATTTTTGCATATTTCATGTGTTTGGGCAACCATTATATTATTCATCTGCTCCTTCCATGCCTATAAAGGCTTGACTTTATCCTGACTAGGCAGAATATGAGGTAGTGGAGTTGAGTCCTTTCCATCATAAATATCCTTCAGTGCTTTGATTTTGGACTCCATAGGAGCAGCAGAGCCTTGGAACTTTTGCTCGACAATAGTCTTAACAAATTGATATGTTGTTATGACTGTAGGATATTTGTTCCCATGTTGTTTTGCCCCAACTACCATAAATTTTAACTTCTCCATTCTAGGGCCCCATCAATTTAGCAAAGGGATAGCCAATTCCCTATCCCTTGGAAACAATTCGACTATTTGCAACATCAAGAAAAAATTTGCATGAACACCATTTAGCTTACTCTGGACCTGTTTATGTAAATGCCTTAACACAATATCAACAATTTTTGAGTTATTCCTTCCTACTGCATCCCAGATTTGGTTTACCATCTCCTTATATTTTTCAACTTGCCAAATTAACTCTTCTCTAGAAGGATCTCCTCCTGAGCCACTGGCCCTTTCAATTACAATAGGCACTTGTCCCATATTATATGGGACAATTTCCCAAGATTGCTCCTGTACAGAAGGTTGAGGCTGCTCTAAGGGTGGGTCAAATACAGTATGGCTAAAGCTAGCTTGCCTTTGAGACCTCAAGGTTTCCATTTGTTGTCTCAGTAAATCCATTTTAGTTTGCAATTCTACCACCCTTTGTTGACTTTTGTTATACTCAATAATAATGTCATTATACTGGCTTCTTAGAGTATCTCAGTTTTTAGTTAAGTCCTCCATAGTTTCCCTAATGAATTTGGCAACATTCACAACCATGTCAACAGCCTCCAATGCAGGAGTGTCAACAACTCTTTTCATAACCAAATGACCACTGAAGTTAGATGCTTCTACAACAATAGGCTTTCTAGACCCAATGGAGAGTGACCATATTGCTAGAGCATCCCATTCCTCGCTAAAGGCTGATCCTTTAAGTGCCAATGCAGCCTCCTCCTCTGTTGCAAGTAGTGGCCTATTAGCCCTTCTTACTGTGTCAAATACCACAGCATCAGCAATATCCCATTCAGGGAGTAGCAATATTCCACACTTTTGAACCAATGCCCTGCTCTGTTCTGGTGTGATTTCCTTAAAAATTTCCTTCATTTACACTCTAACCCTGGACTGAATTACCTGCTCTGGGAGCTCTGGATGCAGACTTTGTTCATGTGCTACTTTCTCAGTATATGATGAGAGATGATCTCTCCATACAAAATATTCAAAAGCACGAGTATGAATGAAAGATTCATCCATCATGAACTCTTTGCAAGCCTCCATCCTCAAATCATCATTATTTGTAATCCCTTTGATCTCATCCTTCCCCAATCTTAGGGTGATTGTTCTTGAACTTGTTGCAATGTTAGCTAGGTCCAATGGCAACTCCAGATTCATTTCATCTGGATTTACAATAATGTCTTCCTCATCATTACCCTTTTGGCCAACATCCCTCACACTATCAGTTCTATGCCTCTTTGGGGATGATGGGTGAATCTGTTCTGAAATATTCAGAGGCGAATCTAGATCAACAATACCAGGCACTAATTGCCTTGGGATAGATGATGTGCCACTCATTGTAACCTCCTCTGTCCTAATTCTCTTTCTCCTAGAAAATACCTTTATCTTCCCCTGAGGCTGATAAGTAGGCCTTTCTTCAGTTCTTATCTCAGGGTACTCCTTAGTAACTTGTGAATTTCCCCTTTCTTCTATAATCCTTTCCTCCTTTAAGACCCCTACTACGCTCTCAAAATTGTCAAGAGCATAGATTGCCTTGCTGAGCTCATCCTTGGCACCAGGTATAGGATCAAAATCAGGCATCTCTTCCTGTTTACTTACCATTTTTGAATAGGCAATGAATCTTGCCTTCCTCACATCTTGTAAGTTCAAATAAAAAATGTTCCTGATGATATCATCAAGAAAAAAAAAATTGTGGACAAAGGTCCCAGTCTGGTGCTTAGCCTTCATTTGAGAGATGAAACCCTCAGGATCATGATTCCTAGGGCATACAGTCTTTAGCCTATATGGCTTGAGCAATAAATGCAAATTTCTCCACCCTCCCTTTATCATGACAAAATCGGAAAAAGTTGTATATTCAGGGAAGAAAGATCCCTTCTTGTGTTCAGTAGGAAAATGGAAATCCTGAGATGTTCTCAATTGCCTCATGATTTCTATAAAACCAAGTCTAAGGGAGACCTCCCTGGGTAGAACAAACGGGATGGAATTTGTGCCAAAAACCCTGAAAATTGTAGTGCCATGGTTGGGGATAATATCCCCCTAGTTATGTGTCAAATTCAACTTAGGCCTCCTCTCCATAGGTCTTAGGAAATCATGAATTTCCTTTGGAATCCTGGGGGAATTAGAAACCAAGGCCTTTCTTAGCCTGGATCCGAAAACATTATGAAAGGTTACATAATCAAACTTATAGTCATGCATGTCCAGGACCCTAGTCCAATACAGGACAGGCATCTCAATGTCTCCTTCTCTTTTCTTCAATTCTATATCTTTCTCAAACACACTCTGACCCCTATACAGAAACATGTGAATTAGCAGAGAAAACCATTTGAATCCTACCCAATTCTTCCCTAGCTTGAAAGCTGCTCAACCCTAATGCATTTTCTCTGCAAGGTAAGTGGCAAAATCATATACCACATTATAACCAGGGTGTTGGTTGTTTACAACCATATACATCACCTATATAGGCAAATTCTTCTTCAAATCAATCCCCAAAACCTAACATAATGCACAAACGGTCTTCTTAAAATGGGGGGCGAAATAGTCCACTGGGAAAGGTTCAGGCTCATTCCTGCCAATAACAACTTTCTTTTGATTTTTTCCTCTTCTCAACATAACCAAATGGGGTATTAAAAGGGATGTCTTGATTAAACCCTTGGTGTTTCTATATTCCTCCAATTTGATGGGAATCATATCTTGGCTCCATTCATGCAAACCAAAAATCTCTATAATTTCCTCCTTGGTTACCCTGATCATTTGCTTGCCAAGATGTGTTCTGACAGTTTGAGTCACAAGGTTGTACCTCACAACAATATCCTTCAATAGGTCTACATCCTCATAGACATTGGGTACCACCAGCTTACCAAGGTCCAATCTCCATGGATTACACAAAGGAACTGCCAAATTTCTATTCCCAAACCAATGTATGGAAATTCGGCATCGCGAATTGTACATTGTTTATCCACTAAACCTTCCTGAATCAAGGGTCCATAAAACAATACCTTTCCATCCTTCTTCTTGCTTGTAGAAGGTTTGAACAAAACAATAATATCTTGTGAATAACCCCTAGGAATAGCCACGGAACCAACAGTTCATGCCTTGGGTGCCATTTGTTTCAAACATATGATAATTCGAGCTAGGGTTTTTTTTAAATGACAAACAATTACACCTTGCTTTCTATTGCCATCATAGAAAGTTGTTCTATATTCAAAAATCTCTAGCAATTACCTATATAAGCTCTAAAATCCAATTTGTTCAATAATTCACTAGGAACCGAAAAGAAAACATTCACCAATTGTTCAATAGGCAATGCTAACACCTTCTGAAAACACAAGAGAAGGTGTACGTATTACTTACAGTTTCTTTTGCAAAGCGTCAAATGCTGCGAGACTGGAGAACTGCGATAGTAGCCGCTTCCTTTAGCACCAAACAATTTCTTACAAACCAAAAAGCAACACTGAAATGGAAATTTACTGATCTTTTGGCATTTAATTATGCAGGCCGAGTTGAACTCGACCATTACTATTCGCTCGTGTGAGATAGAACGGCTATAGTACAACACCAGTTCATTTGAAAACAAGTCGTTGATCAAAAGCACAGTTAGCTAGGTGGATGGCCCAGATTAAGTCAAAAATGATTTGAAAATGCCACATCCGCCTTCCAGTCATTAGGCAAGCAAGAAAACTGCCCATCAGGTACCACATCAACACGGAATGGGTCCCACCACATTTTTCCCCTGGTAATGTCTACATCCACGCATCAACAAATCGCACACCTCGCAACATTATTAAAACTGACATTTTAATTGCACAAGGTCAGTGATGGATGGCCGTGATGCATTAGAAAGTACACAGCTATCATCACCAGCATTCATCCTCGGTCAGCAATCAAAACTGGCCCCACCATGTTATGCAACAGGTGGAAGCATCTCACAAGCCTTGCAGCATTTCTCATGACGTAAGCACAAATCTTGCGAGGTGGGCGATGAACTGTTAAGATCAAAGTTGTTGCATCCATTGGTCAATATAATCTGCACATGCAAAACAGTTATTTTTAAAGAAGGGGACTGACTAGGCGGACGAGGAAATAACCCTTGGGGTCACAAAGATAATTCAATGGTTAAGTTGTAAAATTATTCAACCGAAAATCATAGGAACACAAAGGTCATGACACAAAACCGAAAGGACGGGTAAAAGGGGCCAGTAAAGTTACGGCCAAAGAGGGATAAAATATGACTTAAGTGACTGATCACCGCTGATAACAAGTCAACACTCAGAAAGAAAATCCCCCAATGCCCAAACCAATCAAAGGTAACGAAAATAAACCCACCATAGAGGGGAAGAAAATAAAAGCTCCCCCACATCCATATAATGCACAACCTTAGCAACTATGATAATCCCATCAAAAAAATTTCTTCCAGTAACAAACTCCCTTGCTTCTCAGAGATTAATTTAATGAGCCACGACTTTAACCATTCAACAATCAATTTTGTGATTATTTTGTAAGTCACATTGCACAAAGCGATAGGTCTAAAGGATTTAAGAGAGTTAGCTCCTTCCTTCTTTGGAATGAGATCAAGGAAAGTATAATTTAAGGCCTTAAGCATGTGCATGTTTCTAAATGACTCCTACACAACTCAAAAAAGATCCATCTTGATAATATCCCAAAATGCTTGAAATAACTCTATAGGAAAACCATCTGGCCTTGGGGCTTTATGCTTCTTCATTCCAAACACCACTGCTTCAATCTTAGATAGTGAAATGGGTTTAATGAGAGCCTCATTCATTTCAAAAGTGATGATGGAAGGAACAAAATCAAGCACTAACCCCTCCTCAACACTAGTAGGATCAAAATATTTTGTGAACAAGTTCCCAAAAAATCTAGTGGCCTCCTAAGAAATATCCCTATGAGAGGAAACCAGAGTCCCTTCTAATGAAATGAGAGAATTGATGACACTCTCGTGTCTTCTATCCCTTATAGTATTGTTGAAACACTTAGTGTTTTTGTCACCTTCTTGGAGCCAATCAATCTGAGCCTTCTGTTTCCAATAAATCTCTTCTCGGAGCTCCCATTCTTCCAACTCTCTCAACGCAACACCCTCTTCTCTATATAAAACATCAAACAGACCTTGCTCTCTAATTTGACGAGTAATAGTGTCAATCCTTAGCTAAGCATCCTTTTTAGCTATGAAGAGGTCACCAAAGAACATCCTATTCCATCTTTTTATCTTAAAATTAACATACTAGAATTGCTTGATAAAGGAAAACATAGCAATGCCATAAGCAGGATTCCCTTTCCTCCACCAAGCAAGCATACGATCTTGACTTGAGACACATCCCTTAGCCACATAAGATGAAACTTAAAAGAGAGATTATTTGTCATCCAAAACATAGTAGTAGACAAAATGATTGGCCAATAATTTGAACCTCTCCAATCCAAAATATCTGAATGGGTAGTCCAATTATCCTCCATCTAGAAGAAAGACACAAGAAACCTACATCTAATCTTTCTGCTATTTCCTTCACCCCACATCTTTTATTATTCCAAGTGAACAAACCATTGGAAATTTTAACATCCACAACCTTCAAAAAATCAATATTACTCCTCAAGAGTCTTGCAAAAGGGTCAAGCCTGGAATTACTTCCCTACTTCTCTTCCAAACTTAATACTTCATTAAAATCTCCTACCAGAATCCAAGGAAACAAAGGTGCAAGAGAATGAGAAAATCCTATATGTGACCAAAGCAAGGGTTTTCCCATGGAATAAGTTGGAGCATAAACATTAGTGAAAATTAGTTTCTCATTAGTCTCACAACAAGTGGCCACAAAGGAAATAGAAGACCTGCTAGAGATCCACCTAAGTGAAACTAGCTTGTGGGGATCCCATAAAAAAGCTAAACCTCCAGAATTGCCTTGAGCCCCAATGCATTTAAAAAGACATCTAGACTAGATCTTAGCAGTCATGTTGAACATACTATCAACACGCAACTTAGTTTACTGAATAAAACCCACATTAGGAGAATAAGACTTAATCAACTCCCGAATAGCCTTTTTTCTGGGGATGCTATTCAACCCCCTCACATTCCATGAGAGAATAATCATTTATGAGGTTGAGTGAAGTGGGAATCAATGGTCTTCATAGAACTAGACTCCATTAAAGTCTCACCAGCTAACTTCACCTTTTCCTAGTCTTTCTTCCTTTCCACCTTAAGAGACTTCTCTGAACCGCCTTTCTTAAAATATTTTTGTTGAATTCCTAAAACAATAGGGTTTCCCTTACCTTTTCTCCCCTCTTGCACATCCTTCCTAGCACAAGACACTAAGCATATAAGAACTTAACTCTCCTACATTTCTTTACATCCACTTCATCCCATCTCACCCATAGGCCCTAAGGAAGTATCTATGACCATCTACACCCCTACCACTTCCTCTTGTGGTTCAATTAAATAGAATTGTTCTCATCCCCACCTATTTCCCCTGCCTCCAAAAGATCTTGGACAACAAGGATACTAGCAATATCTCCATCAAACTATTACAGATCATCTAGAGCCTCAAACCTATTAAACACCTCATCCACCTACCTATCCTTGAATATCCTCTTTAGACCCTAACCCTTATTACAAGCTCTAATAGGAATGAAACCCTCCTTATCCTCCCTCAGGGGAGCTTTCCCTTTATCCTAGTTAGGAGGTGAACTAGTCGACCCAATTTTAGAGTCCCCTGCAAGTTTAGATTTGGGACACACCCTCTATAGATGCCCGTATTCATGAAAAATCTGATAGGGAAATGGTAGAGTTTCATAGTCAAGCTATTGAATCCATGAGCTTGACCCTAACCGAATTTCCATGGACTTGGGCAAGGGTTTATTCAAATCAATTTCCACACACACGAGCATAGGTAATTACCTTATTTTACATATTCTATCTTGAAGGACCAATTGGTTTTCCAAGTTGAATTTCAACTAGGTTGAAGATGTCCTCTCTCCAAAATTCCAAAGGAAACCATGATAGTCTCACCCAAACAAGAACCCATAAAGGAAGCTCTTTGGTAGGATTGAATCCAACATGCCAGGGCTTGATGAAAAGGCCAACTTGATTGTAAAAATAGGGCCCCCCTTAAAATAATTTATTTCTATCTAACATGCAAGTAAAAACCACCTACAAATAACCATTGGCAACCAACATTACATCCATTTCCCCCTCTGAATTCCATGTTCGATGAGCCCATGACTCCAAAAAAGGAAAGGACAACTAAATCCCCAAAAACTTACAGATCAAAGCATGGTTAGACACATAGTTAATGTCGTCCACAATAGACTTGGGTTGGATCAGAAGGACAAGCCTATTTTTGCTCTTGGCAAGTCATCCATTTACCTTTGAAGGACTAAAACCTCTAGGTTGAGATGAAGGTTCTCCCATGCCAGAACTATGCTCACCAAAAATTGGATTCTCATGCAAAATCATTGATGGACTGCTTCCCAACATCACATCCTTAAAAGGAATACTCATCCCTCTAGATGAAACCCCTCTCAAATCCATGCAAGGCCTGAAAAAAAAACCTCGAAGATGCAAAACCAACCTTGGGGAAACACACTGAAAATCAATAAGGAACCCCACTGAAAAGCTTCAGAACAAAAAACCCTTGCTATAGGCTCTGCAATAATCACAACAAAACCTCTTAGAATCCTACTCTGAATGGCAACCAGCAGAGGGAACCAACACCCACTGGTTCCACCAAAAAAACAAGCACCTCACCCCGCAACACAAGAAAAACACCATAGTGACCACCAAATAGGAAAAATAGATAAATGAAAACCGAAAGCTAAGAAAGGGACCCCTTTGTCCCCACCCACAAACCCTTGATGACGTAGGAAATCCTCCCCCAAACACATGTACCAAATGATCGAACATAGCTAGGGCACGGGTGCCCTAGCACGAGTGCAAATAGACTCCATCCCCTAGAAGCTGAAATTTTCAACCACAAGCTTGGATTAGATCTATAGATGTATTTTAGATTTATAGAGTAGGTTCATTTGTAACCATGGAAGTGACCTATAGTGAAAAAGTGAATTTATAGATCCAAAGGAATTTTTCTAATTATATATAATTTTTTTAATATTAAAGAATCATCAAACATATATCAACATCATATTTCTAGCTAAGCACATGCGTTTTATATATATATTTTACATTTAGTTTAGTGCATTACTACATGTGGTTTCTCTCTTAATGATTTAATTTGAGATAATTATTTGATTATTTTCTTAATTGCATCACTCAAGGTTTTAATGTGAAAGGTATTTTGTTCTCCCCCTTTCATTTTGGTAACTCAAACTTGATTATAGTTATGAGATGAAAATATTATTGAATTTCCTTCATTTATCATTGATGATTTCTCTAATATTTATTTATACCAAATTATAATCAAATTCCTAATTTTCTTTTGAGTTATTTGATATACCCACATATGACTTCTTATTCCACCAATCAAAAGATTCCCATTAAGGCTAAACATAACAAGAATTTTAATTTTGATCATTATATTCATGTGAGAAAATTATCTTTTAATAGACATACTTAAACTACATATGTATTTATAAGTTTTTAACAAAACATACTTAGACTACATATTATAATTAAATTTTGATTAAATTATTTCATTACACTTTTAAAAAATATGTTATTTAATATTGCTTTGATTCCTAATTCTAAAATAGACATTCTTTTAATTAACTACAACTTTACTTGCATTAAAATCATGTTAAATATTATTTTTATTTAAAACAATTTAACTTTAAATATATTCACATTTTTTATAATTTAATATTATAATAATATATTATCAACATCTTTGCATTTGATATTTAGAATGATTTTATAGAAATATTTAAAGAATGGAACACATCAGATTATTCTATTGAAACTTTAATATTTATCTTGTCTAGATTCATATAATAGTAATACAAAGTCATAATATTAAATTGCATAATTTGGTACACACATAAAAATTATATTATATGGAGACATTTGACAATAATACTAAAGACTTTTATGATATAATTTTATAAATATAAATAAATATTCTTAATTTATATTTGATAGTCATTCACACATCAAATAATTATTATTTAATAATAAATGTAATATTATAAATAAATATTTTAAATAAAAGATGAACACTATTTATTTTAGGATTTATTCAATGACTAAAGCTACAAGAAAAAGAAAAAAAAAAAATTCAAAAGAATAAGGTTGAAGAATATCTTAGAAATGAATATAAAAACATACTTTAAAATAACTTTTATGCAACTAAAATATATTAATTTATTTAAAACTATATATTATAAGATAACTATTATAATTGATGATAGAAGAGGTAGATAAGTTATATGAGAAAATGATTGCACTAGATTAAGGTAAGTTTCTATATTCTTCTATATTAAAAACTAATATAGAGATGTAATTTAAAATAAATCTTATGTGATAAAAGTAAATTTATATAAAACAAATTTGAAGTAAATAAAATAGATATTATTATTATAATATTTAATATTATGTATATAGTTAAAATATGTGTATATTATTATATTGTTATATGAGAATTAATTTGACATTTTTTATTGGATTAAGCTAAATTAACATTTTACATGTAATTATGGATACTATTAATATTACCTATCTTTAGAAAACAATATATTAAAGATATCTAGAAATATTATTCTCAAGATGTCTAAGATACTTAGATCAGAAATCCACTAAAAAATAGATCAACAATTTTATTGCATTTTATTTTTTAAATGAAAACAAATAAGTGATTTACTTTACATTTTATTTAAGAATAATTTATCTTAAATGATATTGAATTTTTCTATCTCAATTATAACATGAAAATTTTATT
Organism: Sequoiadendron giganteum; assembly: GCA_007115665.2. Classification (NCBI taxonomy): domain Eukaryota; kingdom Viridiplantae; phylum Streptophyta; class Pinopsida; order Cupressales; family Cupressaceae; genus Sequoiadendron; species Sequoiadendron giganteum. The sequence goes on along the minus strand of CM021108.1, from coordinate 610,956,388 downwards.
TAAGAATAATTTATCTTAAATGATATTGAATTTTTCTATTTCAATTATAACATGAAATACTTCCCTCTTTACACTTCTCAATATAATAAATAATTATAACAAAGAATTATATTGATGTCTTTAATTAATTAATATTAACAATTATTATCTATCTAATTATATTTCCATAATTTTTTATTTTAATAAATTCACCAAGTTGTAAGTCTTGTGTGTTTAAACACCCTCCAAAAAAATAATATAATATTTTATTCATATAAATAATTAAATTGAATAAGAATCATGAATTATTTTCATTTAAATTAAAAAAAAAATGTTTATTGTAAGTAACCAAAATTTACCAACTCCTTACCTTCCATACACAGTTCGAATATTTGATTGCTTCATTACTCACATGCACATTCAAAAAATTATGGTTTAAACTTTTTTTTAATTTTTAAATAGATAGAAGAAGACAAATTTAGTTCATATTTTCCTCAAATTTAAATCCTTTTAGTAACATAAGAATATATTTAAATAATGGTGAAAAGATTGATGGGCCAAAATCAACGTCTTGTCAAGGAAGATAGAGCAAGAGGCCAAATGCAAAAAAAATACAACAAATAGCCAAATTAAAAAAAATTATATTATCCAACTTCGATGACTAATGAAAAGAAAAGAAAAGAATTATATGTTTTTGTGAGTGAAAGAATGAAAGAGAAAGCCCTTTCTTGATGGAGGATCTTTCCAATAGTTGGTTAATTTTGATGATTATGTTTATTTTTATTTTTCTGGATTTTTAAGTTTGGTAGTTTAGTTATTTAGTTATTTGGTTATTTGATTTTTATTTTATTTTGGATGTTTTCATTTAACATTTTGTTTTGTTTTGATTTTAAAGTGTGATGCTTTTTCATCATTTTGTAAATATGGTGTAATATATTTCTTATATAAGTAATATATAATCAATATGTATTTCAATCAAACTAAAATTTTAATTTAATTATATTATGTGTATTTATAAGTAGTAAAATAATAAATATATAAAAATCTTGAAAATTGCAATTGTACATAATTACAAATTTATAAATTATCATTTTCATTCATTTTTAACAATTAATTTTAATTATTAGTCTTTTTTAGCTTTTTGTCTATTTATAAAATTCGTAATTTGTTCAAGTGATCTAGGGCATTTGCATGATTTGGGAAAATGCACCTAGAGCTTTTAGATTTGAAATCTAAATTTGGGGTCAACATGATCTTTCTAACTAATTATTATATATTAACTCAAAGCACAAACATTTTCACTTTCCACTTTTATAGTTGTATTTAAGGGGTAACCCTAGTTCATTTTACATAGCCAATCATCTACACTAGCACCTAAAAATCATTCAAAAAACATCTAACATTTAATGAAAATATTCATTACTAGGTTGAGTATCTAGAATATTCTCTACATTATTGCCTATTGTCTTTCATCCTTGTTCATAATCATTAAATTACTACATCCAAGAGTTCGATAAGAGAGAAAAAATATGCTAAAAAAATCCTCAAAGGTGTTCTAAGCATTAAAATTAGAATGATACAAATCACAAACATTTAGACAAAATAATAATGATACCAATGTAAATAATATAAATCAAATTTACAATCCAAAATTAAATCCACAAGCTTAATTCAGATCCACAAATGTAGTTCAAATACATGGACTAGATTTAGATCACATAAGTGATTTATATTGAATAATAGTGAGTTTTAGATTTTTCTATTCATTCCTAATATTTTACAAATTGAAGAGTCATCAAACATATATCAACATATTTCTATCTAAATACCTTTCTTTTATTTATTTAATTTTTACATTTAGTTTGAAGTGCATTAATCTAGATGGTTTCTCTTAGCTATTTGATATTAGAGGGTAATTATTTGACTATGTTTCTTTAAAAGGTATTTTATTCTTTCCCTTTCATTCTTATGAACTCCATTTTTCACAAGGTCTTAAGGTTTATCTTCTAATTTTTTATTTGTAATTTTTTAAATTGAGGTTGATTATATTTTTTAGATGAACACATTCATAAGCACTCTTGATTTATCATTGATTATCTTTGTAGTTCTATATAATAAAAAAATAGTAGATTTTTAAATTTGGAAGAATTTTTCTAATCATTCCTACCCATTTTTTTATATTGAAGAATAAGCAAGCATATATCAACATAATATTTCTAGTTAAGTAGATTTATTTTATTTATTTATTTTTTTAATTTTGATTGAGTTTATTACTTGTAGTTTCTCTTAAGGATAATTATTTGATTATGTTTGTTTAATTTTGAACATATTATAGGGTTGTATGTATTTAAGGGATTTTGTTCTCTCCCTTTGATTTTAGTGGGCACTTGAACTCTCACACCCCTTTAGGTTTTATCTTATAAGTTATAATTTTTAATTATTAGAAGGGTATCAAAAATATTGCATACTGATATTTTTTATTTCTTAATTAAATGTGAGCCCTCGTAGAAAAGTGTATCCCACTATGAATTGGTTACTATTATCATGTGTATACTTTGTTATGAAAGATGTCTATGTGTGTAAGATATTATCTTGTCATTTAAGATGTGTAAGATAATCTATGACAATAAAAGTGGTTTGATGGAACCCATGAAACATGTAAGAGCATGTAACAAGAGAGTTACATTGTCAACTTGACTTGTTGACTAATCTATGATGTATTATAAAGTATTTTTAATGGAAATAATGGATCCAAAGTAAAGCACTCAAAATTGAGGAGTTACATATGATGAGTTACATGATACCTTATGAAAAATGTAAGGAATATACAATTTTTAGCATGAAGGATCTTTATACAATTTTGGTGTTGGAATTTGACCATAATATTTGGGCATAAATTTTGGTGGTATTTGTTCATGGTTTTGGTTGTCCATGTGCTAGTTTCATGTATTGACCTTTTTATTAATTAGGTGTTTGAGATGGAGTTTATATAGTAAATTAGTAGGTATCGTTATGATATTAGAATTACCTTAGAAATAATTAGTGATACATGATGGTGTATGCTCTTGAGTTTTATTTAATTACATTGTTTCTAATAATAAAAAAACATCAAATCCTTGCAACTAGGATTTTTCTTGAAAAACTTTTCTTAAGATAAACCTTTGTGTTATGGTGAATACTTATCTATGTTATCTCTTTTTTTAAATTGTGAGATCATATTTTATATACATCTCTCCTAATAGGTTAGTGTATGAAGGGTTTCTACATCCTAGCTTCCTTTAAGTAATTTATAACTTAAGGTTGATTATATTTTTGAGATCCATATATTCTTAGGCACTCTTGATTGTCATTGAATATATGTATAGTGTTTATTTATGTTAATATCTAATAAAACACTAATTTATCAACAAAAAGTGCTTCTCCAAACTCTCATGTAATGTCTAATTCCAGTAATCAAGAGATCACTATTGAGACTAATCATAATTATCAGTTTAATTTGTATATATGACACATATATGGATAAGAAAAATCTTTCTCCAATTACACAATTATCTTTTCAAGATATTTCTAATGCTACTTCTCTTTAACAATTATTTATTATTTGAAATCATGCCTCAAATTATTGGCTTCATATCCTATTAGAAATTTCATGTGTTTGTTCCTTAATTGGCTTGACTATTTCATTGTCAGAGAGACCTTATTCTATGTCTCCTTGATGGACTGATATTACTTCTTTCTTTGGCATGGTGTATGCTTTGTCGACAAGAGTTGATCACTTCAAAGGGAGTCTTCTTAATGTCTCCTCAAAACTTTGATAAGAGTGTATCAGAGCAACTTTGTTGTTTCATCAAAAAATTGAGTCGTGTCTCCTCGACATGTTGATGGAAGGCTGGTGACTCTAGTCGGTGGGACTTCACGAGTTCACCGAGACTTAGAAGATAGTCTCTTTAATAGGTCGTTAGGCTATAGTAGGGACCATGTGGAGCGGTATTACCTTCATCGCAGTGACATCCTTGTTTCAGTGGGAGATGATGTATTATCTCATCAAAATAGTGATATGCATAGAGATGTGTAATATGCCAACCTGTGGGTGCCTTGGTGGGACCCAATCATGCTAAGTGGGAGAGAAAGGATTGGATGAAGCTGATGGAGGATGGGTGATTGGATTTTTTGGCATACGATGAGTTTTTTGAAGTGACTCGATGAATTTGAAGAGATTTTAAAAAAAATCTCTTCGATGGTTTGATATGGAAAACAGTTAGACCATTTATTGTAGTTACTTGGCGAATTCGATGTTGCAAGTATTGATGTGTTTGGTGGTGTTTTCATTAATGTTGTCATTGATGTCAACAAATTTTAGAGTAATTTCAGGTGGTACATGTATATATTTGAGATACTATAGAAGTTTTGAGAGTACATGGAGCTATATTTATGGTGTTGCAGATGTGTTATTGCCAAGTGCTTTTGAGAAAATTAATACATAATGAAGACAGTGTTGAGTGTGCATTCTGAGTGTGCTCCGATAATGTGCTCTACATTTCTTCTATGTTGATCCTATGCTTGTGTGGATCTGTATCATTTTTTATGAGATTCATTGGATAATATATTCTGAGTTTTAGCTTTTGGGTTGATGGAGAGTGAAAGATGTGTTCACTGGTGTGTGAACCGGTTTGGCAAAATTGTTTGTTTGTGGATTGAGAGAGATGTTTCTTCTTCGCAACCTTTTGGTGATTTATTTCAGATCTTGTGGATCTAGGAGAATGTTAATATTGATGTTCTCTATGTTCTTGCAAGTTCTCTTGTGGTTTGGTGCTCCGAAAGGCTTGTTCCAGAGCTACTGTGTGTGACTATGTGGTATGATTGGACTGTTGAAGAGTGTTCTATGTATAAAGTTTCTTGCAATTATTGTAGATGTATCTAAAGGTTTCTAAGAGGTGTTCCAGTGTCTGGTGAAGTGTGTTGTGTGATCCACATGTCACCATCTTGTTGTGGATGTGCATACTTCAAAGTTATTTGTTGTTTTCATTAGGTTTGGTCGACCTAGTGTCTACACGTTACATGAAGATTACACATCAATTAAGGAAGTTAGTGATTGATCCAAGATGGTGTTTGGGTCCTAATTAAATATTTAATTGGTCCTCTCTCATTCTTATCCATCACAAGAATGTTGAGTAGCCGACCTAATTTGAATTTCTTAAATGAAGAATGTTTAGCCGACCTTGGAGAAAGTTTTCAAGATCAAAGATGGTATAAAAGCAAGTCAATAATTTATGAATTGTATGTAAGTGTGAAGTGTGTGAATAAGTGTGAAAATAAAAGTGTGTAAGAGTGAATCAAGGCAACAGTAGTTTGATGTGTTAGATTCTTGAAAGAAGTGAGTTGATGGTGTCTGCAATCCTTTGATCAAGCTGTGAATGTGTGGAACCTTTTGTGGTGGATTTTCTATTGTCTTTATTTTATTGTAGGTAGTGAGCCTCTTTTTCGATAGTGAGTCATATCTATAGGTTTAGACACATAAAAATGACCTAGGCCTGCAAGCACTATTTTACCACTTTTTATCCTAGCATAATTATGACATTTTAATTATGTTTCTAACCCACCTTCAACTATTAATTAAATAATTCATAATTATTTAATTCATTCATTATTTTTTATTCTTCATGATTATTAAATAAATAGATCTTAGTTATTTATTTAAATGTGTCACTAATTATCAAAGTCTACTCGTAATTAAATAAAGTTCTCAATTTATTTAATTAATCTTTATAATTAATGTCCTCTTGATTATTAAATAAATATATTCTAATTTATTTATTTAATGTCACTAATTCCCAAATCCTCTTTTAATTAAATAGATTTATTAATTTGTTTAATTAATTAACTACATCTTCTAAATTAAATAATTATTCCTAATTATTTAATTGCCTTATTTGACATTTCCCTCATTTTAAATAAAACAATTTATTTAAAAATGACTTCACATAGTTAACTGATTCTTCTTTTAGTAAATAATCTTAAATCAATTATTTGCTATCTCTTTAAATCAATATTTTGACTTAATTTTAATTCAAAATGGAAATATTCTTCTACAAATCAAGTAATTGTTAAAATTACTGATTTTCTAAATCTCATCTTCTTATCTTTTGATTTTTACTAATTTTCATCTCATTGTCACATTCATTCTCCATCCTTGATTTAATTTCTTAAAATTAAATCTTGTGCACTCATTTGGGATTTTTACCCTAACCCTAATTGAGATTTGCCATTTTGAATCTTGATAATTGATTCTAGGGCATTTCTCACTCTCTCATCTCATCCGTCCATCCAAAATTACATTTTCTATAAAATGTCAATTTTGTTCTCATTTCGACATCTCTTAATATCTTGAAATATTGAATCTCGTAATCTTGAATTTAGAGCTTCTTAATTTCATTTTTCTTAATCTCTCTCTTGCATTTTAGGCTTGTCATTTCAATTATTTGCATTTAGAATTTAGTTTCTAGTGCATAGCAATAGAATACAAATCCTTCAAAACTTTGCTTAGGGCTAGTCAATATAAAGTTTTCTCATCACAAATATGAGAGCACACTCATTATCACAGCAAGCTAGAAGGTGCAATGGAAGTCAGCCATGGAGAAGGAAGGATTGGGTGAGAGATTTCTTATTCATTCCTCTACTTTGTTTTCTTATGCATTTCATTGATTTTGTGGGTTTAATTGATATATATTGTACGATGCTAACCAATCTTAGGATGTAGAAAAATCCTCAATTACATTGGTGAACCCGACATCTTCTTTAAACACGTTTTTGCAGGTTTTCATACAGATTCTAATTTTTTTGTAGGTACAAGTACGAAACGATGCAATTGACAGACCATGTGATGCAAACGCTCTGTTGCACCGCATCCGATCTCGTGAGCGATGCAATTGATTTGTCGCAATGCACTTGAATTTTTGAATGATGCAACTGCCCTATTGTGATGTATTTGCAAGACTCTGAACCGCAAACTCCATATCGAGTTGCATATGCTCTGTTGCGACACAAATGATTGGTATGAAATTTTTTCTAGTTTTTTTTTTTTTTGCAATTTTGTCCTATTTTTTGCTTTTAGATTAGAAGTTTTCTAGAATACTAATATTTTTGTGATAGCGTGTGTCAAAGCTAGAGTTTACCAAAAATTTCTTGATTGTTTATTTAATTTAATGTCACAATCATGCATTTCTTGACTCATCAGTAAAATGAACATACACTTACTTGCATAAGGTTAAAAAGAATAATACATTTTCTTTTTCATGGGTTTAAAATTAACTGCTAGTTAAACAATACTACAAATGGTTAAAATGAACCCCATGTTTTTTTCTATTTGTCAACATATTTCATTTTGGGCTTAAAAATAACATTGTGTGAGTGTAAGTTAAGATATTCATGTGCTCTCTCTTTATTTTTAAACAAATATTGATTGAACTATGAATATTTTGGCTTGCTTTTGTTAGCCTTAGAATTGGGGTCTGCTTTGGTGGGAAAAAGTACTCACCCCAAAGTGACTCAAACTGCGAACACACTAAAGCCAAATGACGCCCAACTGGTATATAAATTTTAATGTTAAGGAAAGCTTAGCATTACAGAACTTCCTGCGGACCAGCAATTGACTCCCCAGTACCCTTGTGGTGTGTCGAAACCTATAGAGCATAACCTCTACAGACTGAGATGATAATGCCTCTCTCATGGCCTTCTGAACGAGTGCTCGAAATAAATCCTTTGTTTTAGAAAACCACGAACCTTTTATTCTTTGGTGTAGCAATGATCGTTGCCAAGGCACCCGCACCTTCACAGTTCTTAGTAGAAATGATCAATCTGCCATGGGAGTTTCATGGAGATTGGAAGCTTGCTTTCCTTGAGAAGTGAGTACAGTGTAAGGGCGAGCCTATGGGGCCAAGATTCTGAATTCATTCGCTAAGGATATGTAGTTTGTGGGATCCATAAGAATATTGTCCTTGGAACCTTAGAATTTTTTGTAAAATGACTTCTATGTGGTTGATTTTCATTTTTTACAACACCATGTGTTTGCCAACTCTTTTCAGACAAACTCAACAAGTGAACATCAAACTTGCCAAAATCTGAAACAAACTGGTCAAACTACTATAATTTATTTTGAGCCACAATCACTCTATTGAGCCGCAATCATCCTGCCAAACCACAATTGCTCATTTTTTAGTCGCAATCACTCTGTTGAGCTACATTCGAAACTTCAAACACCGCAATCACCATATCACACCACATTTGAATGTTCATACGCTGGAATCACCTGTCCGCACCATATTTGATTGATACTGAGCTGCATTCTCCATTGCGAGCCGCATTTGTCAGTTAAAAAACCGCAATCGCCTTACTGAGATGCATCTGCCATGTCGTAATGCATTCGTTGTGACGCATTTTCCAGTCTATAAAAAAAACTTATTTCTATCAAAACTAAGGTCCAAACTTGTCTTTTTTCAGATTCCATCAAGTCTTTCTCTACTATTTTTGTCAAACCAAACATTGAATTTCTCAACTTCCCTCATCATTGCATTATAGATAGCATCCTTAAACTCACCATAGGCTTCCATTTGCATTTCATTAGTTGCATTGTTAAAATCTACCATCTCCTTAGACACTCAACATTGCAGATTTTAGGAGTAGATTCCTTTCCATTCATTGTCAAACCTTTGCATTCAAAAGTAGGTTATCATTGGACTCAATCACCCTTTTTCTTTTAGTCAACATCTTTGGTGAATTATTTCCCACTCAATAGTCTAGTGTGGAAGTTTCACTTTTGTCCTCCTTTAGTCCTTTTACAGTCCATTGATATTCCAAACCTAAAGCATTGCCAACACTTTGTTTAGTCAAGTAGTAATCTCCTTAGATTTCCCAATAGTGAGTGCATCTTAGGCTCCTTTTAGTTTGCATACCATTAGTCTCCTCACTTTAGTGTCATACCATTTGCATTCACAAACCTTTAGTCTCTTTTTGGTCTCGTTCGCATTTCATAACATTCCTCAAATTCCACAAAAAACCCAAAAACATAGTGTCATCTTTAGGTCATTCTCCTTCATCATCCCAAAGTTGAGCAAAAAATTTTATGGTTGAAACTATATTGCAAAGAAAGAAAAGACTCATGGGTTCTTTTGGTCAAGACACCAACTTTCTCGATTTCACCAATGACATGAATTCATTACCTAATGACATGAACATTATTGCTAATGACATGGGAAATTCGATTATCAATCCTTTCACTGAGATGTCCATTCCACACAATCCTTTTGAACAATTTGTCTGCAAAAACACAAATGGGGAATTCTTTGAAGAAGACATACAAGTTGTTGCCCAAAACCTAGAAGTGGCCTCTTTTCTGGAAGAACTCGTTCTAAACAATTCAGCCAGATATCTAGCCATGCTCCTTGACCAAGGGGCTAGGTTACCAAAAGGATTTGACCTCAACACTATTAGAGCAACATCTCCTGATCCCCAATCACACAATACTTCCATGGGAGCCTCATCACAAAATGTCATTAACACCATTAATGTGGCCTCCCTTGGTTATGCTACCACCACAACCAATGCATCCACCATAATCAACACAACATATATTAGGGGATCCTCTACTCATACCAACACCACATCACAACCCATCCCCCAACAAAAATCCACTATCACTTCACAAACATTTGGATCAACAATGGGTTCAACCACCTCAAACCTCATTGGAACTTCATCTAGTTCCATGGGCACATCAGCAAACCTATTATTAGGTTCCTCAAATGCTATTGACACCAACTGATCAAACCCTTTTTGGTGGAATAAATGAAGAATTGTCATTCAAGGCACCCAATCTAATGTCCCAAATTCTTCACAGGTTAATACCAACATTCCTTTGAGGAAAAATACCCACATTCCTCAAGGCCATAATTACCTATTTGGGAAAATCAATCAAGGCACCTAATTTTCCACTCAATTTGGGCATTGACATACTCAAAACCAACAAGGCCCCCAAATTCAATCCAACATGGCAGGATCTCATATCCCCACTTATGCTTCTCAATTTCATACACAACAACACATCCCTCATCAAAACACTCATTTCCAACAACTGTGAAATTAGAACACTCATTTTGCTCACCAACAACCAAATCCAAATCAACACATCTCATCACAATAGGTGGGAAACCAATCCATACCTATCACCAACATGTGTGATGCTACCAACAACCCAATTGTGGAATCACTCACACTCCAACTTTCTGCTCTTCAAACACAAGTGGAGACCTTGCAACAGTCAAACAAAAAGTCTTACATGTCACATGACTTATGTCCATATCCATTTGACACAACCTTGTATATGCCACCCTTTCCTCATGGATATGTGGTGCCACATTTCCCTAAGTACAAAGGCAAGACAAACCCCATTGAACACATAAGATAATTCACCACTAGTTGCATGGACATTGCTTATGAACAAACCTATCTCATGAGACTCTTCTCTAGAAGTCTCGCAGGCCATGCATTGGAATGGTTCTCGTTATTGCCTAAAAGAATCAAAACTTGGGATGAGTTGGGAAACAAGTTTGTTGGAAACTATGCCTATAACATGACACAGATATTGACATTTCCTCTTTATACCAACTTACCCAAGAGGAGGCAGGAGTGACTTTTATTCCATTCTTTCAAAGATGGAGAACCTTAGCGAGCAGATGTTTGGTAGAAATACCTGAAAAGGAGAAATTCACCATGTTTGTACAAACTCTCCTAGGACCGCTCAAATATGGCTTACAATTCCATTGTTGTACCACCTTTGTTGACCTTGTTGAAAAAGGTTTTCATCTTGAAAAATCCTTGATCGCCAAAGGCGAATTAAAATATGGTGGAAAAACCATCAACACCATGACAAACAATAACCCAAGTAACTCCAACAACAAAAAAAAATAATGGTTTAAAAATAAACACATCACAAATGACATTGTGGTCGACGCAAAAACTATTAATGCAATAGGTCATGTACTCACCATCAAAGGATTCCAAAATCAAAATGCACCTGTGACCACACCGACACCAACTACCAATGCTATTCAAAATAATCTTGCTCAATTTAATCAAAGGTAGCTCAATCAACCACGACAATTTCAAAAACGCACATACACCCCTTTGGGTGAACTGATCAAAATTGTCTTGAAGAAACTTCTCCAAAACGGAGTCATAAAATTGGAAGAACCTAAACTGTATGACCCTGGTTAGTTCAAGCCATCATGGTGGGATGATAATGCAGTTTATGATTACCATTGTGTCAAAGGGCACAAAACTTCCTCTTGTCATCAGTTGTAAAATATGGTACAAGACCTTATTGAAAACCACACCATTGAGTTAGGAGGTCAACCATTTGTGTCTAATGCGGATCATACAATCCAAAATAACCCACTGCAGGATCATGGTTCTAGTAAACCCTCCACATTTGGCATGAAGAATACCAATAATCAAGCCAATCACATTCATCCTACCTTCAATTATTCTGGTGGTATCATCATCAACAAATTGCGAGCTATTGATGAAAAGCAATGTGTCAATACTATTACCATTAAAAAGGCCCTGGACTGCAACGTTACAACACGTAAAGGCAAGGTCACCATCCTAGATCCCTTTGCACATCAGCCTAAAATTACCATACTTGGTTCGTCTACCAGATAGTCAAACCCTAAACCAAAGTTCAACCTTATTGAGCAATTGAATAAAACACTGGCTCAAATATCCATTCTTGAATTGCTCCACATCTCACCCGCACATTAGGCCATCTTGGATAAATTCCTACAAGAGTCTTTTGTCCCAACCAACATTGATGTCAACCATTTTGAAACTATAGTCAGATATCTGTATTCGCCTCACCATATTACCTTTTTGGACAATGACTATTCCTCGCCCAAACCATCTCATAATGATGCCCTTCATATCGAGGTTTTTGTCCACAAACATAAGGTTAGACAAGTCTTAGTAGATGGCAGAGCAGGATTAAATATATTCTCTTTAAAATTGGTCAAAGCTCTTGGCTTCTCTGATGCATGTGTGGATGCTACCAAAAGAATTGTCATCAAGGCATATGATGATGAAGAACATGCTCCTAAAGGCATCATAACAATTCCAATTCAGTTGGGACCATTTATTATAGATACAACATGCCAAGTCCTGGATCTTGACATACATTACAATATTTTACTTGGTCGCCCCTGGATTCATGCTCTAAAGGCCATTCCTTCCACATACCACCAATTCTTGAAATTCTCTTTTGATGGTATTGAAAGCACTATCCTAGGAGATCTTGATCCATTTCAATACTATACCAATCTGTGAGCCACTGCTGAGCACCAGGTACCCATCAATCAAGAAGCCTCAACTTCCACCTCTTCCAAATATATTGACCCATCTGCACTCACCAAATCATCCATTCCATCAACTTCTTCCACACCATCTTCCTCGGTATTCATACCAAGTAAAGACCTTCAGATCTAGGACCTTGGCTGTGGATAATTTAAACTGAATACGTCTTATTGTATCACCTTAATACCTAAGCCGCCTAAAGTCTATGGTAGACCATGTTTTATGGTCGAGCCCAAAACAAATTTCAAGGTTCCAGCAAACATGGTTTTCAAACTATGCAGGGATATGAGTAATGAAGTCATCATCGACATAGCTAACTGGATCTACAAAGGCCCAAGAGAGTTACCTCCACTACCAGTGCATCTCTATGGAAAAGGCTATGACATATGCAAGGCACTAGGTTTTGATGGCACAAGTGGTCTTGGAAAGGAAAACAATGGAAGGAGGGAACTTGTCATTATCTCTGCAAGACCAAGGTACATTGGGCTAGGGTTTGACCAACTCGAAACTAACAATCATTGTACCTATGAAATTTCAAGGACGTAACGACTCCAAAAAGTGTCAAGACAAGCGACGAATCCCTTACCGAAACTGACTCTAATGAATGGGAATAGGGATCTGAGAAAACCTTGAGCAACTATGATATTGATGAACTCTTCCTGGAACCTGGCCAACCCCCCTTTGAAGAACGATTTTGAAAATAATACAACATTGATCCTATTGACCGTCATTCTAAGAATAAGGAATGGGTAAGCATTCATTGGGATCCAAAAGAACATAAGGTGTCGTCGGCAACACCTGAATTATCCCGCCCCATTCTCGAGCCCACACATGAGCTTGGAATACCTGAACTTACTGTCCATGCCTCTAAAACTCCATCCAGTAGTCATGATGCTGATAATTTTGTGCCCTATTATGAATATGAATTCAACTCATCTGAATCTGAATATGGTCCATCCATTCCATCTGACACAGAAGTTGAAATTGTCAAATTTTCCTTCACACTTGAGGCTTCAATTTGCACACTTTCCATATCTTCCCCATCCTTTACCACCACTGATGATGGGATTTCCCTTGTTTACCCACAATTGATTGACTAGGACCAAGAAGAACCACCAATGATGGATATCTTTTAGAATGATGAAGCAATAGAAAAATTCATGGGGCTCCGAGAAGGCATACCTTGGGGTGATCACAAAGCATGATTTTCCATTGACCTAGATTGTGCAGCTTACTTCGGGGAGACTGTGCAATCCTCTAGTCGCAAGAATACAAAGAATAAAACAAAAAAAGAAATGTCCTTAGGTGAAAACCTCAAGGCACCTTCTGAGGCACCTAAGGATGGAGGATCGGACTTTCTTCCCATAACATAGGAAAAAATGGCAATGCTAATTGAAGACACTATCGAAGTTAACATAGCCACACTAGAGAATCCCAAAATGGTTCTCTTAGCTGCATCATTAACAGATGAAGAAAAACCTGAGTTTCAACAATTCTTCATGGAAAGGAAAGTTAACTTTGCATGGTCATATGCTGACAGGCCAAACCTAGATCCAGAATTAGTATTGCATCATCTTCCGTTAATCCCAAATATAAAACCAGTCAAACAAAAATTACGGAAAATGCATCCACAGATTGCACTACTTGTAAAGGCTGAACTAAAGAAGTTACTAGATGTGAGATTCATAAGATCAAAAGATTATGCTGACTGGATATCCAACATTGTCCCTGTCACAAAGCCAAATGGACAAATTCGTATCTGCATGTATTTTAGAGATTTAAACAAGGCTTGCCCAGAAGATGATTTCCCATTACCAAATATAGACATGATTGTTGATCTCACAAAAAGGTACTAGATGTTGTCTCTCATGGATGGTTTCTCAAGCTATAACCAAATCCACATTGCAACTAAGGATCAACACAAAATGGCATTCACCTACCCATGGGGAACATACTGTTGGAATGTCATGCCTTTTGGCTTAAAGAATGCAGGTGCCACATACCAAAGAGCTATGACAACAATATTTCATGACATGATGCATATCCTAATGGAAGATTATGTGGATGACCTCTTGGACAAATATTTGACATGAAAGGATCATCTCAAAGTCTTGGACAAAATTTTTAAATGGCTAGAGGATTAACAGGTTCGTTTGAACCCAAAAAAATGTGTCTTTGGGGTCACTTCAGGCAAACTATTGGACTACATAGTTTCACAATGAGGCATAGAAGTTGATCCTGCTAAAGTGAAAGCAATTCTAGACATACCTCCACCAAAAGGAATTAGTGAGTTGAGAACACTTCAAGGTAGACTGCAGTTCATCTGATGCTTCATCGCACAGTTGGTAGACAAGTGTCAACCATTTCAGTACCTGTTACGCAAAAGTATCCCCTTTGTATGGACAGACAAATTCCACACAAATTTTGAACGAATCAAATAATATCTATTGACACCGCCTATCCTAATGCCACCAATTGAAGGCAAGCCATTTATCTTGTATGTCTCGGCAACTACAAATGCACTGAGGGAATTATTGGCACAAAATGACTATGAGGAAAAAGAAATATCTATCTACTATATCAGTGTGTGAACTATACAACCATTGATGTACATGCCTTGTAGTTTTCTTTACAGCACAAAAACTAAGAAATTACATGCTAAGTCACCAGACACACCTGGTAGCCAAGATTGATCCACTAAAGTATCTCCTAAGTCGGGCAGCATTGATAGGATGGTTAGCAAAATGGGTCATGATATTAAGTGAATATGACATACAATATGTTGAGCGCAAGGCAATAAAAGGGAAAGTAATAGCCGATCAACTTGCAGATGCACCCATCCAAGGCACTCATCCACTGGTAATTGATTTTCCCGATGATTCTATCATTTAGGTAGAGCCTACATCACCATGGAAACTGTATTTTGATGGGCCTCATACTAGTCACAGCTCAGGGGTTGGTATCTTGTTCATCACACCACAAGGGGATTCCATTCCTAAGGCATTCTGGATCATCTTCCCTTGTACTAACAACATTGCAGAATATGAAGCATTGGTCATAGGACTCAAGATCGCAATTACATGGAAAATTCAGACACTACTTGTATTCGGGGATTCTCAGTTAGTTATCAACCAAGTGAATGATGATTATGAAACAAAAGATAAAAATTTGCTCCCCTACAAGTGAATGGTGGATAGCTTCCTGACATATTTCAAATTGATTGCCTTTGAACAAATCCCCAAGACACAGAATAAGGCACTCGACGCAATGGCCACTATTGGATCTCTATTGGACATCCCCAAAAATGTGTCACAATTTGAGTTCTTAGTTGAACAACTATTGATGCCGACATATGACATCCCAGACTCAGAAATGGTTTTCAAGATTGTTGGTCCCAATTCACCTTGGTATCAAGACATTTATGACTATCTAAAGTCTCAAACCTTACCACCCAACCTTTCCAATAACTAGAGAAAATCCTTTATACGAAAATCCGCTTGACACACCATCATCAATGACACCCTATACCGTCATGGCTTTGATAACACCCTTCTTTGTTGTCTCGACATTGATGAAGCCCAAAAAATTTATGAGAAGTACATAAGGGCATATGTGGATCTCATTCGAGTGGTCCAATGTTAGCTAGGAAAGTCACCAGACTAGGATACTATTGGCTGACATTAGAAAAATATGGTCTTCAATTTGTTAGAACATGTCAAAAATGCCAAGTGCATAGTGACCTAGTTCACGCACCTACGCAAGAGCTGAGACCGATCACTTCTCCATGGCCTTTCACACAATGGGGACTCAACCTTGTGGGCAAGATCCATCCATCCTCCTCTAACAGCCATAAGCTCATAATCAACACTAGTGAGTACTTTACTAAGTGGATTGAAGTCATCCCCCTCACTTACATCCCTAGTAAGCAAATATCCAAGTTTATCCTTAATTACATCATCTGTCAGTATGGTGTCCC
The DNA here is from genome assembly GCA_007115665.2 of Sequoiadendron giganteum. Lineage (NCBI taxonomy): Eukaryota > Viridiplantae > Streptophyta > Pinopsida > Cupressales > Cupressaceae > Sequoiadendron > Sequoiadendron giganteum. The sequence continues at coordinate 610,940,034 of CM021108.1, read as the reverse complement.
ACAATCCATCATCATAGATAATGGTAGTCCATTCAAAAATTAGGATTTTCGTGAACTCTATGAGTGATTCCACATCCAACATCATTTCTCCACCCCATATTACCCACAAGGTAACGACCAAGTTGATGCATCAAATAAAATAATTCTTCACATTCTTAAGAAGACCATCAATGATGCTGGCCGAGATTGGCACCTAAAACTTCATCCTACCTTATGGGCCTACTATACCAGTATTTGTACACCTACTGGAACCACTCCATTTTCCCTTGTGTATGGATCTGAGGCCATATTGCCCATCGAGGTCAAAATTCCTTCTCTCTGAGTCTCCTTGAAGGGAATGATTGATGATGAAGAGTACAGACTTTCTTTCCTACATGAGCTAAAAATGTTACAAGAAAGATGACAAAATGCCTTGAATCACTTGCAAGAAGATCAAAATCATCTTGGTCAGAGCTATAACAAAAGAGTGATGGTGAGAAAATTTGAAATCGGTGACTTGGTCCTCATGCAGAATCCAAGAAATCAGGCTAACCATGAAAAGCCTGGCAATTTTGAGGCTAATTGGCTCAGTCCTTATATTATTACTGCAACATTCAATTCTGGAGCATATCAATTGGCCACACCTGATGGAGAACAGTTGATAGAACCCATCAATAGCCTACATCTGCGAAATTTCTACACATAGCATTAGAGAGCTTGGCTAAAAACCTAAAAATACAAAAAAAATGAAAAAAAAATTATCCCTTGATGACAACCTAGCAAATAGGCATCTTGGTGACACCAAAAAAAATAAAAAAATGGCAAAAATAGTGAAAACTTGGCAAACAGGCACTTTGGATAAGTACCATGGTGAAAACCGAGCAAATAGGCACCATGTGTAATCAATCGTTGCTTTGCCATCTAGTGTTACTCTAATTGACCCTTATCCACTTTCCATAATCACAAAGGCCTAACACATTCATGACATTCATCCTAAGTCCTGTCAATTTCGGCCATGGTTAGCATTTGGTTGACATCATCCCTTGCATATCCTTTCCTTTTGCCTTGTGTCTTCCTATATCCATATCATTAGACTCAAGTAGTCCCTGATCTATCTGGCGGCAAGACCTTTCTCATGTAACTGCAGTGGGTGTCGCTCATAATCCTAAAAATCTGAAAAAGTCCTGAAAAAAAGTCATAAAAATTTGAAAAAGTTCTAAAAAAAGTCATAAAAATCTGAAAAAAGTCTTGAAAAAAGATCTAAAAATTGAAAATGTCTTGAGAAAATCCAAAAAATAGATTCAAGGTCAATATTTTTCTTTTCTATCCAATCGGTCACGTCAATCAATCTTTTGTCCATGTCTGATCTACTTTGTCTCTACGCATTTGCTATGTAGGCAAGATTCATCTTTGAATCCTCGAGACATTAGGTCAATTTTTCTAGGTTGGTCACAATAAAATCATGATTCAAAATTTTTTTTCTTTGGACAATGTCATTGGTCATGCGAACTATGAGGTCTCTGAGTGCATGACGTAGGTAAGGCCATCAAATGAGGAGCCCCCGAGGCCGCACTAGGTCATTCCATTAGGGTTCATGGCACAACATTTTTACACACATCCAACTATCTTCAAATCAAGAAAATATTCCATCAATCCCAGGAAAGCACTCTATCAACAATCTATTTCATCAACAATTTTGGTCAATTCAGCATGTCAGCAATGACATGTAATCAATCCTATCAAGACAATTTAACCTGGCAAAATTTTGGGTTCTTCTTCAGATGTGTCCTTTTGAAGAGCAACTCTCGTCATTTCTTTATTCTTTTGGATGTGTGCTTCCTAAGCATTGTCCTCATCATCTGGCAGTTTGATGGATTCTCCTAACTCCGAGAATTGTTCTCCTAGATATCAATGTCATTCAGGATGTGTCCTTCCTGAATTTGATATCACTCGACATTTGGCAACCTTGACATTAAAACACTTGGAAAACACTTGGAAAAATTTATCAATTTGTTTATGGTTATCATGATATTAATTCCTTACGTCATAGGAGCCACGACATATCATGATGATCATCCTTGTCTTTTTATGATCAACCTGCTACTATTTTCTCAAGGATGTCCTGACTTTGGGATTTTGAGAAGCAACGACGTAGTACGATGATTTTCCTATTTTTTTTTTACTATCATGTGGCTAGTCTCTCAAGGATGTCCTGACATCAAGATTTAGAGAAGAAACAATGTCTCATAATTAGTCTGGTTTTTCTGGCGGTTGTTCATGACAAAATGACTAGGGGAAATTATGTTCTTTGTATGAGTCATGATCATCCTTATCTATGAATTTTCATCTACGTGATGGTTCGACCTTGCACACTATTGATCTACATTATATCATAGTGTTTGTTGGCCATCATGACATTTTTGTCCAATGATGATTAAGAGCAACAACTAGGATAGCACTATAGAAAAGTTTTGAAGGATTTTTTTTTGTTTCTGCACTAACATGCATATCTTTATTCACACTAACATCCATCTTCATCTTATCTTCTCTTTTTCTCTGATGATATCATGTGACATACAAAAAAAAAAATTGCATACATGATCATACAAGCATTTCACATTCATGTTTCACATTTGCATAAATCAAATACCATAATTCACATTAAATAACGCTATCATTTACATCCATCCATCTCACATCATAAAACCATCATTTACATCAACATACAGGCATCATAAATATTATTTGCATTAACATATACGAATCACATCATCATACATTACACAATGCATACATACATAACCACATCCATAATTGCATTCATATGCATAAAAAATAACATCCATACATCTCATAGAATCATAAAAGCATCACATAGCATCTCAAATCATAGAGCACCATAACACATAGAATCATATAGGTCACATCAAAAACTGCATCTCATATATATAATCTCACAAAAATGTAATGTCATGGGATAGAGTCATGATATATCCCAAAAATGGAGCTCGTAGGCTCAAATATCAATTTATGAAAGTGTCTAATATAAATATCAAAATACAAGTCCTAGGATGTGCCTCCTCCGGCCCATGGAGGTGAATTGTGAGGTGGTTGTGACTGACTAACCATGTGAAAGGTTACCTAGATGGGAGTAGTGTCTGGAGTCTGACTCTGAGAACCTGAGGGATCAATAATAGGAGGTTGGCTCTACACTACCTTGTGTCCTAATGACACTGATCTATGCCCATGCTCTGACCTATGGCTATGGCTTGATGAATTCATGTGAGAACTGTGTAACCTGTGACCTAGTGTCTTCCCTAATGACGTGGACCCCCCAGCACTAGTATGACTACCACTATGTGACCTGCTGCTACTATGGGTCCAGGTGCCACTACCTATCTTGTTGTATGATCGGGACAACCCTAGGTCCCGTCTCTCTAGTGGAACAACCTGCTCATAAAGCAACCTATACCGACCCCTACTCTTGGCCATCCTAGCTAGCTCCCTTTCCATATCCCCTGTTGGCCCTACGCATAACTTCATAAAATCAGTAACCCATCAGTTTGACTCTTGCCAATGGATAACTCCTTGATCTCTCTCCACCCTAGTAACCTCTAACTCTGCTACCAAGGCCTTGTTTTGAGACAAGGCAACATCAAGTCTGCTATGAAGATCTATGATCCTCTGGTCAATAGTGACATCTACGAGGCAAAATCGGTGACCTGTCCCCCTCCTCATCTCCAATTATCATCCGCTCTCGCAATCTCAAGTCAGCCTCATCCTCCCCCTCATCCTCCTCATCATCCCTCTCCTCCTCCCTCTCCTCCTCTCCTCGGACCTCCTCCATGTCAATATCAAAAGGATGGTGCTTGGCAAATGGATCATCCTCTGCTAGCATCTCTCCCTCTTCCCACGCCTCCAACTCCTCCACTGACATCTCTAACTCTACCCTCACCTCCACCTCCTCCATTGGCTGCTCTCTCTCCTCACCCTCCTCCTGGATGGGTGACAATGGTATGCCACCCACTCTCCACTTGACTCTCCTGGGCTGCTTCCACCCCCCGCCATCCCTCCTCCTCCTCTCACCCCTCCCATCTCTGCTATCATCTCCACCTCCGCCACACCCACCATCTCCCCCACCTCTTCCTCTGTCTCTTCGAACTCCATCTCTCTCTTCATCCCCCTGTCGTCTCTGCCTCCATCTTTGCCACCTTGACCTCTCCTCCGCACCTATGGGATAACTGATCTTCGATCTATGGGAGGTGGACCATCTGGATCTCTTAATGGAATAGGCCTATGAATCTTCCACCAGGTTTCAAACTCAATAGACATCCTTGCATTTGTTGGACCTCCCCTCCACATCCACTATTGTGCAACCAAGCTGTCTATTTGTTGCTCAGCTATCACCACTACTATCGAAAGCCCCCATATCGTATCCTTAGAAGACTGTGCATACTTTGTTGTACCTACTGGTACATCCTACTACTCCCCAAACTATCGTAGTACCCATTGAAGCAGGTTCATCTCTATGATCCACTGGATGCATTTTCTGTAATTTAGATGACGTGGGAAAATGCACCTAGATCTTTTAGATTTGAAATCTAAATTTGGGGTCAACATGATCTTTCTAACTAATTATTATATATTAACTCAACGAACAAATATTTTCACTTTCCACTTTTATAGTTGTATTTAAGGGGTAACCCTAGTTCATTTTACACAGCCAATCATCTACACTAGCACCTAAAAATCATTCAAAAAACATCTAACATTTAATCAAAATATTCATTACTAGGCTGAATATCTAGAATATTCTCTACATGATTGCCTATTGTCTTTCATCCTTGTTCATAATCATTAAATTACTACATCCAAGATTTTGATAAGAGAGGAAAAACATGCTAGAAAAATCCTCAAAGGTGTTCTAAGCATTAAAATTAGAATAATACAAATCACAAGCATTTAGACAAAATAATAATGATACCAATGTAAATAATATAAATCAAATTTACAGCCCAAAATTAAATCCACAAGCTTAATTCAAATCCACAAATGCAGTTCAAATACATGGACTAAATTTAGATCACATAAGTGATTTATATTGAAAAATAGTGAGTTTTAGATTTTTCTATTCATTCCTATTATTTTACAAATTGAAGAGTCATCAAACATCTATCAACATATTTCTATCTAAATAACTTTCCTTTATTTATTTAATTTTTACATTTAGTTTTAAGTGCATTACTAGATGGTTTCTCTTAGCTATTTGATATTTGATATTAGAGAGTAATTATTTGACTATGTTTCTTTAATTATATTACCCTAGGATTTTATGTAAAAGGTATTTTATTCTTTCCCTTTCATTCTTGTGAACTCCATTTTTCACAAGGTCTTAAGGTTTATCTTCTAATTTTTTACTTGTAATTTTTTAAATTGAGGTTGATTATATTTTTTTAGATTAACATATTCATAAGCACTCTTGATTTATCATTGATTATCTTTATAATTCTATATAATAAAAAAATGGTAGATTTTTAAATTTGGAAGAATTTTTCTAGTCATTCCTACCCATTTTTTTATATTGAAGAATAAGCAAGCATATATCAACATAATATTTCTAGTTAAGTAGCTTTATTTTATTTATTTATTTTTTAATTTTTGATTGAGTTCATTACTTGTAGTTTCTCTCAATTTTAAGTATAATTATTTGATTATGTTTATTTAATTTTGAACATACTATAGGGTTGTATGTATTTAAGGGATTTTGTTCTCTCCCTTTGATTTTAGTGGGAACTTGAACTCTCACACCCCTTTAGGTTTATCTTATAAGTTATAATTTCTAATTATTAGAAGGGTATCAAAAATATTGCGTACTAATATTTTTTATTTATTTATTATTTCTTAATTAAATGTGAGCCCTCGTAGAAAAGTGTATCCCACTATGAATTGGTTACTATTATCATGTGTATACTTTGTTATGAAGCATGTCTATGTGTGTAAGAGATTATCTTGTCATTTAAGATGTCTAAGAGAATATATGGCAATAAAAGTGGTTTGATGGAACCCATGAAACATGTAAGAGCATATAACAGGAGAGTTACATAGTCAATTTGACTTCTTGACTAATATATGATGTATTATAAAGTATTTTTAATGGAAATAATGGATCCAAAGTAAAGCACTCAAAATTGAGGAGTTACATGATACCTTATGAAAAATGTAAGGAATATACAATTTTTAGAATGAAGGATCTTTATACAATTTTGGTGTTGGAATTTGACCATAATATTTGGGCATAAATTTTGGTGGTATTTGTTCATGGTTCTGGTTGTCCATGTGCTAGTTTCATGTATTGACCTTTTTATTAATTAGGTGTTTGAGATGGAGTTTATATAGTAAATTATTAGGTATTGTTATGATATTACAATTACCTTAGAAATAATTTGTGATACATGATGGTGTATGCTCTTGAATTTTATTTAATGACATTGTTGCTAATAATAAAAAAACATCAAATCCTAGCAACCAGGATTTTTCTTGAAAGATTTTTCTTAGGATAAACCTTTGTGTTATGGTGAATACTTATCCATATTATCTCTTTTTTATAATTATGAGATCATATTTTATATACATCTCTCCTCATAGGTTAGTGTATGAAGGGTTTCTAAATCCTAACTTCCTTTAAGTAATTTATAACTTAAGGTTGATTTTATTTTTGAGATCCATATATTCTCAAGCACTCTTGATTGTCATTGATTATCTGTATAGTTTTTATTTATGTTAATATCTAATAAAACACTAATTTATCAATAAAAAGTGCTTCTCCAAACTCTCATGTAATTTCTAATTCCAGTAATCAAGAGATCACTATTGAGACTAATCATAATTATCAGTTTAATTTGTATATATGACACATATATGGATAAGAAAATTCTTTCTCCAATTACACAATTATATTTTCAAGATATTTCTAATTCTACTTCTCTTTAACAATTATTTATTATTTGAAATCATGCCTCAAATTATTGGCTTGATATCCTATTAGCAGTTTCATGTGTTTGTTCCTTAACTAGCTTGACTATTTCATTGTTAGAGAGACCTTATTCTATGTCTCCTTGATGGAATGATATTACTTCATTCTTTGGCATGGTGTATGCTTTGTCAACAAGAGTTGATCACTTCAAAGGTAGTCTTCTTAATGTCTCCTCAAAACTTTGATAAGAGTGTATCAGAGAAACTTTGTTGTTTCATCAAAAAATTGAGTCGTGTCTCCTCGACATGTCGATGGAAGGCTGGTGACTCTAGTCGGTGGGGCTTCACGAGTTCACCGAAACTATGAAGATAGTCTCTTCAATAAGTAGTTAGGCTATAGTAGGGACCACGTGGAGCGGTATTACCTTCATCGGAGTGACATCCTCATTTCAGTGGGAGATGATGTATTGTCTCATCAAAATGGTGATATGCGTAGAGTTGTGTAATCTTCTAACCTATGGGTGCCTTGGTGGGATGCAATCATGCTAAGTGGGAGAGAAAGGATTGGATGAAGCTGACGGAGGATGGGTGATTGGATGTTTTGGCATACGATGATTTTGTTGAAGTGAATCGATGAATTTGAAGAGATTTTGAAAAAAATCTCTTTGATGGTCTGATATGGAAAACAATTAGACCATTTATCGTAGTTACTTGGGGAATTCGATGTTGCAAGTATCGATGTGTTTGGTGGTGTTGTCATTAATTTTGTCATTGATGTCAATAAAGTTTCGAGTAATTTGAGGTTGTACATGTATATTTGAGATACTATAGAAGTTTTGAGAGTACATGGAGCGATATTTATGGTGTTGCAAATGTGTTGTTGCCAATTGCTTTTGAGAAAATTAATACATAATGAAGATAGTGTTGAGTGTGCGTTCTGAGTGTGCTACGATAAGTTTCTCTACATTTATTTTATGTTGATCCTATGTCTGTGCGGATCTGTATCATTTTTTATGAGATTCATTGGATAATATATTATGAGTTTTAGCTTTTGGGTTGATGGAGAGTGAAAGATGTGTTAACTGGTGTGTGAATCGGTTTGGAAAAACTGTTTGTTGTGGACAGGGAGAGATGTTTCTTCTTCACAACCTTTTGGTGGTTTGTTTCAAATCTTTAAAATCTAGGATAATGTTAATATTGGTGTTCTCTATGTTCTTGCAAATTCTCTTATGGTTTGGTGCTCTGGAAGGCTTGTTCCAGAGCTACTGTGTGTGACTGTGTGGTTTGGTTGGACTGTTGAAGAGTGTTATGTGTATAAAGTTTTTTGCAATTATTGTAGATGTATCTAAAGGTTTCTAAGAGGTGTTCCAGTGTTTGGTGAAGTGTTTTGTGTGATCCACATGTTACCAAATTCTTGTGGATGTGCATACTTCAAAGTTCTTTGTTGTTTTCATTAGGTTTGGTTGACCTAGTGTCTACACATTACATGAAGATTATGCATCAATTAAGGAAGTATGGGATTTATCCAAGATGGTGTTTGGGTCCTAATTAAATATGTAATTGGTCCTCTCTCATTCTTATCCATCACAAGAATGTTGAGTAGCCAACCTAATTTGAATTTTTAAAATGAAGAATGTTTAGCTGACCTTGGAGAAAGTTTTCAAGATCAAAGATGGTATAAAAGAAAGTCAATAAGTTATGAATTGTATGTAAGTGTGAAGTGTGTGAATAAGTGTGAAAATAAAAGTGTGTAAGAGTGAATCAAGGCAGCAGTCGTTTGATGTGTTATATTCTTGAAAGAATTGAGCTGATGGTGTCTACAATCCTTTGATCAAGCTGTGAATGTGTGGAACCTTTTGTGGTGGATTTTCTATTGTCTTTATTTGTTTGTAGGTAGTGAGCCTCTTTCTGGATAGTGATTCATATCTATAGGTGTAGACACATAAAAATGACCTAGGACTGTAAGCACTATTTTACCACTTTTCATCCTAGCATAAATATGACATTTTAATTATGTTTCTAACCCACCTTCAACTATTAATTAAATAATTCATGATATTCTATCCTTCATGATTGTTAAATAGATAGATCTTAGTTATTTATTTAAATGTGTCAATAATTATCAAAGTCTGCTCATAATTAAATAAAGTTCTCAATTTATTTAATTAATCTTTATCATTAATGTCCTATTGATTATTAAATAAATATATTCTAATTTATTTATTTAATATGTCACTAATTCCCAAATCCTCTTTTAATTAAATATATTTATTAATTTATTTAATTAATTAACTAGTTCTTCTAAATTAAATAATTATTCTTAATTATTTAATTGCCTTATTTGAAATTTCCCTCATTTAAAAAAAAAACAATTTATTTAAAAATGACTTCACATAGATAAACGATTCTTCTTTTAGTAAATAATCTTAAATCAATTATTTACTATCTCATTAAATCCACATTTTGAATTAATTTTAATTCAAAATGGAAATATTCTTCTACAAATCAAATAATTGCTAAAATTACTGATTTTCTAAATCTCATCTTCTTATCTTTTGTTTTTTTACTGATTTTCATCTCACTGTCACGTTCATTCTCCATCCTTGATTTAATTTCTTAAAATTAAATCTTGTGCACTCATTTGGGATTTTTACCCAAACCCTAATTGAGATTTGAAATTTTGAATCTTGATCATTGATTCTAGGGCATTTCTCAATCTCTCATCTCATCCATCTATCCAAAATTAAATTTTCTATAAAATGTCAATTTTGTTCTCATTTCGACATCTCTTAATATCTTGAAATCTTGAATCTCGTAATCTTGAATTTAGAGCTTCTTAATTTCATTTTGCTTAATCTCTCTCTTGCATTTTAGGCTTGTCATTTCAATTATTTGCATTTAGAATTTAGTTTCTAGTGCATAGCAATAGAATACAAATCCTTGAAAACTTTGCTTAGGGCTAGTCAATATAGAGTTTTCTCATCACAAATCTGAGGGCACACTCATTATCACAACAAGCTAGAAGGTGCAATGGAAGTCAACCATGGAGAAGGAAGGATTGGGTGAGAGCTTTCTTATTCGTTCATCTACTTTGTTTTCTTATGAATTTCATTGATTTTATGGATTTAATTGATATATATTGTACGATGCTAACCAATATTATGATGCAGAAAAATTATCAATTACAATAGGCACTGAGCCTTTGTATTTGGACAGTGAGTCATTTTTGGGTAGTGAGCCCTCTGACAGTGAGCCTTTGTATCTGGTATTGCATTACTACTATATTTTGAGTTAATCCTCACCGTGGTTTTTCCCTCATTGGAATTTCCATGTAAATATAGTGTCTCTAGTGTTTGCTATCTATTATATGCATTTCATGTTTATACTTAATAACATATTAAGTTAAATTGGAATTGATTGAGGTTAGAAGTAAAGTAATTTAGTACAAGTGATTGACCCCCCCCCTCTTAGTTGTCTTGTGCATTTCAACAATTGGTATCAAAGATTTGGTTCCTTAGAGAAGAGCTTAACCGCTTGAGGTAGATCAAATGGTGCATAATTTGCAACTCGCTATATTTGATGGAGCTAATTATAACGATCAAAAAGTGCAAATGATAGGTTACCTAATCTCTCTCAATTTCAAGACTTGGAAAGCAGTAGAGACAAAATATGTTGAACTAGCTAGTGGTCCTTCTTCTGCAAATGAGATTTCTACCTATGAGGAGAACGAAAAAGCAAGGTATACTATCTTCAATGCTTTATCTAAAATTGAATAGAAAAAAATTGTTTCTTTTGGAACTTCTTATGAAGTATGGGAAAATTTGAAAGATATCTATCAAGGAAATGATAGAGTCAGATTTTCAAGGAAGCGAAAAACTAAGTGCAGATTTGAGAACTTGAGAATGGAGGAAGGTGAATACATTACAAGATATTATTAGAGAGTTGAACTTGCAACAAATAAAATAAAAAACCAAGGTGGTACCATGACAGGTGAAGATATAATAGAGAATATCTTGATGACCTTACCAGAGAATTGCAATGACAATTTCTCTGCTATTGAAGAATCATATGATCCAAAGACATTTACTAAAGAACAACTATTTGGAACCTTGACTGCATTTGAGATGAGGAAGTTTGGAAAAGAAAAGGAGAAAGTTGAAACAACCTTTAAAGAAATTAAGAGAGGGGATGATTCAAATAGTTATGGTTCAGAAGAGTTGGAAGAAAACTTTACAAGGAAATTGAAGAAAGGTACCAGTAAGTACAAAGGTATGTTACCTTTTAAATTTTTCAATTGTAGAAATATTGGTCACTATTCTTCAAGATGTCCAAATAGAGATACACACAATAAGAACATAGATAATAATCATAATAAAGACAAAAAAGATAGAAGTTCAAGAAATTGTATTGGGTTAGAGAAGATGCTAGATTTTTTTATGATGAGTCTAATTTTGAGGATGACAAAGATGAATGCTTGTTTCTAGCCTTGGAAAGTAAATTTGTGTTTGCTAACCATGGAATATGTGCAAGGGAATATGGTGCAGAGAACAAGAAGGATGAGATGGAAGGTACTCTAGTTACTACCTTTCATGCTAGACAGGATGAAGACTATTGGGTAATTGATAGTGGATGTTCAAATCATATGATTGGAGACAAGAGTAAGTTCACTAAACTTGAAAAGTATGATGGATGATTAGTTATGTTTGAAGATGATTCTAGTACTAAGATTGTTGGAAAAGGAACAATTATTCTTGATGGAAAACATAGGTCTAATGATGTCTATTGTGTTAAGGGATTAAGGCATAATCTTTTGAGTGTTGGGAAAATGTGTAGCAAAGGGTTTAAGCTTGTGTTTCAGGATAACACCTATGAGATCAAAAAAGGGTTTGAAACTATGGTGGTAGTGTTAGCTCTAAAAAATGAAGGCAAGATGCCTCAAGAGGATGCCAACCTCTTAATACGCTTCAGGGTAACAGACAAGGTTAAGGGAACTCAACCTTCTACTCTTTAGGTGTTGCTAAACCTAGGTGGGTGTACCTAATTGAATTGAGTAGACTTGACCTTTAATCTTCTCTTATTTCCCTAATTCGTCCACAATGGCAAAATTGAAATGGACAAAATAAAACAAATTTGTTATAAATTGTATATCAATATCCAAAAAACTAAATCCCTAATAGAGGTAGAAAACGTGAATGAAACTAAAAATGAAAACAAAGACCAGTGCCTTATAGGGTTTACGAAGTCAAGAAAATCTAAAACAAGTTTACTTGTTCTAGTAGACATTCAAGTTGTTTAGCATTTTATTTGGTTTATAACTTGTATAAACATGCAATACTGTGATTATTGAGTTCTTCTTAATAATCCAATTGATATTCCCTAATTACTATGATCAATTCAGAGAATTTAATCTTTACTGGAAAGAAATAATTAATTGATCATACAGATACAACAAATGTGCATCGATGAACTAGGTAAAAACTTGTTTACACTAATTCAAATAACCAGGAAACACCATTACGGAGACAACTTCAATAATATCCTTCAACAAATATCATAAACAATTGATGCCAGAAAACATCGCGCCATCATATTAAATTTTCATTGATATCTCCATGATTTACATATGCTACCAGTCTCATCTTTTTTCACAAAATTGTATATTGTTGTATTTTCTCTATTCCCTATCTAATTCTACTTCGCCCCTTTTACATTGCTTCTAAAATGGAAAATTATACATTGAGAATATAAAAGGATGCGTCCCTTCGGAAAAAGGAGAAAAAAAAACATAAAACAAAGATAGAGAATAATTAAGCTCTAGTTAACCATAAGTGAGTCGTAGCAAGATAATCCAAATAATCTTGGCAGTTAAAAGTATCTGCATCTTCAATAGCATTCTGGATTGTGATTTCCATCCTCATCATTTCCTCATTTTGCTCGCTCACTTCTTCTAGTTTTGTACCCTCTGCAGAAGATGTCTTCATGATTTCCTTTAGCACTGTATCACATTCATTCCTCTACCTAGTGGCATCTTTCAACTCCCCTTTACTATCAGAGAATGCGCTCACAGTGTTCTTGGCAGCTTCAACTAATCCCTTTTTATCCCCCAGTAATTCTTCATAGAATTTTTGATGGCGACTGACAATATGATTTGCAGCTTCAAGTGCAGCACTGCTAATCTCATCACGTGGGGCCAATTCATGAAATTTATCCATAACCCACTCATTCATCCTCTCATGCTCCTTCAATGCATCCATAGTAGCAGAATACTTTCCCCATAATTGATTTAACCAAGATGTCAAATTGTCATATCTCTTCTTAACAATGGCCACAATTGCATCATACTTTCCCTGATTATACGCACTTGACCCAATCCAATGATCTTTCGTCTGAGAGCTTTCTCCTTGAGTGAGCACTTTGGCTGGAACTATTGGAACACCAACCAAGTCTTTCAGTCTATCATTTTCTCTTAACATTCTCTCATTGTTCGCCTTATACATTTCTCTTTCTCTTATCTATGCCTAGATCTGTGCTTTATTCAATTTTGCAATATCTATCCCAATCTCTGCAGTAACCATAGGATCAGCCTCTCCAACCTTTAGGGTCATTACATGGCCAAATTCCTTTTTTGTATCAATCACCACTGATTTCCTATGTGGTGGGTACAAAGCCCATATCATCAATGATCCCTCATTAGTATTAAACTTAGAGCCTGCATATACCTCTGTCACCTTTTCCTTATCAAGTTTGTGTGTATTGTTACTATCTCTTAAGAAGCTATCAAATACCAATGCAGAATTCAAATCAAGTCCAGGAAATATCATGACACCAGCATTCTCCAACATTTTCCTCCCCTTTTTAGGAGTCATATTTGTCATTTCATCATCCACACATTTTCTCAATTGATCCAATAATTGCTCTTCATTCCCAGAAGTGATAGCACCAACACCTTCTCGTATTTCTTTCCCCTTCAGTTTGTACAAGAATGCCTTAAACTCTGGAGAACTTATAAACTCATCATCTGAAACAAAAGATCTGTATTCCATATGCCTTGCATCAAAATCACCACTTTCAATACTATGTTCCCTAATTGGGAAAACATATTGTTGAGTCCTTAGCCTAGATACTCTCTCTGTTCTGCTCTGTGGCACTTTATCCATTAAGGTTTCCTCACTCCCACTAGACAAATTTCCTATATCTTGCAACCCCTAGTTATAGCTTTCAACCACCACCTATGCTTCCTCTTCATCTAGATTTCTGATCATATCATCAAAAGGATAAGGTACATGCTGATACCTTCCAAAGTTAATCCTTTCTTTGGCTGAATTGATGTATCCTTTAGCGTCAAAGTTTTTCCTGGGTGGTCCACTTTTCATATTATAATGCAATAACCTATCATGGAGTGAATTATAGCCCTCCTTGGCCAACACAATGAAATCACCAAAGCATAATGTACTAGGCATAAAATCCTGCTTCCCATAAGAACTGAAAATCATCACACTGCTGTAATCCATTTGTGTAACAATTTCCAAATATGCAATTCTATTTGGAACTATCCTTGGTAGAATAAAAGGGGCACCTTCAAATCCATACACCCTGATCATTGTAGCTCCTTCCAAACAATACCAGTCACCCCAGTTATGATCAATTGGCCCATTGAAATCTTTTGGACAAAGAAACCTCTTGATCTCATCAGTTAAAGAATAGTTACAAGGATACTTATACAACCTGTACAAATTTTTCACAAAGTATTCCTCAAAATGGATGAAACTAGCATTGGCAATCCTGCTATCCCAAATAGCAATCCACAACTAAACAAGCAATGCTTCACCCTCCCTACCAATTTGAGAAACTCTCATTTCTGGAGGCCAAACTTCCAACTCCTGTCCAAAATACAGTACCAAGTGCATCAACAATGAATAATGCCTAAGATGAACAATAGCAGCTCCACTCTTTATGGCTGCCAATCTTGAATCAAGCTCCCTAGCAATATACGAAGCATAGTCAAATGGCCTGGAGTTATGATATTGAATGTTTGCTGTGATAATCATTGGCATAATTGACATGAGTTCTGGAGCATCCATCCCCAACACTTGACACACTAAGAAATATGTGTATTTCATGTAAGGTTCAAATAAATCTACATGATAAGGAGGCCCCTCACTATCTTGCAAAGGTTTTGACTTGTTACCCTATTTAATTCTATGGATAGGTAACCTCCAACCCTTATAAATTGTATCAATTCTTGCAAATTCCTTTTCCAAATCTTCACAACTGATCTCCTCATTGCAAAACCCTTCCAATTTGAAGACCTCACCTATTGCTTCTTTAGACACATATATCTGTGGTTTTCCAAATGGGTCACATATAGCCTTCTATTTTGGATCATAATTATCTGCAAGCAATTTTACTAACTCTGTATTTACAAAAACATTAGGGCACACCAGTTTCCCTACATTCAATTTCCATGGGTTATAGACTGGTTCAAAATGGTTTCTTCTATGGTAATGGAAATTGAAAAGCTCATAACCTCTTATGGCAGTCCAGACATCACCTATGAATTTACACTTGTCATCTAATTTATCAACTTCTGCCCTAAGCTGTGCAGACCTTCTAGCTTTTGGGCCTGAGCCAGGTAATTGATCAATAAGGTCTTGGTTCAACCTCCTTTCAGTGCCCTCATGCTTTGTATCAACCTTTTGTTTCTTTCCTTTCGACAAACTACTCATAGCAATTTTTCTACCCTTACCCTTCCCAGAACCAGAAGACTCCATTCTCAAGCTTATAGAACCAAAATGAAAAAAACAAGGAACAATCATTTATAGTATTCCGCTCTAGCTCCTCAAACTGAAAATCATCCTGGTTCTCTATTCAGCATGCCAATTCACCTGCAATCAATTCGTAACTGAAGAATTGATTCAATCTTTACTGTTATATCTCATTGTGCCATTAATGAAGCACGAATGAACACCCATTTGAAACTGGCACTGTTGCATCAAGTGTCCTTTCGATGAGAGATTTTCAAATCTGGGGTGAAATCCCTTTTCAATGTCTATTACACCTTTCGCCAAGACAGAATGCAGTCTTATCGACACCTAGACTCCAAAAATTGATGACTGTTGCTCTTGTTTTTTATACCGCTATAACACTTCTGAGTCGGGGAGATGTCACATAGACTTCATTGTCTCATATCGATATGTATTTCTTCAAGTCATAGTCATTGAGACAAAATTACCCTTTCACCGATGAATTCGCATTTTGACATGTCCATCAAGTTTTCTCACCAAAGAACTTATCAATAAAATAACACTTTCAGCAAGACATAATGTCTTCGGGAAGACTCATACCATTACCAGATATCTTACCGAAATCATCCCTTCAGATTACTCTTATTCGGTAAGACTCACCCCAAACTACTTGTCGGTAAAACAATCAAACTTTGGTGAAGCTTATACCGAAAAATTCTTCTCCTGGCGATGCACATCTTTGTCGGCATATCTTCTGAGTCAGAAAGACCGCAACACTTTCTCCAATAGTCTTTTGAATCCCCTTGTATTAAGTTTGGCAAGACAACAATCATCTCGCCCAGACCTGCACCGAAGCACATAAGTCTTACCGAAACATTTGTTTGCAAGCCAATCGGTAAAGCAAAATGGTTTCGCTATGACATCCTGCCAATACCAATCAGTTTGGCCGAAATGACCCCTCCACATGCTAGTCAGAAAGATCAATTGAATTCGTTGTGACCTTATAACGATGCCCCAACACATGCCAATAGACTTTCTACGTGCTGGTTGGCAAGAAAAATGCTTTGCTATAACCTTACCCTGAAATGCCATTTTCTGCCGATATGAATCTTTGCAGTCGCTGAAACAAAAGAAAAGTCATGTCGACCGTCTGCAACACATACCTGTTAGTCAAAATATAGGTCAAGGAGACCTTTACTATGTCTTGCTGATTTGGATCTTTTAATGAAATATGAAGAGGTAGATGGACTCAAATGGGTTACATGACAAAACATAAGCAAGGAAATGCAAAAAGGGGATTTTATGTTTATGATGAGGACTTAATGTTGGAAATTCTAGAATACAATAGACTATAAAATTTCAAAATTTTACATTTCTAACAGGTAGTAGGAAGAAGAATGTAGGAAGAAGAATGCATGGAAACATCTATGAGCTTAAGAGTGTTGATGGTCATCGCTTTGTTTCTCAAATTAATAAAATTTGGCTATGGAATCGAAGGATGGGACATGAAAAATTTTACAATCTAATTAGGATCAATTCAAGAGAACTTGTTAGAGATCTTCCTAGAATCACAAATCCTACAAATTTTTGTTTGTAGAAGTTGTCAGTTGGGAAAACAAACAAGATGTATTTTTAAAGGAAAAGAACAATCATCTACCAGAATGTTGGAATTGATTCATACAAACCTTTGTGGTCCTACAAGAATAGGAAGCCTTAATGGTGATAGGTATTTTATGCTTTTGATTGATGATTACTCTAGAATAACATGGGTTACTTTTCTTAGAGAGAAAGCTCAAGCTTTAGAGAGATTCAAAGAGTTCAAAGAAAGAGTAGAGAATGAATTAAACTTGAGAATCAAATTTTTAAGGTCTGATAGAGGTAGAGAATTCACTTCTAGTGAGTTTAATGCATTTTTTGAAGAGCATGGTATAAAGAGACATTATTCTGCTCCTAGAACCCCTCAACAGAATGGAGTTGTGGAAAGGAAGAATCAAACTATTCAAGAGGCTGCTAGGACTATGATGAAAGAATCTAAAATGTTCTTGATGTATATTGGAGAGAAGCAATCCACACTGCTATTTACATTCTTAATAGAGTTCAAATAAGAGGTAACAACACAAAGACTCCTTATGAGATATGGACTGGTAAGACTCCTACTATTAAGTACTTTATGGTGTTCGGAAGTATATGTTACATTAAAAGAGATGGTGAGAATCTTGGAAAGTTTGATGCAAGATCTGATGAAGGTATTTGTGAACCCCAATCCTATACATGCACAAACATGGAAAACAAACACATTATTAGATTCATATACAAGTAAGAACAAGGATTCCCTACGAAATCCATCTACAATATTCAAAATAGGAAATGAATGAAAAAAAAACAAGCAACTAAGTTAAATCCTAATTTAAATAATGCAAACAATTGATCCCATGGGGGAATTGGTACCAATTATGTGTAGAAATTGGCCATTTCCCAACTCCTTAGTAAGCTTGATGATTTGGTGGAAATTGATCCACTTTGTTGATGAAGAACAAGATGAATTCTTGAGAAAACCTACAATAACCTAGCTATGGTGATGGAAAATGCTCAAGAAAATAGATGGTATTGCTCTAGTGTGAAGATAATAACTTTGCTTTCAAATTTTGGATGATATTGCAATAGAGGAGGCCTCTATTTATAGATTTCAAATTGGAAGAAAGAGAAATATTTGAGCAATGTGGGATCATTCAACATCCAATGGCCAAGTGCCACTTGTCAAGATGTGAATGGGTGAAGGTTGTGCACATTTTGGTGATTGTGCACAATAAATGATAGTAGGTGGAATTTCAAATTTGTGAAATGACATGTAAGAGAGAAAAAATAATGAAATAAATGCCACTTGGCTCAATGCACAAGGACATGTAAAAGGAATGAATGTCCTTTTGGAAGGACAAATCCATTTGGAGGGATTTCAAATTTGGAAGAATATTCCCCTCTTTATTCCATATTGAGGGAAAATAGGAATTTTAATAAATCAAAATAAATGATTTATTGTGCAAGTTGAATTCTCTAGAGGAATTTGGAGATTAGGATTAAATTGATCAAAAGGTTAATTAATTTAATGATTGATTTAGGAGATGTGACAATTTTGACTTAAATTTATGAATTGATTTAAATCAGAAATTGAGAGGAAAGGTTTAATTAAATAAATGATTTGTTTTATTTAACCAAAGGGGATAGTGTTAGATTAAATTAAATAAGGTTTAATTTATTCAATTTAATAAGAGAACTTTAGAAATTTAATAAAATGAACTATTTAATTAAATAGAGACATAGGGTTAATTAAATCAAATTGATTAATTTAATTAATAGGAGAGAATGACTTAATCAAATAAATAATGATTTATTCAATTAAGGGATGAAATATGATGACGAGCTTAAGAAGATGATTCGGGATGAAACGATGTTAGTAATTAGGATCAAGTGTGTCGGTCAATTTTCCATGTCTATATTTTTCCCCTCTTTGAAGCAAGGCACTTGTTGTGTTGGTTCAAAAAATAAACTGCTATGATCAAAATTCAAAAATTTCTTTATTTTTTAGATGCCCCATTGCTATTCTAGTGAGAAGGATTATGCTAGTATATTGCCCCCTCGAGAGATTGAGCAGAAATGTTCAATTTTTCGATTGAGATCATGATAAAATGTGAGAGGAGTGGTTCTGTTGATCAAAGGATGAAAGATAATTATTTGATATAGACAATTTTGATGATGTATAGACAGTCATTGGCCATGGGTAGCCTCGTGTATATTTTGATACAACACACCAATTTTAGATAGGAATGTTAGTAAAGCTAGAAGAATAAGAAGAATAGGATGATGAAAGGAGGATCCACTAAGCCTACATTATTAATGATGATGATTTTCTTACCAAGAGTTGGGATTTTAAAAGGTCCAGTTACTTTATGTTTGATAACACACATAGGTATGATGCATCAAGGTATAAAGAATCAGGATGGAATTGTACCTAGTGCAATGGACTTTGACTCAAAAAAAAGATAGGAGTATTCTTGTTCACACTTGACATACAAAAACCTTGCTATGATGCACCTAACAAAGCAAGTATTCACCAAGTTATTTTACAAGAATATCCAACAAACATAGCAGATAAAAAAGATAATGATCGTTTCCCCATTATTTCCCTCTAAACCTATTTTAGTTAGAAATCATCGAGAGGTCCTTGGAATGAGCAAAAAATAAGATAAGTTAAAAAAAGACCAATATAAAGTAAACAAACAAGCTAATGTTCTTCATACTTCTAGCCAAGACTAAACTATGGTGATACCTGATGCTAATGTCCATCATGGAAAGGATGCATCCTAGGACATGTTGTGATCAGGTGATGATGAGATATTATTGGATGATAAGCTATTGATACTCTGAGTTGATCAACTTGTTGACTTACTGACCTAGACTTGAGACTTTGTCGATTAGGTGTTCAATTTTTAACCTGCTGGACTTGCTTCTGACTGACTCACAAAAGGATGAAGATGATGATTGATTTATTATGAATGATGAAATTATTGTGAGTGAAAGCAAGATGAGATGGATCCACCATTTTGGGTTTTTCAGAATATTTGGATTCTTTTGGATTTTGAAATGTTTTGAGGTTGGTTTTGGGATTTTGAGATTTTTCAAATTTTTTTGGTATTTTCAAGATTTAGACCAAAGGAATAACTTAAAGACCTATCCTAGGGGTCTCAAGAGCTAATCAATAGATTAGCCTTGCCTGCTTTATACATGTCGAGACCATATAGTTCGACTGACAATAGACTTGACTCAATGATAAGATAGATAGGCAAAGAAATTGTCATTTATATTGTGACGGACGCCTAAAGGACTAACCTAAAATGTCTCGGGGGATGATCAAAGATCAACCTTTCCTATGTTCAAGCTCAGAGATGACGTAGTTCAGTTGGATGACTCTATTTTTTTATTTTTTTGATTTTGGATGATTTGAATTTTTTATTTTTCACTATTTGGATATGGATGTGTGATGATATCAATGCTCTATTTTGGGATTTTGTTGAAAACAAAGCTAGGATTGATTGATCAGATTGATGGATTGATGATGATAACATTGTTGATGATACACAACAATGCAAGGATAGTGTTTAAGCAACACAAGGATTTCAAGATTGATGATGATAACGTTATTGAGGATACCCAACAATGCAAGGATAGTGTTAAGCAACACAAGGATTAGGAAGGATATCTTGAGATGATGATGGATTGGTTGAATTTTGATTGATTAGGATTTTGAAGCTTGATTTGGAACAAAATTGTTTTGATGATTTGATGTGACACTAAAATTTAAATTAGATGCCATGGAAATTGATTGTTTGGATTGATGTTCAATGAAAAATAAAGCTTGATAAGGAACATATTTTCGTCAAAATATGCCATGGGCTAGTGATTTGGATTTTGGCTCACTAATGCTTGACCAATTTTATTTCACTTTTTCCAATGTCTGGATCACCATATAAGTTGGAGGATATAGATCAAGATTTATTCCCGAAGCAAGATGTAAATATTTGCCCCCAATGTCTAGCAATGTATGAAATGCGATGTGTGGATGCTTGAATAGGTGTATGGATGGATAGATATGGTAAGCATGCAAAGAATTCCAAGGATTATCTTGTGACAAGATAAGGTGTTCGAATAGAGGAATGCTCATTTTGATAATGCTTCAAGGCTCAAATAATGTTGGGTAGGATAGGATCAATGAAAATGACCCATATCAAGATGTCTACCATAAGAAAGTGTGAAGTCTCCACCAAACTTGATCAAGATCAAGATAATTTAGAAAATGGATGTAGATATATGAAAATGGATGGGATAAATGGTTCATGGATGAATGGATTTACTATGGATAAGATGGAGGGAATGTTGGCTTTATTATAAATGTGATAAGATTCTTTCACCTAAACTGACGCATGTAGATGCTTGATTCTACACATGACACCTGTTTGCCAGGTTTTCATCATGGTACCTATCCAAAGGGCCACCATAGTGGTTTTCACTAGAGGATGATTTTTCTCTTTACTATTTTCCATCCGTTTTCTGATTATTTTTTTGTATTTTTTGGTTCTATACCTTGAAAGATTTTAGGCATAATTTTTTTGAGATGGGAGCCATTCATGGGCTCTTATAGGGGTTTGCCTTCTGGTTTTAATAACTGATATGCCCTTGATTTATAGCTTGTTGTAATGAAAAAAGGTCCCAACTAGTTGGGCTCAAATTTGCCTTTGCTTTCTAGGTTTGGCACGTTTTTCTAGTTCTTTTTTAGCACAAGTTCACCGACTTCGAAGGTCCACCTCCTGATCTTCTTGTTATAACTCCACTTGAGTCAGTTCTGATACATGTATAGATGGTTTAGGGAATCCATACATCATTCATCCAGTAACTCTAGCTCATTCAGTCGTGAGACCCTACATTCTTCATCTGTGATGAGGTTTTGCAGTGATAATCTCAAGGATGGGAGCTCGATCTCAATGGGCAAGATGAATTATGATCCATAGACTAGGGAGAATAGGGTGGCACCTGTTGGTGTGCAGATGTTGGTGTGATAAGCCCATAAGGTGGGATTTAGCTATAGATGCCAGTCATGACTAGCATCATTGACTATTTTCTTAAGGATTTTCAAGATGGTTTTGTTGGTAGCTTCTGCTTGGCCATTACCTTGGGGATAGTATAGAGTGGAAAAGCGATGTTGGATATTGAATTTTTCACATAAGTCATGGATATCCTAGTTTTTGAAAGGTGTCCCATTATTTGAGATAATGGCTTGGGGAACACCGTATCGAAAAATGAGGTATTTTAGGATGAAACTGGATATATTTTTTCCTATTGTGTAGGTCATGGGAATGGCTTTGACCCACTTTGTAAAGTACTATGTGGCGGTGATGATGAACTTGTGGTTGTTGGACGAGGTGGGTGTGATTTTTCTGATGAGATCAAGCCCCCATTGTGAAAAGGGTCAAGGTGTAACAATAGGATGAAGCTCTTGAGCTAGAGCATGGATGAGATCCCCAATTGAGAAAACCTGCAATAACCTAGCTATGGTGATGGAAAATTCTCAAGAAAATAGATAATATTGCTCTAATGTGAAGATAATAACTTTGCTTTCAAATTATGGATGATATTGCAATAGAGGAGGACTCTATTTATAGATTTCAAATTAGAAGAAAGAGAAATATTTGAGCAATGTGGTGTCATTCAACATCCAATGGCCAAGTGCCACTTGTCAAGATATGAATGGGTGAAGGTTGTGCACATTTTGGTGATTGTGCACAATAAATGATATTAGGTGGAATTTCAAATTTGTGAAATGACATGTAAGAGAGAAAAAATAATGAAATAAATGTCATTTAGATCAATGCACAAGGACATGTAAGAGGAATGAATGTCTTGTTGGAAGGACAAATCCACTTGGAGGGATTTTCAAATTTGGAAGAATATTCCCCTCTTTATTCCATGTTGAGGGAAAATAGGAATTTTAATAAATCAAAATAAATGATTTATTGTGCAAGTTGCATTCTCTAGAGGAATTTGGAGATTAGGATTAAATTAATCAAAAGGTTAATTAATTTAAAGAGTGATTTAGGAGATGTGACAATTTTGACTTAAATTTATGAATTGATTTAAATCAGAAATTGAGAGGAGAGGTTTAATTAAATAAATGATTTGATTTATTTAACCAAAGGGGATAGTGCTAGATTAAATTAAAAAAGGTTTAATTTATTCAATTTAATAAGAGAACTTTAGAGATTTAATAAAATTAACTATTTAATTAAGTAGAGACATAGGATAAATTAAATCAAATTGATTAATTTCATTAACAAGAGAAAATGACTTAATTAGATAAATAATGATTTATTCAATTCAAGGATGAAATGTGATGATGAGCTTAAGAATATGATTCAAGATGAAATAATGTTAGTAATCAGGATCAAGTGTGTCGATCAATTTTCCATGTCTACAGTATTTTTCTTGGATATTCAACTAACAACAAAACATATAGATGCTTCAATAAAAGATTGAGGAAAATAGTTGAAAGTGAAAATGTAAAGGTTGATGAAGCTATGCATAGACTAGTTAAAATAATTGAAGTTGAACCAGATGATCCTATCTATGGACAAATACAATAAGAAGAAAAGGAAGAGAAAGAAAAAAGTGATGAAGAGGAGATTCTGAAACCTGCTCCTAAGACTCCTAAATATGTACAGAAGAATCATCGAGAGGAACAAATAATTGGACACATAAGTGAAGGTGCAAAGACAAGAAGCAAAATGGTTGAGGTAAATTTGTGTTTACTTTCTAAGATAGAACCTAAGACTATGAGTGAGGCATGTAAAGATGAAATTTGGGTTAGAGCAATGAAAGAGGAATTGCAACAGATTGAAAAGAATCAAACATGGGAACTATTCCCTAGACCAGCAAACAAGAATGTAATTGGTTCAAAATGGGTATTCAAGAAGAAGTTGAATGAATATGGTGAAGTGGTAAGAAATAAAACAAGACTTGTATGCAAATGTTATTCATAGGTTGAAGCAATAGATTTTGAAGAGACATTTTCCTCAATGAATGGAGGCTATTCAGATGTTTTTGGAATTTTTTGTTCATAAAGATTTCAAAGTGTACTAGATGGATGTCAATTATGCATTCCTCAATGGAGAATTGGAAGAAGAGGTATACATGGAATAACCAAAAGGATTTTAGTTATCAGACAAACCAGACATGGTCTGCAAATTGAAAAAGGCACTATATGGAATTAAACTAGCTCCCAAAGCTTGGTATGCAAGGTTGGATATATATTTAACACAACAAGGATTCAGGAAAGGCTCCACAGATAGAAATCTCTATTTAAAAGTTGAGAGAAACAAAATGTTGATAGTTGTGGTGTATGTTGATATTATCTTTGGTAGAAATAAAGGTATGTACAAGAAGTTTATAGAGGAGATGCAAAAAAAATTTGAGATGTCTATGATTGGTGAGTTGAATTTCTTCCATGGACTTCAAGTGAATCAAAATGATAAGGGGATATTCATTTCACAATCTGAGTATGTCAAGAAATTGTTGAAGAAGTTTGGAATGGATGACTCCAAACCGGTATGTACCCCTACGGTAACCGGATACAAACTAAGTAAGGATGATGAATCTTCTAAAGTTGATCAGATCATGTAGA